>CATNUG010000002.1:600000-974000 GCA_950371165.1 Lacanobia oleracea | reverse complement strand
CGCGCCGAGACGCGTCTTCCGACACCTCAAACGTGCGGCTGGCTCGCATAGAACTCCAAAAAATTTTCAAATTTCTCTAAATTAATTCGCCAGTACTTACCTCAAAATCCACCTAAGGGAGCCCTGCTCAGACAAAAGTTGCAATATTTTTGTAACCAGAACAGCTATTTTGACACGGTTTTCTGCGGGAACGTTGTCCGGTGGGCTATTACTAGCATCCCGAAACGTTAAAACTGACCTACCTGAAAAATAATTTTTCAGTTCCAGTACTTGTGAATTTTTTACAAAATTTTTATACTTACCTATTTTTATTAGCACAACCCTACATCCGAATTTAATTCTGTCTGCGGAATCGAGTTTCCACCTGTCCAGCCCCGGATTCTCGGCGCTTTGCGCGAACTGAAAATCCGATCGGTCGCTGAAAACTCGATTTTTGCCTGAAAAAACTGGTTTTTTGACAACCCTGCACATTTTTGTTCTTTTCAAAATTTTGAAAACGGTCTAGCTGGCTCGCCCGCGCCGAGACGCGTCTTCCGACACCTCAAACGTGCGGCTGGCTCGCATAGAACTCCAAAAAATTTTCAAATTTCTCTAAATTAATTCGCCAGTACTTACCTCAAAATCCACCTAAGGGAGCCCTGCTCAGACAAAAGTTGCAATATTTTTGTAACCAGAACAGCTATTTTGACACGGTTTTCTGCGGGAACGTTGTCCGGTGGGCTATTACTAGCATCCCGAAACGTTAAAACTGACCTACCTGAAAAATAATTTTTCAGTTCCAGTACTTGTGAATTTTTTACAAAATTTTTATACTTACCTATTTTTATTAGCACAACCCTACATCCGAATTTAATTCTGTCTGCGGAATCGAGTTTCCACCTGTCCAGCCCCGGATTCTCGGCGCTTTGCGCGAACTGAAAATCCGATCGGTCGCTGAAAACTCGATTTTTGCCTGAAAAAACTGGTTTTTTGACAACCCTGCACATTTTTGTTCTTTTCAAAATTTTGAAAACGGTCTAGCTGGCTCGCCCGCGCCGAGACGCGTCTTCCGACACCTCAAACGTGCGGCTGGCTCGCATAGAACTCCAAAAAATTTTCAAATTTCTCTAAATTAATTCGCCAGTACTTACCTCAAAATCCACCTAAGGGAGCCCTGCTCAGACAAAAGTTGCAATATTTTTGTAACCAGAACAGCTATTTTGACACGGTTTTCTGCGGGAACGTTGTCCGGTGGGCTATTACTAGCATCCCGAAACGTTAAAACTGACCTACCTGAAAAATAATTTTTCAGTTCCAGTACTTGTGAATTTTTTACAAAATTTTTATACTTACCTATTTTTATTAGCACAACCCTACATCCGAATTTAATTCTGTCTGCGGAATCGAGTTTCCACCTGTCCAGCCCCGGATTCTCGGCGCTTTGCGCGAACTGAAAATCCGATCGGTCGCTGAAAACTCGATTTTTGCCTGAAAAAACTGGTTTTTTGACAACCCTGCACATTTTTGTTCTTTTCAAAATTTTGAAAACGGTCTAGCTGGCTCGCCCGCGCCGAGACGCGTCTTCCGACACCTCAAACGTGCGGCTGGCTCGCATAGAACTCCAAAAAATTTTCAAATTTCTCTAAATTAATTCGCCAGTACTTACCTCAAAATCCACCTAAGGGAGCCCTGCTCAGACAAAAGTTGCAATATTTTTGTAACCAGAACAGCTATTTTGACACGGTTTTCTGCGGGAACGTTGTCCGGTGGGCTATTACTAGCATCCCGAAACGTTAAAACTGACCTACCTGAAAAATAATTTTTCAGTTCCAGTACTTGTGAATTTTTTACAAAATTTTTATACTTACCTATTTTTATTAGCACAACCCTACATCCGAATTTAATTCTGTCTGCGGAATCGAGTTTCCACCTGTCCAGCCCCGGATTCTCGGCGCTTTGCGCGAACTGAAAATCCGATCGGTCGCTGAAAACTCGATTTTTGCCTGAAAAAACTGGTTTTTTGACAACCCTGCACATTTTTGTTCTTTTCAAAATTTTGTAAACGGTCTAGCTGGCTCGCCCGCGCCGAGACGCGTCTTCCGACACCTCAAACGTGCGGCTGGCTCGCATAGAACTCCAAAAAATTTTCAAATTTCTCTAAATTAATTCGCCAGTACTTACCTCAAAATCCACCTAAGGGAGCCCTGCTCAGACAAAAGTTGCAATATTTTTGTAACCAGAACAGCTATTTTGACACGGTTTTCTGCGGGAACGTTGTCCGGTGGGCTATTACTGTTAAAATAAAGTAAAGACATTACAATGTAATAAGAGTAGGATAGATAGTATATTGTATATCTCTCTCTCTCTCGTAAAAAATCTGTCATGGCGGATCTTTGCTTGTAACCGAACGATTGTGTGTAATACAAATAAACTCTTTTCAAGTTAATTACGCTTCTATTTTTTTATATTCCATCTGGTTATGGGCCCAGGTCACTAACTAGCTTGGATTAATAAAAGTGTGGCTAAAGGATTGCAAATACATACTGTAGCGAAAATAGTCAGAAATACCGGCGGCGTGGGTTGACGCCATTTTTGTGGTTAGAACACCGGGAAGGAAAATACTTGTCTACTATCATTGGGCAAGGCAGGAGAGTCTACAGGAAGGTTGTGAAATGGATTCGACACAGGGTGGAAGTGGACAACAGAACGTCATGAAGCTGGAGGGTTCCAGGAATTGGAATGTTTGGAAGTTCCAAACATCCGTGTTGCTGCGAGGTCAAGGTCTTTACAAAATCGTGGACGGGACAACAGTAAAACCTGAAGATGATCCTCAGCGTAGTACTTGGGAAACCCAGGATGCGCGAGCTCAAACGCTGATAGTTACGAGGATGACGGAAGAAGTCATGTTGCATATCATCTCGTGCGATACGGCGGCGGCTATGTGGAGGAAATTATTAAGCGTGTATGAACAAAAATCTGAAACAAGCATTCACATTGTGCAACAACGCTTTTTTCAATTTAAGTTCGAAGAAGGAACAGAGATGTCTGTGTTTTTATCAAAAGTACATGAGATGCAGAATCAGTTAAAACAGCTGGGAGAGAACATGTCTGATAAATTTGTTATCACTAAGGTTCTTATGTCCCTACCAGAAGATTACAAGCATTTCATCTCGGCATGGGAGTCTGCTCCTGATGACAAGCAGACCTATGATAACCTGGTAGCCAGATTATTGATAGAGGAAGAAAGAATTAAAGAAAAAGGCGGGCCAACGCCGTCTACGGCGTTTGTGGCAAAGAAAGTAGATAAAAAAGGTGTAAAGTGTTATAAGTGTCACCGACTTGGACATTATCAAAGCGAGTGTCGATACAATAATAACAATAATTTTGGTAACTCTAAAGACAATCGTTCAGATATTAAGTGTTATTTTTGTAATAAACCGGGTCATATAAAGAGCCAGTGCCGTTTTAAAAAGGGCAAAGAAAAAGAAAGTAATGCTTTTATAGTCAACAGTGTTTTTGATGAACAGTTACAAAAATCTCAGTGGTTAGTCGATTCGGGTGCAAGCGAGCATATGTGTTGTGATTACAAACTATTCAATTCATACTTGACTGTAAAAGATAAATCGGTAATAGTAGGGAACGGAACGAAAATTAATGTCAAGGGTTGCGGCCAGGTGGCGCTGCAAGTTTGGAATGGGAGTGAATGGATTGACACTACCATTGACAACGTACTTCATGTTCCTGAGTTGAAAACAAATTTGTTCTCTGTCAACTGTGCGACAAGCAGAGGTTATGTTATCGTTACGGAAGAGAATAAATGTAAATTTTATAAACAAAACAAGGTGATGGCTATTGCTGAGCGACGTGGAAGCATGTATTATTTGGATTTTCGCTATTTTAATGCATATACAGCGAACCTTGCTGACGTGTGTTGTGATTTGAGTGAGTGGCATGAAAAATTGGCGCACCAAAACATTGTTTATGTGAAAGATGTTCTGAAGAAAAATAATATTAATATTAAAAATGCCAATGTTCAAACATGTGAAAGTTGTCTAAAAGGGAAAATTCACCGATTGCCGTATCCTGTAAGTAACAATGTGACGTCAAGAGTATGCGAAATTATTCACGCCGATACCTGTGGACCTATGGAGAAGCCATCGATTGGAGGCTCCAGATATTTCGTGGTATTTAAAGATGAATACTCAAAGTACAGGCGAGTGTTCTTTGTGAAAACAAAAGACGAAATTAAATCATGTATAAAGAACTTCATATCGCAGGCTGAAAATGAAACAGGAAATAAAATAAAGATATTTCGAAGTGACAATGGAACTGAGTTTATAAACAAAGAGGTCAGAGAAGTGTTCCAGAACAAGGGGATTATACATCAAACATCAGTAACTTTTACTCCTGAACAGAATGGAGTAGCTGAGCGGGAGAATAGGATTTTAGTGGAAGCGGCTAGAACAATGCTGTATGCTAAAGATTTACCTATCAGCTTGTGGGCTGAAAGTGTTAATACAGCTGCCTATGTGATTAATAGAACTGGTAAAAGCTCAATAGAAGGGAAATCTCCATATGAACTGTGGTCAAGCAAAAGTTATGATATAAATAACCTCAAAATATTTGGTACTACTGTTTATGTCCACATACCCAAAGAAAAAAGACATAAGTGGGATGCCAAAGGTGAAAAGGGCATTATGGTTGGGTATGGAGAAACAACAAAAGGTTATAGAGTATATTTTCCACAGAAAAGTGAAGTTGAGACCAAACGAGACATTGTGTTTGTGAACAACAGTCCAGTCAAGCCAATACAACAATGTGAGACAATCAATTATATAGAGGATAGTGTGGAGGTTCCAGCTACAGTTGAGGTAGGCGCTCAAGTAGAAGATACCAGTGCTGCAGGTATGTCCAGTTCCCAATCACCGACCATGGGTAGTGACGACTCTCAGCGCACCATGCAGAGTGATTCTGAGGGTAGTGTATATGAACCTAGTGATAGTGATGAGTGTGGTGAGGTTGTGAGACGTGATGTAGATCCTAAAAACAAACGTATTAGGAAGCAGACTGTTTTCTATAATTGTAATAATGTAATGTTAGATAACTGTGAGCCAAAAACTTATCGTGAAGCTATGAATAGTCCGGATGCATGTAAATGGCAGGAAGCTATTCAAAGGGAGCTAAAAACTCTTAAAGATAATAATACTTGGAGTATTTGTGACATGCCTGATAATGAAAAAGTTATAAGTAGTAAATGGGTATTTAAAATTAAACGAAATAATAGTAATATTCAGTACAAGGCACGTTTGGTGGCCAGAGGGTTTGAACAAAAAGATATACTAAATCTAAATGATGTATATGCACCTGTTGCAAAGTTGAGTACATTCAGACTATTTTTGGCTATAGCAACTAAGTTAAAGTTATATGTTTACCAAATGGATGTAACCGGAGCCTTTTTGTATGGGGAGATTGAAGAGAATGTATACATAAGCTTACCAGATGGCGCTTATGACAATGATAAAAATATTGTAAAGCTAAATAAATCATTATATGGGCTAAAGAAGTCTCCTAAATATTGGAACGAAAAATTTAACTCTATTATGATCAGGGAAGGTTTTAAACGATCTAAATGTGACCCATGTTTGTACTCTAAATGTAACGATTCAGAACAAATATATGTTCTCTTATACGTCGATGACATGTTGATGTTTGGTAGTAATGAAGAACATATATCAAATTTAAAGTCAATGCTAAACAAAGAATTTGAAATGAAAGACTTAGGCCTAATTTCAGAATTTTTGGGGATAAATGTGAAGCAGAATTTAAAAACAAATGTTACAGAATTATGTCAAAAGAATTACCTAGAAAATGTGTTAAAAAGATTCCATATGTATGATTGTAAACCTATTTCAACTCCCATGGATCAGAATTTTAATTGTAAAGAGCTTGAAAATGATAAATGCAAAGGCAATATTGAGAACATCTGTAGAGAGATCGTTGGGTGTTTAATGTATGCAGCATCAGGCACAAGACCTGATATTTGTGTTGCCGTATCAATATTAAGTAGATATCAAGATTGCGCTAGTAACATGTTATTAATCAACTTAAAAAGGGTTTTGCGATACATTAAACACACATTGAATTATAGATTAGTTTATAAATGTGATGATAGCAATTTGGTTGGATTTTGTGATGCTGACTGGGGAGGGGACCTTCGAGACAGGAAGTCCACTACTGGTTACTGCTTCATGTATTCAAATTGCCTAATATCTTGGTGCTCTAAGAAGCAAAGTACTGTGAGTCTATCATCAGCAGAATCTGAATACGTGGCAATGAGCATGGCTGGAAGTGAGGCATGCTGGATTGCTAATGTGTTATGTGATTTCAATGTAAGTAATGTATGTCCTGCTATCATGCATTGCGATAATCAAGCTGCCATAACGATTGCCAACACAAATAGTGTTAAACGATTAAAGCACATTGATATCAAATATCATTATATAAGGGAACTGATTGAAAATAAAAAGATATGTATACAATATGTGACAACAAGAGATCAAATTGCTGATATGTTAACGAAGTCCCTCAATGGTAATACACTTTTAAAGTTTGTGAAGCTATGTGGTATGAATATGTAGATTATTCTTGGTTCAATGGCTTTCTTATTTCCTTTTTATGTGTAGGATAAATGTAAAAAAGGGATGATTAAAACATATACCTTTTCAATTGTCACAAAATTTTGTTAATTAATGTTATTACATTGACGGGGGGTGTTAAAATAAAGTAAAGACATTACAATGTAATAAGAGTAGGATAGATAGTATATTGTATATCTCTCTCTCTCTCGTAAAAAATCTGTCATGGCGGATCTTTGCTTGTAACCGAACGATTGTGTGTAATACAAATAAACTCTTTTCAAGTTAATTACGCTTCTATTTTTTTATATTCCATCTATTACTAGCATCCCGAAACGTTAAAACTGACCTACCTGAAAAATAATTTTTCAGTTCCAGTACTTGTGAATTTTTTACAAAATTTTTATACTTACCTATTTTTATTAGCACAACCCTACATCCGAATTTAATTCTGTCTGCGGAATCGAGTTTCCACCTGTCCAGCCCCGGATTCTCGGCGCTTTGCGCGAACTGAAAATCCGATCGGTCGCTGAAAACTCGATTTTTGCCTGAAAAAACTGGTTTTTTGACAACCCTGCACATTTTTGTTCTTTTAAAAATTTTGAAAACGGTCTAGCTGGCTCGCCCGCGCCGAGACGCGTCTTCCGACACCTCAAACGTGCGGCTGGCTCGCATAGAACTCCAAAAAATTTTCAAATTTCTCTAAATTAATTCGCCAGTACTTACCTCAAAATCCACCTAAGGGAGCCCTGCTCAGACAAAAGTTGCAATATTTTTGTAACCAGAACAGCTATTTTGACACGGTTTTCTGCGGGAACGTTGTCCGGTGGGCTATTACTAGCATCCCGAAACGTTAAAACTGACCTACCTGAAAAATAATTTTTCAGTTCCAGTACTTGTGAATTTTTTACAAAATTTTTATACTTACCTATTTTTATTAGCACAACCCTACATCCGAATTTAATTCTGTCTGCGGAATCGAGTTTCCACCTGTCCAGCCCCGGATTCTCGGCGCTTTGCGCGAACTGAAAATCCGATCGGTCGCTGAAAACTCGATTTTTGCCTGAAAAAACTGGTTTTTTGACAACCCTGCACATTTTTGTTCTTTTCAAAATTTTGAAAACGGTCTAGCTGGCTCGCCCGCGCCGAGACGCGTCTTCCGACACCTCAAACGTGCGGCTGGCTCGCATAGAACTCCAAAAAATTTTCAAATTTCTCTAAATTAATTCGCCAGTACTTACCTCAAAATCCACCTAAGGGAGCCCTGCTCAGACAAAAGTTGCAATATTTTTGTAACCAGAACAGCTATTTTGACACGGTTTTCTGCGGGAACGTTGTCCGGTGGGCTATTACTAGCATCCCGAAACGTTAAAACTGACCTACCTGAAAAATAATTTTTCAGTTCCAGTACTTGTGAATTTTTTACAAAATTTTTATACTTACCTATTTTTATTAGCACAACCCTACATCCGAATTTAATTCTGTCTGCGGAATCGAGTTTCCACCTGTCCAGCCCCGGATTCTCGGCGCTTTGCGCGAACTGAAAATCCGATCGGTCGCTGAAAACTCGATTTTTGCCTGAAAAAACTGGTTTTTTGACAACCCTGCACATTTTTGTTCTTTTCAAAATTTTGAAAACGGTCTAGCTGGCTCGCCCGCGCCGAGACGCGTCTTCCGACACCTCAAACGTGCGGCTGGCTCGCATAGAACTCCAAAAAATTTTCAAATTTCTCTAAATTAATTCGCCAGTACTTACCTCAAAATCCACCTAAGGGAGCCCTGCTCAGACAAAAGTTGCAATATTTTTGTAACCAGAACAGCTATTTTGACACGGTTTTCTGCGGGAACGTTGTCCGGTGGGCTATTACTAGCATCCCGAAACGTTAAAACTGACCTACCTGAAAAATAATTTTTCAGTTCCAGTACTTGTGAATTTTTTACAAAATTTTTATACTTACCTATTTTTATTAGCACAACCCTACATCCGAATTTAATTCTGTCTGCGGAATCGAGTTTCCACCTGTCCAGCCCCGGATTCTCGGCGCTTTGCGCGAACTGAAAATCCGATCGGTCGCTGAAAACTCGATTTTTGCCTGAAAAAACTGGTTTTTTGACAACCCTGCACATTTTTGTTCTTTTCAAAATTTTGAAAACGGTCTAGCTGGCTCGCCCGCGCCGAGACGCGTCTTCCGACACCTCAAACGTGCGGCTGGCTCGCATAGAACTCCAAAAAATTTTCAAATTTCTCTAAATTAATTCGCCAGTACTTACCTCAAAATCCACCTAAGGGAGCCCTGCTCAGACAAAAGTTGCAATATTTTTGTAACCAGAACAGCTATTTTGACACGGTTTTCTGCGGGAACGTTGTCCGGTGGGCTATTACTAGCATCCCGAAACGTTAAAACTGACCTACCTGAAAAATAATTTTTCAGTTCCAGTACTTGTGAATTTTTTACAAAATTTTTATACTTACCTATTTTTATTAGCACAACCCTACATCCGAATTTAATTCTGTCTGCGGAATCGAGTTTCCACCTGTCCAGCCCCGGATTCTCGGCGCTTTGCGCGAACTGAAAATCCGATCGGTCGCTGAAAACTCGATTTTTGCCTGAAAAAACTGGTTTTTTGACAACCCTGCACATTTTTGTTCTTTTCAAAATTTTGAAAACGGTCTAGCTGGCTCGCCCGCGCCGAGACGCGTCTTCCGACACCTCAAACGTGCGGCTGGCTCGCATAGAACTCCAAAAAATTTTCAAATTTCTCTAAATTAATTCGCCAGTACTTACCTCAAAATCCACCTAAGGGAGCCCTGCTCAGACAAAAGTTGCAATATTTTTGTAACCAGAACAGCTATTTTGACACGGTTTTCTGCGGGAACGTTGTCCGGTGGGCTATTACTAGCATCCCGAAACGTTAAAACTGACCTACCTGAAAAATAATTTTTCAGTTCCAGTACTTGTGAATTTTTTACAAAATTTTTATACTTACCTATTTTTATTAGCACAACCCTACATCCGAATTTAATTCTGTCTGCGGAATCGAGTTTCCACCTGTCCAGCCCCGGATTCTCGGCGCTTTGCGCGAACTGAAAATCCGATCGGTCGCTGAAAACTCGATTTTTGCCTGAAAAAACTGGTTTTTTGACAACCCTGCACATTTTTGTTCTTTTCAAAATTTTGAAAACGGTCTAGCTGGCTCGCCCGCGCCGAGACGCGTCTTCCGACACCTCAAACGTGCGGCTGGCTCGCATAGAACTCCAAAAAATTTTCAAATTTCTCTAAATTAATTCGCCAGTACTTACCTCAAAATCCACCTAAGGGAGCCCTGCTCAGACAAAAGTTGCAATATTTTTGTAACCAGAACAGCTATTTTGACACGGTTTTCTGCGGGAACGTTGTCCGGTGGGCTATTACTAGCATCCCGAAACGTTAAAACTGACCTACCTGAAAAATAATTTTTCAGTTCCAGTACTTGTGAATTTTTTACAAAATTTTTATACTTACCTATTTTTATTAGCACAACCCTACATCCGAATTTAATTCTGTCTGCGGAATCGAGTTTCCACCTGTCCAGCCCCGGATTCTCGGCGCTTTGCGCGAACTGAAAATCCGATCGGTCGCTGAAAACTCGATTTTTGCCTGAAAAAACTGGTTTTTTGACAACCCTGCACATTTTTGTTCTTTTCAAAATTTTGAAAACGGTCTAGCTGGCTCGCCCGCGCCGAGACGCGTCTTCCGACACCTCAAACGTGCGGCTGGCTCGC
Organism: Lacanobia oleracea; assembly: GCA_950371165.1. NCBI lineage: Eukaryota > Metazoa > Arthropoda > Insecta > Lepidoptera > Noctuidae > Lacanobia > Lacanobia oleracea. The sequence continues at coordinate 963,623 of CATNUG010000002.1, read as the reverse complement.
ATAGAACTCCAAAAAATTTTCAAATTTCTCTAAATTAATTCGCCAGTACTTACCTCAAAATCCACCTAAGGGAGCCCTGCTCAGACAAAAGTTGCAATATTTTTGTAACCAGAACAGCTATTTTGACACGGTTTTCTGCGGGAACGTTGTCCGGTGGGCTATTACTAGCATCCCGAAACGTTAAAACTGACCTACCTGAAAAATAATTTTTCAGTTCCAGTACTTGTGAATTTTTTACAAAATTTTTATACTTACCTATTTTTATTAGCACAACCCTACATCCGAATTTAATTCTGTCTGCGGAATCGAGTTTCCACCTGTCCAGCCCCGGATTCTCGGCGCTTTGCGCGAACTGAAAATCCGATCGGTCGCTGAAAACTCGATTTTTGCCTGAAAAAACTGGTTTTTTGACAACCCTGCACATTTTTGTTCTTTTCAAAATTTTGAAAACGGTCTAGCTGGCTCGCCCGCGCCGAGACGCGTCTTCCGACACCTCAAACGTGCGGCTGGCTCGCATAGAACTCCAAAAAATTTTCAAATTTCTCTAAATTAATTCGCCAGTACTTACCTCAAAATCCACCTAAGGGAGCCCTGCTCAGACAAAAGTTGCAATATTTTTGTAACCAGAACAGCTATTTTGACACGGTTTTCTGCGGGAACGTTGTCCGGTGGGCTATTACTAGCATCCCGAAACGTTAAAACTGACCTACCTGAAAAATAATTTTTCAGTTCCAGTACTTGTGAATTTTTTACAAAATTTTTATACTTACCTATTTTTATTAGCACAACCCTACATCCGAATTTAATTCTGTCTGCGGAATCGAGTTTCCACCTGTCCAGCCCCGGATTCTCGGCGCTTTGCGCGAACTGAAAATCCGATCGGTCGCTGAAAACTCGATTTTTGCCTGAAAAAACTGGTTTTTTGACAACCCTGCACATTTTTGTTCTTTTCAAAATTTTGAAAACGGTCTAGCTGGCTCGCCCGCGCCGAGACGCGTCTTTCGACACCTCAAACGTGCGGCTGGCTCGCATAGAACTCCAAAAAATTTTCAAATTTCTCTAAATTAATTCGCCAGTACTTACCTCAAAATCCACCTAAGGGAGCCCTGCTCAGACAAAAGTTGCAATATTTTTGTAACCAGAACAGCTATTTTGACACGGTTTTCTGCGGGAACGTTGTCCGGTGGGCTATTACTAGCATCCCGAAACGTTAAAACTGACCTACCTGAAAAATAATTTTTCAGTTCCAGTACTTGTGAATTTTTTACAAAATTTTTATACTTACCTATTTTTATTAGCACAACCCTACATCCGAATTTAATTCTGTCTGCGGAATCGAGTTTCCACCTGTCCAGCCCCGGATTCTCGGCGCTTTGCGCGAACTGAAAATCCGATCGGTCGCTGAAAACTCGATTTTTGCCTGAAAAAACTGGTTTTTTGACAACCCTGCACATTTTTGTTCTTTTCAAAATTTTGAAAACGGTCTAGCTGGCTCGCCCGCGCCGAGACGCGTCTTCCGACACCTCAAACGTGCGGCTGGCTCGCATAGAACTCCAAAAAATTTTCAAATTTCTCTAAATTAATTCGCCAGTACTTACCTCAAAATCCACCTAAGGGAGCCCTGCTCAGACAAAAGTTGCAATATTTTTGTAACCAGAACAGCTATTTTGACACGGTTTTCTGCGGGAACGTTGTCCGGTGGGCTATTACTAGCATCCCGAAACGTTAAAACTGACCTACCTGAAAAATAATTTTTCAGTTCCAGTACTTGTGAATTTTTTACAAAATTTTTATACTTACCTATTTTTATTAGCACAACCCTACATCCGAATTTAATTCTGTCTGCGGAATCGAGTTTCCACCTGTCCAGCCCCGGATTCTCGGCGCTTTGCGCGAACTGAAAATCCGATCGGTCGCTGAAAACTCGATTTTTGCCTGAAAAAACTGGTTTTTTGACAACCCTGCACATTTTTGTTCTTTTCAAAATTTTGAAAACGGTCTAGCTGGCTCGCCCGCGCCGAGACGCGTCTTCCGACACCTCAAACGTGCGGCTGGCTCGCATAGAACTCCAAAAAATTTTCAAATTTCTCTAAATTAATTCGCCAGTACTTACCTCAAAATCCACCTAAGGGAGCCCTGCTCAGACAAAAGTTGCAATATTTTTGTAACCAGAACAGCTATTTTGACACGGTTTTCTGCGGGAACGTTGTCCGGTGGGCTATTACTAGCATCCCGAAACGTTAAAACTGACCTACCTGAAAAATAATTTTTCAGTTCCAGTACTTGTGAATTTTTTACAAAATTTTTATACTTACCTATTTTTATTAGCACAACCCTACATCCGAATTTAATTCTGTCTGCGGAATCGAGTTTCCACCTGTCCAGCCCCGGATTCTCGGCGCTTTGCGCGAACTGAAAATCCGATCGGTCGCTGAAAACTCGATTTTTGCCTGAAAAAACTGGTTTTTTGACAACCCTGCACATTTTTGTTCTTTTCAAAATTTTGAAAACGGTCTAGCTGGCTCGCCCGCGCCGAGACGCGTCTTCCGACACCTCAAACGTGCGGCTGGCTCGCATAGAACTCCAAAAAATTTTCAAATTTCTCTAAATTAATTCGCCAGTACTTACCTCAAAATCCACCTAAAGGAGCCCTGCTCAGACAAAAGTTGCAATATTTTTGTAACCAGAACAGCTATTTTGACACGGTTTTCTGCGGGAACGTTGTCCGGTGGGCTATTACTAGCATCCCGAAACGTTAAAACTGACCTACCTGAAAAATAATTTTTCAGTTCCAGTACTTGTGAATTTTTTACAAAATTTTTATACTTACCTATTTTTATTAGCACAACCCTACATCCGAATTTAATTCTGTCTGCGGAATCGAGTTTCCACCTGTCCAGCCCCGGATTCTCGGCGCTTTGCGCGAACTGAAAATCCGATCGGTCGCTGAAAACTCGATTTTTGCCTGAAAAAACTGGTTTTTTGACAACCCTGCACATTTTTGTTCTTTTCAAAATTTTGAAAACGGTCTAGCTGGCTCGCCCGCGCCGAGACGCGTCTTCCGACACCTCAAACGTGCGGCTGGCTCGCATAGAACTCCAAAAAATTTTCAAATTTCTCTAAATTAATTCGCCAGTACTTACCTCAAAATCCACCTAAGGGAGCCCTGCTCAGACAAAAGTTGCAATATTTTTGTAACCAGAACAGCTATTTTGACACGGTTTTCTGCGGGAACGTTGTCCGGTGGGCTATTACTAGCATCCCAAAACGTTAAAACTGACCTACCTGAAAAATAATTTTTCAGTTCCAGTACTTGTGAATTTTTTACAAAATTTTTATACTTACCTATTTTTATTAGCACAACCCTACATCCGAATTTAATTCTGTCTGCGGAATCGAGTTTCCACCTGTCCAGCCCCGGATTCTCGGCGCTTTGCGCGAACTGAAAATCCGATCGGTCGCTGAAAACTCGATTTTTGCCTGAAAAAACTGGTTTTTTGACAACCCTGCACATTTTTGTTCTTTTCAAAATTTTGAAAACGGTCTAGCTGGCTCGCCCGCGCCGAGACGCGTCTTCCGACACCTCAAACGTGCGGCTGGCTCGCATAGAACTCCAAAAAATTTTCAAATTTCTCTAAATTAATTCGCCAGTACTTACCTCAAAATCCACCTAAGGGAGCCCTGCTCAGACAAAAGTTGCAATATTTTTGTAACCAGAACAGCTATTTTGACACGGTTTTCTGCGGGAACGTTGTCCGGTGGGCTATTACTAGCATCCCGAAACGTTAAAACTGACCTACCTGAAAAATAATTTTTCAGTTCCAGTACTTGTGAATTTTTTACAAAATTTTTATACTTACCTATTTTTATTAGCACAACCCTACATCCGAATTTAATTCTGTCTGCGGAATCGAGTTTCCACCTGTCCAGCCCCGGATTCTCGGCGCTTTGCGCGAACTGAAAATCCGATCGGTCGCTGAAAACTCGATTTTTGCCTGAAAAAACTGGTTTTTTGACAACCCTGCACATTTTTGTTCTTTTCAAAATTTTGAAAACGGTCTAGCTGGCTCGCCCGCGCCGAGACGCGTCTTCCGACACCTCAAACGTGCGGCTGGCTCGCATAGAACTCCAAAAAATTTTCAAATTTCTCTAAATTAATTCGCCAGTACTTACCTCAAAATCCACCTAAGGGAGCCCTGCTCAGACAAAAGTTGCAATATTTTTGTAACCAGAACAGCTATTTTGACACGGTTTTCTGCGGGAACGTTGTCCGGTGGGCTATTACTAGCATCCCGAAACGTTAAAACTGACCTACCTGAAAAATAATTTTTCAGTTCCAGTACTTGTGAATTTTTTACAAAATTTTTATACTTACCTATTTTTATTAGCACAACCCTACATCCGAATTTAATTCTGTCTGCGGAATCGAGTTTCCACCTGTCCAGCCCCGGATTCTCGGCGCTTTGCGCGAACTGAAAATCCGATCGGTCGCTGAAAACTCGATTTTTGCCTGAAAAAACTGGTTTTTTGACAACCCTGCACATTTTTGTTCTTTTCAAAATTTTGAAAACGGTCTAGCTGGCTCGCCCGCGCCGAGACGCGTCTTCCGACACCTCAAACGTGCGGCTGGCTCGCATAGAACTCCAAAAAATTTTCAAATTTCTCTAAATTAATTCGCCAGTACTTACCTCAAAATCCACCTAAGGGAGCCCTGCTCAGACAAAAGTTGCAATATTTTTGTAACCAGAACAGCTATTTTGACACGGTTTTCTGCGGGAACGTTGTCCGGTGGGCTATTACTAGCATCCCGAAACGTTAAAACTGACCTACCTGAATAATAATTTTTCAGTTCCAGTACTTGTGAATTTTTTACAAAATTTTTATACTTACCTATTTTTATTAGCACAACCCTACATCCGAATTTAATTCTGTCTGCGGAATCGAGTTTCCACCTGTCCAGCCCCGGATTCTCGGCGCTTTGCGCGAACTGAAAATCCGATCGGTCGCTGAAAACTCGATTTTTGCCTGAAAAAACTGGTTTTTTGACAACCCTGCACATTTTTGTTCTTTTCAAAATTTTGAAAACGGTCTAGCTGGCTCGCCCGCGCCGAGACGCGTCTTCCGACACCTCAAACGTGCGGCTGGCTCGCATAGAACTCCAAAAAATTTTCAAATTTCTCTAAATTAATTCGCCAGTACTTACCTCAAAATCCACCTAAGGGAGCCCTGCTCAGACAAAAGTTGCAATATTTTTGTAACCAGAACAGCTATTTTGACACGGTTTTCTGCGGGAACGTTGTCCGGTGGGCTATTACTAGCATCCCGAAACGTTAAAACTGACCTACCTGAAAAATAATTTTTCAGTTCCAGTACTTGTGAATTTTTTACAAAATTTTTATACTTACCTATTTTTATTAGCACAACCCTACATCCGAATTTAATTCTGTCTGCGGAATCGAGTTTCCACCTGTCCAGCCCCGGATTCTCGGCGCTTTGCGCGAACTGAAAATCCGATCGGTCGCTGAAAACTCGATTTTTGCCTGAAAAAACTGGTTTTTTGACAACCCTGCACATTTTTGTTCTTTTCAAAATTTTGAAAACGGTCTAGCTGGCTCGCCCGCGCCGAGACGCGTCTTCCGACACCTCAAACGTGCGGCTGGCTCGCATAGAACTCCAAAAAATTTTCAAATTTCTCTAAATTAATTCGCCAGTACTTACCTCAAAATCCACCTAAGGGAGCCCTGCTCAGACAAAAGTTGCAATATTTTTGTAACCAGAACAGCTATTTTGACACGGTTTTCTGCGGGAACGTTGTCCGGTGGGCTATTACTAGCATCCCGAAACGTTAAAACTGACCTACCTGAAAAATAATTTTTCAGTTCCAGTACTTGTGAATTTTTTACAAAATTTTTATACTTACCTATTTTTATTAGCACAACCCTACATCCGAATTTAATTCTGTCTGCGGAATCGAGTTTCCACCTGTCCAGCCCCGGATTCTCGGCGCTTTGCGCGAACTGAAAATCCGATCGGTCGCTGAAAACTCGATTTTTGCCTGAAAAAACTGGTTTTTTGACAACCCTGCACATTTTTGTTCTTTTCAAAATTTTGAAAACGGTCTAGCTGGCTCGCCCGCGCCGAGACGCGTCTTCCGACACCTCAAACGTGCGGCTGGCTCGCATAGAACTCCAAAAAATTTTCAAATTTCTCTAAATTAATTCGCCAGTACTTACCTCAAAATCCACCTAAGGGAGCCCTGCTCAGACAAAAGTTGCAATATTTTTGTAACCAGAACAGCTATTTTGACACGGTTTTCTGCGGGAACGTTGTCCGGTGGGCTATTACTAGCATCCCGAAACGTTAAAACTGACCTACCTGAAAAATAATTTTTCAGTTCCAGTACTTGTGAATTTTTTACAAAATTTTTATACTTACCTATTTTTATTAGCACAACCCTACATCCGAATTTAATTCTGTCTGCGGAATCGAGTTTCCACCTGTCCAGCCCCGGATTCTCGGCGCTTTGCGCGAACTGAAAATCCGATCGGTCGCTGAAAACTCGATTTTTGCCTGAAAAAACTGGTTTTTTGACAACCCTGCACATTTTTGTTCTTTTCAAAATTTTGAAAACGGTCTAGCTGGCTCGCCCGCGCCGAGACGCGTCTTCCGACACCTCAAACGTGCGGCTGGCTCGCATAGAACTCCAAAAAATTTTCAAATTTCTCTAAATTAATTCGCCAGTACTTACCTCAAAATCCACCTAAGGGAGCCCTGCTCAGACAAAAGTTGCAATATTTTTGTAACCAGAACAGCTATTTTGACACGGTTTTCTGCGGGAACGTTGTCCGGTGGGCTATTACTAGCATCCCGAAACGTTAAAACTGACCTACCTGAAAAATAATTTTTCAGTTCCAGTACTTGTGAATTTTTTACAAAATTTTTATACTTACCTATTTTTATTAGCACAACCCTACATCCGAATTTAATTCTGTCTGCGGAATCGAGTTTCCACCTGTCCAGCCCCGGATTCTCGGCGCTTTGCGCGAACTGAAAATCCGATCGGTCGCTGAAAACTCGATTTTTGCCTGAAAAAACTGGTTTTTTGACAACCCTGCACATTTTTGTTCTTTTCAAAATTTTGAAAACGGTCTAGCTGGCTCGCCCGCGCCGAGACGCGTCTTCCGACACCTCAAACGTGCGGCTGGCTCGCATAGAACTCCAAAAAATTTTCAAATTTCTCTAAATTAATTCGCCAGTACTTACCTCAAAATCCACCTAAGGGAGCCCTGCTCAGACAAAAGTTGCAATATTTTTGTAACCAGAACAGCTATTTTGACACGGTTTTCTGCGGGAACGTTGTCCGGTGGGCTATTACTAGCATCCCGAAACGTTAAAACTGACCTACCTGAAAAATAATTTTTCAGTTCCAGTACTTGTGAATTTTTTACAAAATTTTTATACTTACCTATTTTTATTAGCACAACCCTACATCCGAATTTAATTCTGTCTGCGGAATCGAGTTTCCACCTGTCCAGCCCCGGATTCTCGGCGCTTTGCGCGAACTGAAAATCCGATCGGTCGCTGAAAACTCGATTTTTGCCTGAAAAAACTGGTTTTTTGACAACCCTGCACATTTTTGTTCTTTTCAAAATTTTGAAAACGGTCTAGCTGGCTCGCCCGCGCCGAGACGCGTCTTCCGACACCTCAAACGTGCGGCTGGCTCGCATAGAACTCCAAAAAATTTTCAAATTTCTCTAAATTAATTCGCCAGTACTTACCTCAAAATCCACCTAAGGGAGCCCTGCTCAGACAAAAGTTGCAATATTTTTGTAACCAGAACAGCTATTTTGACACGGTTTTCTGCGGGAACGTTGTCCGGTGGGCTATTACTAGCATCCCGAAACGTTAAAACTGACCTACCTGAAAAATAATTTTTCAGTTCCAGTACTTGTGAATTTTTTACAAAATTTTTATACTTACCTATTTTTATTAGCACAACCCTACATCCGAATTTAATTCTGTCTGCGGAATCGAGTTTCCACCTGTCCAGCCCCGGATTCTCGGCGCTTTGCGCGAACTGAAAATCCGATCGGTCGCTGAAAACTCGATTTTTGCCTGAAAAAACTGGTTTTTTGACAACCCTGCACATTTTTGTTCTTTTCAAAATTTTGAAAACGGTCTAGCTGGCTCGCCCGCGCCGAGACGCGTCTTCCGACACCTCAAACGTGCGGCTGGCTCGCATAGAACTCCAAAAAATTTTCAAATTTCTCTAAATTAATTCGCCAGTACTTACCTCAAAATCCACCTAAGGGAGCCCTGCTCAGACAAAAGTTGCAATATTTTTGTAACCAGAACAGCTATTTTGACACGGTTTTCTGCGGGAACGTTGTCCGGTGGGCTATTACTAGCATCCCGAAACGTTAAAACTGACCTACCTGAAAAATAATTTTTCAGTTCCAGTACTTGTGAATTTTTTACAAAATTTTTATACTTACCTATTTTTATTAGCACAACCCTACATCCGAATTTAATTCTGTCTGCGGAATCGAGTTTCCACCTGTCCAGCCCCGGATTCTCGGCGCTTTGCGCGAACTGAAAATCCGATCGGTCGCTGAAAACTCGATTTTTGCCTGAAAAAACTGGTTTTTTGACAACCCTGCACATTTTTGTTCTTTTCAAAATTTTGAAAACGGTCTAGCTGGCTCGCCCGCGCCGAGACGCGTCTTCCGACACCTCAAACGTGCGGCTGGCTCGCATAGAACTCCAAAAAATTTTCAAATTTCTCTAAATTAATTCGCCAGTACTTACCTCAAAATCCACCTAAGGGAGCCCTGCTCAGACAAAAGTTGCAATATTTTTGTAACCAGAACAGCTATTTTGACACGGTTTTCTGCGGGAACGTTGTCCGGTGGGCTATTACTAGCATCCCGAAACGTTAAAACTGACCTACCTGAAAAATAATTTTTCAGTTCCAGTACTTGTGAATTTTTTACAAAATTTTTATACTTACCTATTTTTATTAGCACAACCCTACATCCGAATTTAATTCTGTCTGCGGAATCGAGTTTCCACCTGTCCAGCCCCGGATTCTCGGCGCTTTGCGCGAACTGAAAATCCGATCGGTCGCTGAAAACTCGATTTTTGCCTGAAAAAACTGGTTTTTTGACAACCCTGCACATTTTTGTTCTTTTCAAAATTTTGAAAACGGTCTAGCTGGCTCGCCCGCGCCGAGACGCGTCTTCCGACACCTCAAACGTGCGGCTGGCTCGCATAGAACTCCAAAAAATTTTCAAATTTCTCTAAATTAATTCGCCAGTACTTACCTCAAAATCCACCTAAGGGAGCCCTGCTCAGACAAAAGTTGCAATATTTTTGTAACCAGAACAGCTATTTTGACACGGTTTTCTGCGGGAACGTTGTCCGGTGGGCTATTACTAGCATCCCGAAACGTTAAAACTGACCTACCTGAAAAATAATTTTTCAGTTCCAGTACTTGTGAATTTTTTACAAAATTTTTATACTTACCTATTTTTATTAGCACAACCCTACATCCGAATTTAATTCTGTCTGCGGAATCGAGTTTCCACCTGTCCAGCCCCGGATTCTCGGCGCTTTGCGCGAACTGAAAATCCGATCGGTCGCTGAAAACTCGATTTTTGCCTGAAAAAACTGGTTTTTTGACAACCCTGCACATTTTTGTTCTTTTCAAAATTTTGAAAACGGTCTAGCTGGCTCGCCCGCGCCGAGACGCGTCTTCCGACACCTCAAACGTGCGGCTGGCTCGCATAGAACTCCAAAAAATTTTCAAATTTCTCTAAATTAATTCGCCAGTACTTACCTCAAAATCCACCTAAGGGAGCCCTGCTCAGACAAAAGTTGCAATATTTTTGTAACCAGAACAGCTATTTTGACACGGTTTTCTGCGGGAACGTTGTCCGGTGGGCTATTACTAGCATCCCGAAACGTTAAAACTGACCTACCTGAAAAATAATTTTTCAGTTCCAGTACTTGTGAATTTTTTACAAAATTTTTATACTTACCTATTTTTATTAGCACAACCCTACATCCGAATTTAATTCTGTCTGCGGAATCGAGTTTCCACCTGTCCAGCCCCGGATTCTCGGCGCTTTGCGCGAACTGAAAATCCGATCGGTCGCTGAAAACTCGATTTTTGCCTGAAAAAACTGGTTTTTTGACAACCCTGCACATTTTTGTTCTTTTCAAAATTTTGAAAACGGTCTAGCTGGCTCGCCCGCGCCGAGACGCGTCTTCCGACACCTCAAACGTGCGGCTGGCTCGCATAGAACTCCAAAAAATTTTCAAATTTCTCTAAATTAATTCGCCAGTACTTACCTCAAAATCCACCTAAGGGAGCCCTGCTCAGACAAAAGTTGCAATATTTTTGTAACCAGAACAGCTATTTTGACACGGTTTTCTGCGGGAACGTTGTCCGGTGGGCTATTACTAGCATCCCGAAACGTTAAAACTGACCTACCTGAAAAATAATTTTTCAGTTCCAGTACTTGTGAATTTTTTACAAAATTTTTATACTTACCTATTTTTATTAGCACAACCCTACATCCGAATTTAATTCTGTCTGCGGAATCGAGTTTCCACCTGTCCAGCCCCGGATTCTCGGCGCTTTGCGCGAACTGAAAATCCGATCGGTCGCTGAAAACTCGATTTTTGCCTGAAAAAACTGGTTTTTTGACAACCCTGCACATTTTTGTTCTTTTCAAAATTTTGAAAACGGTCTAGCTGGCTCGCCCGCGCCGAGACGCGTCTTCCGACACCTCAAACGTGCGGCTGGCTCGCATAGAACTCCAAAAAATTTTCAAATTTCTCTAAATTAATTCGCCAGTACTTACCTCAAAATCCACCTAAGGGAGCCCTGCTCAGACAAAAGTTGCAATATTTTTGTAACCAGAACAGCTATTTTGACACGGTTTTCTGCGGGAACGTTGTCCGGTGGGCTATTACTAGCATCCCGAAACGTTAAAACTGACCTACCTGAAAAATAATTTTTCAGTTCCAGTACTTGTGAATTTTTTACAAAATTTTTATACTTACCTATTTTTATTAGCACAACCCTACATCCGAATTTAATTCTGTCTGCGGAATCGAGTTTCCACCTGTCCAGCCCCGGATTCTCGGCGCTTTGCGCGAACTGAAAATCCGATCGGTCGCTGAAAACTCGATTTTTGCCTGAAAAAACTGGTTTTTTGACAACCCTGCACATTTTTGTTCTTTTCAAAATTTTGAAAACGGTCTAGCTGGCTCGCCCGCGCCGAGACGCGTCTTCCGACACCTCAAACGTGCGGCTGGCTCGCATAGAACTCCAAAAAATTTTCAAATTTCTCTAAATTAATTCGCCAGTACTTACCTCAAAATCCACCTAAGGGAGCCCTGCTCAGACAAAAGTTGCAATATTTTTGTAACCAGAACAGCTATTTTGACACGGTTTTCTGCGGGAACGTTGTCCGGTGGGCTATTACTAGCATCCCGAAACGTTAAAACTGACCTACCTGAAAAATAATTTTTCAGTTCCAGTACTTGTGAATTTTTTACAAAATTTTTATACTTACCTATTTTTATTAGCACAACCCTACATCCGAATTTAATTCTGTCTGCGGAATCGAGTTTCCACCTGTCCAGCCCCGGATTCTCGGCGCTTTGCGCGAACTGAAAATCCGATCGGTCGCTGAAAACTCGATTTTTGCCTGAAAAAACTGGTTTTTTGACAACCCTGCACATTTTTGTTCTTTTCAAAATTTTGAAAACGGTCTAGCTGGCTCGCCCGCGCCGAGACGCGTCTTCCGACACCTCAAACGTGCGGCTGGCTCGCATAGAACTCCAAAAAATTTTCAAATTTCTCTAAATTAATTCGCCAGTACTTACCTCAAAATCCACCTAAGGGAGCCCTGCTCAGACAAAAGTTGCAATATTTTTGTAACCAGAACAGCTATTTTGACACGGTTTTCTGCGGGAACGTTGTCCGGTGGGCTATTACTAGCATCCCGAAACGTTAAAACTGACCTACCTGAAAAATAATTTTTCAGTTCCAGTACTTGTGAATTTTTTACAAAATTTTTATACTTACCTATTTTTATTAGCACAACCCTACATCCGAATTTAATTCTGTCTGCGGAATCGAGTTTCCACCTGTCCAGCCCCGGATTCTCGGCGCTTTGCGCGAACTGAAAATCCGATCGGTCGCTGAAAACTCGATTTTTGCCTGAAAAAACTGGTTTTTTGACAACCCTGCACATTTTTGTTCTTTTCAAAATTTTGAAAACGGTCTAGCTGGCTCGCCCGCGCCGAGACGCGTCTTCCGACACCTCAAACGTGCGGCTGGCTCGCATAGAACTCCAAAAAATTTTCAAATTTCTCTAAATTAATTCGCCAGTACTTACCTCAAAATCCACCTAAGGGAGCCCTGCTCAGACAAAAGTTGCAATATTTTTGTAACCAGAACAGCTATTTTGACACGGTTTTCTGCGGGAACGTTGTCCGGTGGGCTATTACTAGCATCCCGAAACGTTAAAACTGACCTACCTGAAAAATAATTTTTCAGTTCCAGTACTTGTGAATTTTTTACAAAATTTTTATACTTACCTATTTTTATTAGCACAACCCTACATCCGAATTTAATTCTGTCTGCGGAATCGAGTTTCCACCTGTCCAGCCCCGGATTCTCGGCGCTTTGCGCGAACTGAAAATCCGATCGGTCGCTGAAAACTCGATTTTTGCCTGAAAAAACTGGTTTTTTGACAACCCTGCACATTTTTGTTCTTTTCAAAATTTTGAAAACGGTCTAGCTGGCTCGCCCGCGCCGAGACGCGTCTTCCGACACCTCAAACGTGCGGCTGGCTCGCATAGAACTCCAAAAAATTTTCAAATTTCTCTAAATTAATTCGCCAGTACTTACCTCAAAATCCACCTAAGGGAGCCCTGCTCAGACAAAAGTTGCAATATTTTTGTAACCAGAAAAGCTATTTTGACACGGTTTTCTGCGGGAACGTTGTCCGGTGGGCTATTACTAGCATCCCGAAACGTTAAAACTGACCTACCTGAAAAATAATTTTTCAGTTCCAGTACTTGTGAATTTTTTACAAAATTTTTATACTTACCTATTTTTATTAGCACAACCCTACATCCGAATTTAATTCTGTCTGCGGAATCGAGTTTCCACCTGTCCAGCCCCGGATTCTCGGCGCTTTGCGCGAACTGAAAATCCGATCGGTCGCTGAAAACTCGATTTTTGCCTGAAAAAACTGGTTTTTTGACAACCCTGCACATTTTTGTTCTTTTCAAAATTTTGAAAACGGTCTAGCTGGCTCGCCCGCGCCGAGACGCGTCTTCCGACACCTCAAACGTGCGGCTGGCTCGCATAGAACTCCAAAAAATTTTCAAATTTCTCTAAATTAATTCGCCAGTACTTACCTCAAAATCCACCTAAGGGAGCCCTGCTCAGACAAAAGTTGCAATATTTTTGTAACCAGAACAGCTATTTTGACACGGTTTTCTGCGGGAACGTTGTCCGGTGGGCTATTACTAGCATCCCGAAACGTTAAAACTGACCTACCTGAAAAATAATTTTTCAGTTCCAGTACTTGTGAATTTTTTACAAAATTTTTATACTTACCTATTTTTATTAGCACAACCCTACATCCGAATTTAATTCTGTCTGCGGAATCGAGTTTCCACCTGTCCAGCCCCGGATTCTCGGCGCTTTGCGCGAACTGAAAATCCGATCGGTCGCTGAAAACTCGATTTTTGCCTGAAAAAACTGGTTTTTTGACAACCCTGCACATTTTTGTTCTTTTCAAAATTTTGAAAACGGTCTAGCTGGCTCGCCCGCGCCGAGACGCGTCTTCCGACACCTCAAACGTGCGGCTGGCTCGCATAGAACTCCAAAAAACCCACCCGCCCTCCCTTTATTCATTGACTAGTATATAGGGAAAACCTATTGACATTTGCGAAAAAATTTTTGTAACGTTTTCTGGACTTTTATGAAACCTGGTCAATTGTATAGTACAAAGGACTTAAATTGGCACGACAATTACAGGTAGATCCTGGTTTTAATTTGACATTGCACCATCTCTGACTTTGACTTGAACTATACATATTTATTTAGTTCTTTATTTTAATATTCATATATATATTTATTTTATACTTTATTACTTTTTAATTTATTTTCTCGGACATATTTTGGACTATCCCCCCTTTACAGGGATACGGAAATAGGTGTCCTCTGACAAGCATATGAACCTGACTTTCACTCACTCCTCCGCCATGTACCGCACACCAGCTAAGACGGACGCGAGCTCATCGGGCTTGAAAGGCTCGCCGCGTTCCAATGAAAAGGTTGAACCTTCACTTCCCAATGTGAGGCGAAGCATCGGGGACTGGGAGGCTGGTAAAGCCAAACCCCAAGTAAAATCTCCGGCCAACCCAAAGAGGGACGCCACACCAAGCACCTCACGCGAAACCTCCAGCAGTATAGAGGCGCGCCATGGCCTGGCAGGCGATGCATTACCAGCAAAGCAGGCCGGGTCTGGTTACCCCAGCATCACCGCGGAGGCGAGAGCTTGCCTGAATAAGGCAAAGCTCCACCTCAACAACTCGCGAAACCTCAAAGCCGAGATAAAGAAGGAGGTTACAGCGGCGATAGACCGGCTGTACCAATTGGTTAAAGAGGCGGATAGATCAAAGGATGGCCCAAACCAAAGGAGGGGAAATGAGGGTCAGAAAGAAAAGGAAAGTGGAGATGACACGGATAGTATCACCTGGTTGCGCTCCGCACTTGAAGAGCAAACTCGGATAGTGAAGGAGGGCAACCAGATGATAAAACAGCTGCAGGTGACAATGCAGGAGCAAGGGGAAGCACAAGCCCTACGTGACAGAGAACGACACGATGACGGAGTAATCTTAAAGGAGATTCGGGCACTCGAGGAGACCACTCAAGAAATGGGAAGAATGGTCTCCGAGATTAAAGGGAGAGCACCCACGTACGCTGAAACTCTAGCCACACCCCAAAACACCTGGGGTCAAAAGCCGAAACACTCGGTCATCGTGTCGTCCGATGTCACAATGGACACCAGCACTGAAGTAGTCGGAAGGGTTAAACAGGCGCTGGATGCAAAGAAGAGCGGATTGCAGATCGAAAGGGTCCGAAAAGTCAAGGACAAGAGGGTTATCCTGAGCTTTAACAGCAAAGAGGAGATGGCGAAAACAACTGCCGAACTCAGAAAGGATAAGAACCTTAAAGTGGAAGAGGCTAAGAACCGTAACCCACTCGTCATCATCAAGGACCTCTTGTCCTATAACAGCGACGAGGACATCTTAACAGCCATAAAGGTTCAGAACGCGCGCCTGCTGGAAGACCTGACAGTTGAGGAAGCGACTGCCGCCGTGAAGTACCGGAGGAAGGCACGGAACTCGCTAGAGAGCCATGTCGTCCTACAGGTGTCACCAAAGCTATGGCAGAGACTCACCGCGGCTGGCAGGATCTATATAGATCTGCAGTGCGTCCGGGTCCAAGACCAAACACCGCTCATCCAATGCACAAAGTGCTTGGCGTATGGCCATGGCCGAAAGTTGTGTACAGAAGCGGTGGATCTGTGCAACTTTTGCGGGGGGCCACACCTTAAGGCTGAATGCACCGAGCTGGCGACGGGCGAAAGACCGACGTGTAGGAACTGTGTCAAAGAAAAACACGACGACACAAGTCACACGGTCTACAGCCAAGAATGCCCGGTGCGCAGGAAGTGGGATGCATTAGCTCGAACTGCAATAGCGTATTGCTAAGGTTGTCCCTGGGACTGCAAGAACGGCAGCTGAGCAGGTATACGTCGTGGCACAAGCAAACCTCCAACGTAAACAGCTGGCAACCAATGAGCTTATGCTCGAGGCTACGAAGCGCAAAATAGCCATCGCTCTGGTCCAGGAGCCGTATGTGGGAAGCATTAAGGCAATGAAGTCGTACGGGGGGGCTAGAATCTACCAGAACTCAGGCAGCAGCGGCGGCACGGTAAAGGCGGCGATAGTCGTGTATAATCAAGACATCGACGTCATACAGTGCCCAAAATTCACCACCAACAACATCGTGGTGGTGAAGCTGCGTACAAACGAATGGGAAATTCTCGCCGTCTCGTACTACTTTGAGCCTGATCAACCCATCGGGCCATACTTGGACCACTTAACAACCGCGTTGAAAGAGCTAAAGCCCAGGAAAGCCATCGTTGGAGGCGATGCAAATGCCAAGAGTGCGTGGTGGGGGAGCACTTCCATCGATGATAGAGGTGATGACCTGGCAGGAATGATCGGAGAGCTGGATCTCCAGGTACTCAACTGCGGAAACAAACCCACCTTCGATACCATCAGAGGAGGACGTAGACTTACAAGCCACGTCGACGTGACCCTGTGCACAGAGGACTTGCTCGACCTGGTGGAGGAGTGGACGGTAGCTGAGGACTTGACGAGCTCTGACCATAATGGAATCATAATAAAAATCAAATTGGAAAAAGGGAAGGGTATTCAAATTAAAAGCACTACTAGGAAATACAATACCAAAAAAGCTAATTGGGAACTATTTTTTGAAAAAATGTACCAATTAAAAACAGAAAATAAAATTAATAAAACAGAAGTGGAAAATATAAATAGTAACAAAAATTTAGATAACCTAATTGGAAAATACACACAAATAATAACTAAAGCATGTGATGAAGCCATTCCAAAGAAAAAAGGAAACCAAATACTTACCTTACCTTGGTGGTCCAAAGAGCTCGAAGTTATGAAGCGCGAAGTTGCCACTAGGAAGAGAAGGATCCGATGTGCTGCACCGTCGCGTAGAGAGGGTGTGGTCGCGTTGTATCTGGAAAAGAAAGAGAGGTACGAATTAGAGGTCAAAAAACGCATAACAGAGAGTTGGAAGGGATTCTGCGAGAGACAGAACAGGGAAGGGGTCTGGGAAGGAATCTACAGGGTTATAAAGAACACCACTAAAAGACAAGAAGATCTGCCACTGGTGTGGAATGGTAAGGATGCGGGTCAGGAGGGTTCTGCGAGAATACTGGCAGAAGCGTTCTACCCGGAGGACGCAGAAGAGGAAGATACTCCAGACCATCGTCGGATCAGAGCTCTTGCTGACCGAGTAAACGACTGGTGCCATGGTGACATCCATGACCCAGAGTTTACGACGGAGGAGCTCCGAGCCGCGACGGAGAGTTTCAATCCCAAGAAGGCACCCGGAGAAGATGGCTTCACAGCCGACATCTGCCAGCGATTAATATCGCAGGACGTGGAATTGCACCTGGCTCTGTTCAATAAGTGCTGGCAGTTGACGCACTTCCCCACACTGTGGAAAGAGGCCACTGTGGTGGTGCTCAGGAAGCCAGGGAAGGACAACTATACCAGTCCCAAGTCCTATAGGCCAATCGGACTGTTACCAGTGATGGGCAAAATTTTGGAGAAAATGGTGGTCAAAAGGCTCGTTTGGTACCTGGCACCCCGGATAAGTCCCCGTCAGTATGGCTTCATGCCACAGCGAAGCACGGAAGACGCCCTCTATGACCTGCTGGCCCACGTGAGGGGTAAACTCCAAGAGAGGAAGCTCATCACGATGGTCTCGCTGGACATAGAGGGAGCCTTCGACAGTGCGTGGTGGCCAGCCATAAAGGTCAGACTGGCGGAGGAGAAGTGCCCTGCGAATCTCAGGAGGATGATAGCCAGCTACCTAAGCGACCGTAAGGTCCGGGTAAGGTATGCTGGCCATGAGTTCGCAAAAACGACTAACAAAGGGTGTGTCCAAGGATCAATAGGTGGCCCCATTCTATGGAATCTCTTGTTGAACCCATTACTGGAAGGCCTAACGCAGCGAGGCAATTATTGCCAAGCATTCGCCGATGACGTTGTGCTGGTGTTTTCGGGGGAGACGGCTCTGGAAATCCAGGGACAGGCCAATGCCGCTCTCGAATATGTTCGGGGGTGGGGTGTCATGAATAAGCTAAGGTTCGCGCCACACAAGACGTGCGCTATGGTGGTCACCAGGAAGCTTAAATATGACACACCACACCTGACCATGGGAGGGATCGACATTGGAATGTCCTCGGAGATGAAGATCCGGGGGCTCACAGTGGACGCCAAGTTAACCTTCAACAGCCATACAGCTAATGTATGCAAGAAGGCACTTGGCGTCTACAACCAGCTGTCGAGAGCTGCTAAAGTGAGCTGGGGACTAAATCCGGAAATAGTCCGCATAATTTACACCGCCACTGTGGAGCCTATCATAACATATGCTGCAGGCGCCTGGGCTTCAGCGTCGAAAAAGTTGGGGGTTCAACGCCACCTAAACGCTGTCCAGAGGGGCTTCGCCCAGAAAATGTGCGGGGCGTATCGTACGGCCTCTCTTCACTCAGCGCTGGTCCTGGCCGGGATTCTGCCACTCGATCTTCGTATACAGGAGGCAGCCGCCCTGTATGAGGCAAGGAGAGGGGTTTCCCGGCCGGAGCTGGTAGATAGAGAGGTTGAGCGAAGAGTATCGTTCTCCAGTACACCTCACCCGGGGAAGCATGCCGCGATCGGGTTTGTGAGCCTGGTAAACCAGGAACAGGTTGATAGCCATAACAACCAGGCTATTAGAATTTTCACAGATGGGAGCCGGATCGAAGAAAAGGTTGGAGCTGCGCTATCCTTATGGAGTGGCGCAGCCGAGCTTAAGGCTATTAAACTCAGACTGGCCCCATTCTGCACGGTTTACCAGGCGGAACTCCTCGCGGTATGCAGAGCCACCGAGGAAATCCGACGAAGGCGCGAGGAGAGCTACGGTATATACAGCGACTCCCGATCGGCACTGGAGACGATCACAAACCCCAGCACAACGCACCCCCTGGCAGTCGAAGCCCGCAAGAACCTGCGAGCCATTGACAACCAGGGCAAAACTGTGTCTTTGTTCTGGGTCAAGGCACACGCGGGTCTCGCGGGTAACGAGAGGGCGGATGAACTGGCGAAGGACGCAGCCCTAAAACAAAAGACGAAACCTGAATACGACCTGTGCCCGGTTTCATTCGTCAAGCGACAGATTCGAAAGGTGTCGATTGACGAATGGAACCGCAGGTACAAAACAGGTACCACCGCAGGGGTAACCAAAATATTCTTCCCGGACATTATAGACTCCCACAAAACAGTCATGCAGATTGTCCCAACAGGTCTTACTACCCAAATACTGACGGGGCACGGTGGATTCTCGGAGTACTTGCATCGATTCAGGTGCAAAGAGAATCCATCGTGCATCTGCCAACCCGGGACGCCCGAAACGGTCGAGCATGTTCTGACCGAATGCCCGGCCTACGCCCTGAAAAGGCTAGAAACTGAGAGCATGCTGGACAGTAAAGTTGTCACCGAAAATTTCCCGAGGCTCATTTCAAATAAAAAACAAAGAGCAATATTTATGGAGTTTATCACAGGTGTCGCAAAGATTGTTACAAATAGAAATAAATAGTATAATAAATTTATGCTATATATTTATATTTTTATGAATATATTAGTTTAGCATAATATAAGAAGCATAGGTGTTAAATTAAAAAGTAAGGTGTTAGACATTTAAGGCAATAGAAGTAAGTACAAAATATAGGAAATAAGATAAGATAGACTAGAGAATACCTTAGACTATTAAGATAGGCATAAGATTAGATAAGTTAATAATAGTAGACGAAAATATAAGTCAAGGTTGGAGAAAGCTGACAAAACCTGCAGATAAATCTCATCCAAACTGCGACAAAGAAGGACTCTGATCAAGTCAGATGGACACCTGGAAAGGCAGGAGGTGGTTTTAGCCGGTAAGAGTCCGGCACTGCCCCAACCGTGTCATTCGTGAGGCGGTTGGGGCGTCCATGAGGATTTCCCCTCCTGCCATAATAAAAAAAAAAAAAAAAAAAAAAAAAAACCTAACCTAACCTTTTTTTTTTTTTTTTTTTTTTTTTTTTTTTTTTTTTTTTTTAAGCTGGGAAAAAATGCATTACGCATACCCTCCCGTCGGGGGAACGGGAGGGGTATGTGGGACTCCCCGGGCTGACCCGGTATACCCACTAAAACGACCCAGCGTTATTCCCGCGTCGTCCGAGTGGAAGAGGACTGGGAGATCGGCGCAGCCTTAGCGTCCAGTCCTCCTCTGACGACAACCCGCCTAAAGCGGCGGGCCCCTCAAGTCCTCCCCGTTCAGGGGGAGGGCTGGGAATGACCGGCGAGGGTGGTGTGGAGTGCAATGCGGGCGGAGGCGCCCCCGCGCCTATCGCCCGCCCATCACCACCATGAGGAGGGAGAAGACGGCGTCTTCTCCGACCTCTTCTGCGCCTGCGGAGCGGCGCAGCGAGAGGGTCGTCCTCCCGCGCGCGCTCCGCCGCCTCCTTTTGCGAGATGACATCCTCGCAAAAAGAGGCGACAGCTGCCCAGGACCCCTCACTCTCCAGCATGGCGTTGACCACGCCGGGAAGCGAGAGGTCCTGTCCGATCTCCGCTGTTAGACTGCGACGCGGCTCAGACCAAGCCGGGCACACCTCGAGGGTGTGCTGAGCCGTATCCTCCGCCGCGCCGCAGTCGTGGCACGCCGGGGTCTCCTCCCTCCCGATCCGGTGCAGGTGCTTGCCGAAACAGCCGTGGCCTGACAACACCTGCACCAGACGGAATGAGAGGAACCCGTGGGAGCGCTCGAGCCAGTCTCGTAGGACCGGACCGAGCGCGTCCAATGTACGGCGGCCAAAGGTGGCGGAGGCGAGGTCCTCTGTCCAATGGACGATGATGGCGTCCCTCGCCTCACGCCGCACGGCCTCCCGCTCTTCCGCGATGGGGCGCCCGCCGAGGGCCCTTCGCCGCGCCGTCCACTCGTACACTCTGGCGAGCACCCACGCCTCCAACTCCCAAGGCGGGGTGCCCGCCAGAGCGCACGCCGCCGAAAAGCCCACGGAGCGGTAGGCCCTCGCCACCCGCAGTGCAATGGCCCTTTGGGGCCTCCGCATCATAGTAGCGTTCTCCCTCCTGTTGAGGGAGTCCGACCAGATGGGGGCCCCGTACAGGGCCATGCTCCGCAGGATGCCGGCATATAAACGCCGGCATCGTGCGTTCGGCCCCCCCAAATTCGGGAGGAGCCACGACAGGGCGTCCGCGGCCTTCAGCAGGCGCGTTGACAGCCCGCTGAAGTGCGGGCCGAAGCGCCACCTGCTGTCCAGCACCAGGCCCAGATACTTCATCTGGGCCTGGACGTCCACCCTGACGCCCTCCACCACAATGTGGGCGTCTGGAGGGCAGCGCTGCCGAGGCCCGTGAAAGAACACGGCCTCGGTCTTGTTCAGCGCCACCCTCAATCCCAGGCGGCGGATCCTCCCTGCCACCAAGGACCCGCCAGCCGAGGCCAGACAGGCCGCCTCCCCGAAGCTCTTCCCCCGGGCAGTGAGGAGAGTGTCATCCGCGTAGCAGATGACACTCGTGCCCTGGAGAAGAGCTCCCCGCAACAGCCAGTCAAAGCCGATGTTCCACAGGGGGGGCCCCAAGACTGACCCCTGTGGAACACCGGACTCCGCGCTGTATCTCCGCATCCTGGCCAGTTTGTCCACAAGGAGGACCTCTCGATCCTCCAAGTAGCTGGCCAGGAGGCTCCTCAAATATTGGGGCACTCCGTGGTACCGGAGTGCCTCCAATATGGTGGAGTGGGGAACCGAGTTGAAGGCGTTGGCGATGTCAAATGACACCGCCAACACTCCGTCCCCCGCCTCGACCGCCTCTTTCACCTGGCCCTTGAGAAGGGCCAGCGCGTCGATGGTGGACCGGCCCTGTCGGAAACCGAACTGGGCGTCCGACAGGTTCGGCCCCACACCCTGCAAATGGCTCCTGAGCCGGCCGGCGATGATCCCCTCGAACAATTTACCGACCTCATCGAGCAGAACGATGGGCCGGTATGCCGAGGGGGAATCCGCCGGGCGTCCCTCCTTTCGGAGGAGGCATAGCTGCCCCTCCTTCCACAGTTTCGGGAACCTTCCAGCCGTAAAGCACGCGCTGAAGAGTTCCCGAAACCTGTCCTCCATTTGAGTGGCAGCTATGGCCACCACCCGTGCGGGGACGCCGTCCGGCCCAGGAGCCGTCTTCTTCGCGCGGAGGCTAAGCACCCCCGCGCGAAAACTCCTCCTCCGTCACTGGAGGTACCTCCTCCTCCTGCGGAGCCGCCGACTGTGGAGGGTCCATCGCTGGAGGGGTGAAGTCGGTCCTGCGCGGAAACAGAGACCGGACCACCCCATCCAGCAACGCCGGCTCGAGGGTCTCCGTAAGTGGGGGACCATGGGGCCGCAGTTGGTTCCGCGCCGCCCTGTATGGTCTCCCATACGGATCCCTGTCGAGACCCTCCAGCATCTCGGCCCTCGCCGAGTCCTTGGCAGCGCCCATAGCCGACTTGAGGACCGCCTTTGCCTCTCGGTAAGAGGCGTAGAGGCGGTCCTCCTCTGCCTGATTACGGGCGCTGCGCCGGCGGCTCCGCGTGTAGGCCCTTCTGGCCGCCACGCAGGTGGCCCGTAGGCCGGCCAGCTCCTCTGACCACCAATAAACGGCCCGGCGGGGAGGCGGACGCCGAGACCGAGGCATGCTGGAGTTGCACACCTCGGTCAAGGATTCCCTCAGCCGGACCGCTGCGGCGTCAACGTCCGGGGCCCCAACAGGGGGCGACAGCCAGTCTTGGAGGAAGGCCGCCTCCTTGGCTGCCTCCCGGTCCAGGCGAGTGAGAGCCCACCGTGGGAAGGGAGACCTGCCGGAGCGGGCCATCTCCCCACGGGGGCTCTGGGTGGAGATGTCGAACCGCACATAACGGTGGTCCGACAAGGTCTCCACCAACTCCACCCGCCAGTTCACAATGCGTGCGGCCAGCACGGGGGTGGCGAACGAAACGTCCACCACCGACCCTCCCCGTTGCCGCACACACGTGTGGACCGCCCCCCTGTTTAGGAGGGACACACCGCATGACGCCGCCCAAAATTCGACGGCGCGTCCCCGGACGTTGCAAGAGGCAGCTGGATTGCCCCAGGCCACCGACTTGGCGTTCAGGTCGCCCAACACCACGACCTGGCGTGGCGCCGCCCTCCCTACGGCTGCAGTGAGGATCTCCAAGAAATCCTCAAAGTCCGAGAGAGGGCGGTTTGGGGAGAAATAGACCCCAACCAGGGCCAAATCTCCCCACGCGGCGGCCACGTATCCCGGTCCCCTCTCTAAAAGCGAGAGGGGAGGGGAGTCTGTGGAAGACCGCGACACCATTGCCACCAGGCCGTCTCGGTCGCCCAGCCAATGGCCAGGGACCGAGTAAGGCTCGGCGACCACCGCCAAGTCCACCAACCACTCAGCCATGGTCTGCATCAGGAGATCCTGTGCAGCCCGGCAGTGGTTGGTGTTCGCCTGGAGGATGCGATGTTCGATTGTATCCATCAATCGGACATCGCACCCCCCTCCTCCGCAGCCACCGCCGTTCCTGCCTCAGGAACGGCGATGCTAACAGCAGGCCCGACCGGCACCTGCGCTTTACCCCTCTGAGGGGGAGGATTGCACAACCTCCCCCTCATCACATGGCCTGCCGGGCGTCCCCTTGCGGCACAGACGGCGCAGTGCAGCTTGGCGACCGCGCAGGAGGCGGCTTTGTGGCCCTCCGTGCCGCAGCGGTAGCAGGTCTCCGACCTGTCCACCGCTGACGGGCACAGGGCCCGGGTGTGCCCGATGCCACAGCACCTGAAGCAGCGCAGAGGCTGTTCTCCAAGTGCTCGGACTGCACCCGAGCTGAAGCCGACAAGGAGGCGTCCTTTTGCAAGGACGGCTTTGGCAGCGGCGACAGGGCACTCGAGCCGGATAGTGCCCATGCCGCCGCGGCCGGGCCTGATGTCCCGGCCTTGCACCGCTGCGACGCCGCAGCCCCCAATGGCTGCGACCGCCGCCACCACCTCCTCCTTGGTGACCGAGTCGTCAAGACCGGTCACCTCGATGGCCGCCGACTTGACTGGTCGGGCCACCTTGGCAGCGTCCGCGATGACCTCTTGCAGCTTGGCTGCAAAGAGGTCAGCGTTGGCGCTGCCCTCCGCCCCCGGGAACTCGAATATTCGAGCCCCGGTTTCGGTCCGCCGGCAAGAAACCTTGCTGATCCCCAATTGGGTGGGATCGGCATTGGCTCGCGCCCGCACCAAAATGGAAGCGTAGGTTTCCCCACGTTCCGCAGCCTCCGCGGTGAGTGTCACAACGACGGCTGCGGACTTTGGGGGAACGAGTTTCCCCTTCCTCTTCTTGGTCGCCTGCGACTGACTGGGAGGCGTGGTGGCTGGGACAGTAGGGGCGGCCATTGCCGCCTTTCTGCCCTTGGCCTTCCCCTTCCCCTTTCCCTTTTCAGTCGCCTGCGACCGGCTGGGAGTAGTGGTGGCAGGGACGGCAGGGACGGCTGTTGCCGTCTTTTTCCCCCTGCCCTTCCCCTTCCGGACCACTTCGGTCCAACCCTGCTGGTTGGACGGAGTGGCGGAAGGCAGAAGGGCGTCCTCCCCTTGCGAGGACGGCCCCGGCTCGGCCCGCCTTTTGTCCGCCGCAAGCGGTGGTCGGAGGCGCTTCTCCGGCAGGAGCCGGTCCTCTATACCCGCAAGGCAGGCTCTTGTGAAGGCCCGCTCCTCCATGACAACCTTGCGGATGACATCCTCAAGGTTGGTGGAGGAGGAGGCCTCCGCCGCAGGTCTCGGTTCAGCCTGACTCGGCCGAGCCGTGACATCAGCAAGCTTCTGATGAAGCTGGCTGACCTCCAGCTTGAGGCGATCGACGGTCGCCTGCAATTGACGGGTCTCGTCGCTCGCCTTGCGCTCCACGAGCTCCGCGACGATGCCGCGCATGCTCGCAGCACGGAACTTAAGGGCCTTTTGGAAAGTGCCCTTAAGATTCGAGGACTTGGAGGCAACCTCAACGATCTCCTCCTCGTCCTCTTCCGCCATGCGCGCCAGCTCGGCCAATGAGGAGTCCGAGTACAGCACGCGAGACGCACCGTACCCGGACTTGGCCCGAGCAGCACGAGCCCGCTGCTCCTTCGCAGCAACCCGCTCCTCGAGTTCCTGCTGGTGCTGCGCCCGCCGAGCCAAGTCCAGCTGGCGTTGGGCGTCCGCGAGACCCACGTCGTGGGTGTCCGCAGCCGTCGTCAGCCGTTTCGCCTTGGACTTCCTCGCCGAACTCGAGGAGCCCTCGGACCCTTCCTTGCGGAAGGCCCGCTTTCGCGACTTAGGGTCGCCTGCGTCTGAGACGCTAAAGTCGGACTCGTCCGAATCGGACAGGTCCGCCCTTCCGAAGAAGCTAGCCGCAGATGGCGCGCGGCTAGCTTCCGACGCTGAAGCGTCGGAGTGGCCCTGAGAAGGGCCTTTTGGTTGGCCCTGAGAAGGGCCTTTGGGTTGGCCCTGAGAAGGGCCTTTGGGTTGGCCCTGAGAAGGGCCTTTTAAAAACCGCCCGGAGGCGTCCCGCGAGGGCATAGGCATGACGCCTTCGGCAAATACGCAGTCAACAAGGCACGATAAAACAAAATAGTAACTGCGAGATCACAGAGAACTTTGGCCGTACCCAGTATGCCACTCCGTTACGGTGACAAACTGGGCCGTTTCCAGGGGACGCGACGTGGACGCAAACTCTGTGGGGGGTCCCCCAACCTAACCTAAGAGAACTGGGAGATCGGCGCAGCCTTAGCGTCCAGTCCTCCTCCGACGACAACCCGCCTAAAGCGGCGGGCCCCTCAAGTCCTCCCCGTTCAGGGGGAGGGCTGGGAATGACCGGCGAGGGTGGTGTGGAGTGCAATGCGGGCGGAGGCGCCCCCGCGCCTATCGCCCGCCCATCACCACCATGAGGAGGGAGAAGACGGCGTCTTCTCCGACCTCTTCTGCGCCTGCGGAGCGGCGCAGCGAGAGGGTCGTCCTCCCACGCACGCTCCGCCGCCTCCTTTTGCGAGATGACATCCTCGCAAAAAGAGGCGACTGCTGCCCAGGACCCCTCACTCTCCAGCATGGCGTTGACCACGCCGGGAAGCGAGAGGTCCTGTCCGATCTCCGCTGTTAGACTGCGGCGCGGCTCAGACCAAGCCGGGCACACCTCGAGGGTGTGCTGAGCCGTGTCCTCCGCCGCGCCGCAGTCGTGGCACGCCGGGGTCTCCTCCCTCCCGATCCGGTGCAGGTGCTTGCCGAAACAGCCGTGGCCTGACAACACCTGCACCAGACGGAATGAGAGGAAACCGTGGGAGCGCTCGAGCCAGTCTCGTAGGACCGGACCGAGCGCGTCCAAGGTACGGCGGCCAAAGGTGGCGGAGGCGAGGTCCTCCGTCCAATGGACGATGATGGCGTCCCTCGCCTCCCGCCGCACGGCCTCCCGCTCCTCCGCGACAGGGCGCTCCCCGAGGGCCTTTCGCCGCGCCGTCCACTCGTACACTCTGGCGAGCACCCACGCCTCCAACTCCCAAGGAGGGGTGCCCGCCAGAGCGCACGCCGCCGAAAAGCCCACGGAGCGGTAGGCCCTCGCCACCCGCAGTGCAATGGCCCTTTGGGGCCTCCGCATCATAGTAGCGTTCTCCCTCCTGTTGAGGGAGTCCGACCAGATGGGGGCCCCGTACAGGGCCATGCTCCGCAGGATGCCGGCATATAAACGCCGGCATCGTGCGTTCGGCCCCCCCAGATTCGGGAGGAGCCAGGAGAGGGCGTCCGCAGCCCTCAGCAGGCGCGTCGACAGCCCGCTAAAGTGCGGGCCGAAGCGCCACCTGCTGTCCAGCACCAGGCCCAGATACTTCATCTGGGCCTGGACGCCCACCCTGACGCCCTCCACCACAATGTGGGCGTCGGGAGGGCAGCGCTGCCGAGGCCCGTGAAAGAACACGGCCTCGGTCTTGTTCAGCGCCACCCTCAATCCCAGGCGGCGGATCCTCCCTGCCACCAAGGACCCGCCAGCCGAGGCCAGACAGGCCGCCTCCCCGAAGCTCTTCCCCCGGGCAGTAAGGAGAGTGTCATCCGCGTAGCAGATGACACTCGTGCCCTGGAGAAGAGCTCCCCGCAACAGCCAGTCAAAGCCGATGTTCCACAGGGGGGGCCCTAAGACTGACCCCTGCGGAACACCGGACTCCGCGCCGTATCTCCGCATCCTGGCCAGTTTGTCCACAAGGAGGACCTCTCGATCCTCCAAGTAGCTGGCCAGGAGGCTCCTCAAATATTGGGGCACTCCGTGGTACCGGAGTGCCTCCAATATGGTGGAGTGGGGAACGGAGTTGAAGGCGTTGGCGATGTCAAACGACACCGCCAACACTCCGTCCCCCGCCTCGACCGCCTCTTTCACCTGGCCCTTAAGAAGGGCCAGCGCGTCGATGGTGGACCTGCCCTGTCGGAAACCGAACTGGGCGTCCGACAGGTTCGGCCCTACACCCTGCAAATGGCTCCTGAGCCGGCCGGCGATGATCCCCTCGAACAATTTACCGACCTCATCGAGCAGAACGATGGGCCGGTATGCCGAGGGGGAATCCGCCGGGCGTCCCTCCTTTCGGAGGAGGCATAGCTGCCCCTCCTTCCACAGTTTCGGGAACCTTCCAGCCGTAAAGCACGCGCTGAAGAGTTCCCGAAATCTGTCCTCCATTTGAGCGGCAGCTATGGCCACCACCCGTGCGGGGACGCCGTCCGGCCCAGGAGCCGTCTTCTTCGCGCGGAGGCTAAGCACCCCCGCGCGAAACTCCTCCTCCGTCACTGGAGGTACCTCCTCCTCTGGCGGAGCCACCGCCTGCGGAGGGTCCATCGTTGGTGGGGTGAAGTCGGTCCTGCGCGGAAACAGAGACCGGACCACCCCATCCAGCAACGCCGGCTCGAGGGTCTCCGTAAGTGGGGGACCATGGGGCCGCAGTTGGTTCCGCGCCGCCCTGTATGGTCTCCCATACGGATCCCTGTCGAGACCCTCCAGCATCTCGGCCCTCGCCGAGTCCTTGGCAGCGCCCATAGCCGACTTGAGGACCGCCTTTGCCTCTCGGTAAGAGGCGTAGAGGCGGTCCTCCTCTGCCTGATTACGGGCGCTGCGCCGGCGGCTCCGCGTGTAGGCCCTTCTGGCCGCCACGCAGGTGGCTCGTAGGCCCGCCAGCTCCTCTGACCACCAATAAACGGCCCGGCGGGGAGGCGGACGCCGAGACCGAGGCATGCTGGAGTTGCAAACCTCGGTCAAGGATTCCCTCAGCCGGACCGCTGCGGCGTCAACGTCCGGGGCCCCAACAGGGGGCGACAGCCAGTCTTGGAGGAAGGCCGCCTCCTTGGCTGCCTCCCGGTCCAGGCGAGTGAGAGCCCACCGTGGGAAAGGAGACCTGCCAGAGCGGGCCATCTCCCCACGGGGGCTCTGGGTGGAGATGTCGAACCGCACATAACGGTGGTCCGACAAGGTCTCCACCAACTCCACCCGCCAGTTCACAATGCGTGCGGCCAGCACGGGGGTGGCGAACGAAACGTCCACCACCGACCCTCCCCGTTGCCGCACACACGTGTGGACCGCCCCCCTGTTGAGGAGGGACACACCGCATGACGCCGCCCAAAATTCGACGACGCGTCCCCGGACGTTGCATGAGGCAGCTGGATTGCCCCAGGCCACCGACTTGGCGTTCAGGTCGCCCAACACCACGACCTGGCGTGGCGCCGCCCTCCCTACGGCTGCAGTGAGGATCTCCAGGAAATCCTCAAAGTCCGAGAGAGGGCGGTTTGGGGAGAAATAGACCCCAACCAGGGCCAAATCCCCCCACGCGGCGGCCACGTATCCCGGTCCCCTCTCTAAAAGCGAGAGGGGAGGGGAGTCTGTGGAAGACCGCGACACCAACGCCACCAGGCCGTCTCGGTCGCCCAGCCAATTGCCAGGGACCGAGTAGGGCTCGGCGACCACCGCCAAGTCCACCAACCACTCAGCCATGGTCTGCATCAGGAGATCCTGTGCAGCCCGGCAGTGGTTGGTGTTCGCCTGGAGGATGCGATGTTCGATTGTATCCATCAATCGGACATCGCACCCCCCTCCTCCGCAGCCACCGCCGTACCAGCCTCGGGAACGGCGATGCTAGCAGCAGGCCCGACCGGCACCTGCGCTTTGCCCTTCTTAAGGGGGGGGTTGCATAACCTCCCCCTCATTACGTGGCCTGCTGGGCGACCACTGGCAGCACACACTACACAGTGCGGCTTGGCGACCGTGCAGGAGGCGGCTTTGTGGCCCTCCTTGCCGCAGCGGTAGCAGGTCTCTGACCTGTCCACCGCTGACGGGCACAGGGCTCGGGTGTGCCCGATGCCGCAGCACCGGAAGCAGCGCAGAGGCTGCTCCTCTAGGGCCCGGACTGCACCCGAGCTAAAGCCGACAAGGAGGCGTCCTTTTGAAAGGACGGCTTTGGCAGCGGCGACAGGGCACTCGAGCCGAATAGTGCCCATGCCGCCGCGGCCGGGCCTGATGTCCCGGCCTTGCACCGCTGCGACGCCGCAGCCCCCAATGGCTGCGACCGCCGCCACCACCTCCTCCTTGGTGACCGAGTCGTCAAGACCGGTCACCTCTATGGTTGCCGACTTCACCGGTCGGGCCACCTTGGCAGCGTCCGCGATGACCTCTTGCAGCTTGGCTGCAAAGAGGTCAGCGTTGGCGCTGCCCTCCGCCCCCGGGAACTCGAATATTCGAGCCCCGGTTTCGGTCCGCCTGCAAGAAAGCTTGCCGATCCCCAGTTGGGCGGGATCGGCATTGGCACGCGCCCGCACCAAAATGGAGGCGTAGGTTTCCCCGCGTTCCGCAGCCTCCGCGGTGAGCGTCACCACGACGGCTGCGGACCTCGGGGGAACCAATTTCCTCTTTCCCTTCTTCTTGCTCCCGCCAGCCGCCCGCGACTGACTGGGAGGCGTGGTGACGGGGACGGCAGGTCCGGGCGTTGCCGGCCTTTTGCCCTTCCCCTTCCCCTTTCCCTTCTCAGTCGCCCGCGACCGGCTGGGAGTCGTGGTGGCAGGGACGGCAGGGACGGCTGTTGCCGTCTTTTTCCCCCTGCCCTTCCCCTTCCGGGCCACTTCGGTCCAACCCTGCTGGTTGGACGGAGTGGTGGAAGGGAGAAGGGCGTCATCCTCTTGCGAGGACGGCCCCGGCTCGGCCCGCCTCTTGTCCGCCGCAAGCGGTGGTCGGAGGCGCTTCTCCGGCAAGAGCCGGTCCTCAATGCCTGCCAAGCAGGCTCTAGTGAAGGCCCTCTCCTCCATTACCACCTTGCGGATGATATCCTCAAGGTTGGTGGGGGTAGGGGCCTCCGCCGCAGGTCTTGGTTCGGCCTGACTTGGCCGAGCCATGACATCAGCCAGCTTCTGATGAAGCTGGCTGACCTCAAGCTTGAGGCGATCGACGGTCGCCTGCAATTTGCGCGATTCGTCGGTCGCCTCACGCTGGACCAACTCCTCGATAATGGCGCGCATGCTTGCGGCACGGCACTTAAGGGCCTTTTGAAAAGTGCCCTTAAGATTAGAGGACTTGGAGGCGACCTCCGCGATCTCCTCCTCGTCCTCTTCCGCCATGCGCGCCAGTTCGGCCAAGGACTGGTCCGCGTATAGCACGCGGGACGCGCCGTAACCGGACTTGGCCCGAGCAGCACGCGCCCGCTGCTCCTTAGCAGCGACCCGCTCCTCTAGGTCCTGCTGCTGCTGCGTCCGCCGAGCCAAGTCCAGCTGCCGCTGGGCGTCCGCGAGACCCACCACGTGGGTGTCCGCGGCTGTCGTCGGCTTCTTGGCCCTAGGCTTCCTCGCCGAACTCGAGGAGCCCTCGGACCCTTCCTTGCGGAAGGCCCGCTTTCGCGACCTGAGGTCGCCTGCGTCCGAGACGCTTATGACGGACTCGTCCGAATCGGACAGGTCCGCCCTTCCGAAGAAGCTAGCCGCAGACGGCGCGCGGCTAGCTTCAGACGCTGAAGCGTCGGATTGGCCCTGAGAAGGGCCTTTTGGTTGGCCCTGAGAAGGGCCTTTGGGTTGGCCCTGAGAAGGGCCTTTGGGTTGGCCCTGAGAAGGGCCTTTGGGTTGGCCCTGAAAAGGGCCTTTTTTAAAACGCCCGCAGGCGTCCCGCGGGGGCGTAGGCATAGCCACAGCAGGATCGTAGAACACAGGCAATAAAATAAGTAGCTACGAAGGTACAGAGCTCTTTGGCCGTACCCAGTCTGCCACTCCGTTACGGTGACAAACTGGGCCGTTTCCAGGGGACGCGACGAGGACGCAAGCTCTGTGGGGGGTCCCCCAACCTAACCTTTTTTTTTTTTTTTTTTTAAACTGGGAAAAAATGCATTACGCATACCCTCCCGTCGGGGGAACGGGAGGGGTATGTGGGACTCCCCGGGCTGACCCGGTATACCCACTAAAACGACCCAGTGTTATTCCCGCGTCGTCCGAGTGGAAGAGGACTGGGAGATCGGCGCAGCCTTAGCGTCCAGTCCTCCTCCGACGACAACCCGCCTAAAGCGGCGGGCCCCTCAAGTCCTCCCCGTTCAGGGGGAGGGCTGGGAATTACCGGCGGAGGTGGTGTGGAGTGCAATGCGGGCGGAGGCGCCCCCGCGCCTATCGCCCGCCCATCACCACCATGAGGAGGGAGAAGACGGCGTCTTCTCCGACCTCTTCTGCGCCTGCGGAGCGGCGCAGCGAGAGGGTCGTCCTCCCGCGCACGCTCCGCCGCCTCCTTTTGCGAGATGACATCCTCGCAAAAAGAGGCGACAGCTGCCCAGGACCCCTCACTCTCCAGCATGGCATTCACCACGCCGGGAAGCGAGAGGTCCTGTCCGATCTCCGCTGTTAGACTGCGGCGCGGCTCAGACCAAGCCGGGCACACCTCGAGGGTGTGCTGAGCCGTGTCCTCCGCCGCGCCGCAGTCGTGACACGCCGGGGTTTCCTCCCTCCCGATCCGGTGCAGGTGCTTGCCGAAACAGCCGTGGCCTGACAACACCTGCACCAGACGGAATGAGAGGAACCCGTGGGAGCGCCCGAGCCAGTCTCGCAGGACCGGACCGAGCGCGTCCAGGGTTCGGCGGCCAAAGGTGGCGGAGGCGAGGTCGTCCGTCCAATGGACGATGATGGCGTCCCTCGCCTCCCGCCGCACGGCCTCCCGCTCCTCCGCGACGGGGCGCTCCCCGAGGGCCTTTCGCCGCGCCGTCCACTCGTACACTCTGGCGAGCACCCACGCCTCCAACTCCCAAGGAGGGGTGCCCGCCAGAGCGCACGCCGCCGAAAAGCCCACCGAGCGGTAGGCCCTCGCCACCCGCAGTGCAATGGCCCTTTGGGGCCTCCGCATCAAAGTAGCGTTCTCCCTCCTGTGGAGGGAGTCCGCCCAGATGGGGGCCCCGTACAGGGCCATGCTCCGCAATATGCCGGCATACAAACGCCGGCATCGTGCGTTAGGCCCCCCCAAATTCGGGAGGAGCCACGACAGGGCGTCCGCGGCCTTCAGCAGGCGCGTCGACAGCCCGCTAAAGTGCGGGCCGAAGCGCCACCTGCTGTCCAGCACCAGGCCCAGATACTTCATCTGGGCCTGGACGTCCACCCTGACGCCCTCCACCACAATGTGGGCGTCGGGAGGGCAGCGCTGCCGAGGCCCGTGAAAGAACACGGCCTCGGTCTTGTTCAGCGCCACCCTCAATCCCAGGCGGCGGATCCTCCCCGCCACCAAGGACCCGCCAGCCGAGGCCAGACAGGCCGCCTCCCCGAAGCTCTTCCCTCGGGCAGTAAGGAGAGTGTCATCCGCGTAGCAGATGACACTCGTGCCCTGGAGAAGAGCTCCCCGCAACAGCCAGTCAAAGCCGATGTTCCACAGGGGGGGCCCTAAGACTGACCCCTGCGGAACACCGGACTCCGCGCTGTATCTCCGCATCCTGGCCAGTTTGTCCACAAGGAGGACCTCTCGATCCTCCAAGTAGCTGGCCAGGAGGCTCCTCAAATATTGGGGCACTCCGTGGTACCGGAGTGCCTCCAATATGGTGGAGTGGGGAACGGAGTTGAAGGCGTTGGCGATGTCAAACGACACCGCCAACACTCCGTCCCCCGCCTCCACCGCCCCTTTCACCTGGCCCTTAAGAAGGGCCAGCGCGTCGATGGTGGACCGGCCCTGTCGGAAACCGAACTGGGCGTCCGACAGGTTCGGCCCTACACCCTGCAAATGGCTCCTGAGCCGGCCGGCGATGATCCCCTCGAACAATTTACCGACCTCATCGAGCAGAACGATGGGCCGGTATGCCGAGGGGGAATCCGCCGGGCGTCCCTCCTTTCGGAGGAGGCACAGCTGCCCCTCCTTCCACAGTTTCGGGAACCTTCCAGCCGTAAGGCACGCGCTGAAGAGTTCCCGAAATCTGTCCTCCATTTGAGCGGCAGCTATGGCCACCACCCGTGCGGGGACGCCGTCCGGCCCAGGAGCCGTCTTCTTCGCGCGGAGGCTAAGCACCCTCGCGCGAAACTCCTCCTCCGTCACCGGAGGTGCCTCCTCTTCCTCCTGCGGAGCCGCCGACTGCGGAGGGTCCATCGCTGGAGGGGTGAAGTCGGTCCTGCGCGGAAACAGAGACCGGACCACCCCATCCAGCAACGCCGGCTCGAGGGTCTCCGTAAGTGGGGGACCATGGGGCCGCAGTTGGTTCCGCGCCGCCCTGTATGGTCTCCCATACGGATCCCTGTCGAGACCGTCCAGCATCTCGGCCCTCGCCGAGTCCTTGGCAGCGCCCATAGCCGACTTGAGGACCGCCTTCGCCTCTCGGTAAGAGGCGTAGAGGCGGTCCTCCTCTGCCTGATTACGGGCGCTGCGCCGGCGGCTCCGCGTGTAGGCCCTTCTGGCCGCCACGCAGGTGGCTCGTAGGCCCGCCAGCTCCTCTGACCACCAATAAACGGCCCGGCGGGGAGGCGGACGCCGAGACCGAGGCATGCTGGAGTTGCACACCTCGGTCAAGGATTCCCTCAGCCGGACCGCTGCGGCGTCAACGTCCGGGGCCCCAACAGGGGGCGACAGCCAGTCTTGGAGGAAGGCCGCCTCCTTGGCTGCCTCCCGGTCCAGGCGAGTGAGAGCCCACCGTGGGAAAGGAGACCCGCCAGAGCGGGCCATCTCCCCACGGGGGCTCTGGGTGGAGATGTCGAACCGCACATAACGGTGGTCCGACAAGGTCTCCACCAACTCCACCCGCCAGTTCACAATGCGTGCGGCTAGCACGGGGGTGGCGAACGAAACGTCCACCACCGACCCTCCCCGTTGCCGCACACACGTGTGGACCGCCCCCCTGTTGAGGAGGGACACACCGCATGAACCTAACCTTTTTTTTTTTTTTTTTTTTTAAACTGGGAAAAAATGCATTACGCATACCCTCCCGTCGGGGGAACGGGAGGGGTATGTGGGACTCCCCGGGCTGACCCGGTATACCCACTAAAACGACCCAGTGTTATTCCCGCGTCGTCCGAGTGGAAGAGGACTGGGAGATCGGCGCAGCCTTAGCGTCCAGTCCTCCTCCGACGACAACCCGCCTAAAGCGGCGGGCCCCTCAAGTCCTCCCCGTTCAAGGGGAGGGCTGGGAATTAACGGCGAGGGTGGTGTGGAGTGCAATGCGGGCGGAGGCGCCCCCGCGCCTATCGCCCGCCCATCACCACCATGAGGAGGGAGAAGACGGCGTCTTCTCCGACCTCTTCTGCGCCTGCGGAGCGGCGCAGCGAGAGGGTCGTCCTCCCGCGCGCGCTCCGCCGCCTCCTTTTGCGAGATGACATCCTCGCAAAAAGAGG
This sequence comes from Lacanobia oleracea, assembly GCA_950371165.1. Classification (NCBI taxonomy): domain Eukaryota; kingdom Metazoa; phylum Arthropoda; class Insecta; order Lepidoptera; family Noctuidae; genus Lacanobia; species Lacanobia oleracea. The sequence goes on along the minus strand of CATNUG010000002.1, from coordinate 928,857 downwards.
CGACAGCTGCCCAGGACCCCTCACTCTCCAGCATGGCATTCACCACGCCGGGAAGTGAGAGGTCCTGTCCGATCTCCGCTGTTAGACTGCGGCGCGGCTCAGACCAAGCCGGGCACACCTCGAGGGTGTGCTGAGCCGTGTCCTCCGCCGCGCCGCAGTCGTGACACGCCGGGGTTTCCTCCCTCCCGATCCGGTGCAGGTGCTTGCCGAAACAGCCGTGGCCTGACAACACCTGCACCAGACGGAATGAGAGGAACCCGTGGGAGCGCTCGAGCCAGTCTCGCAGGACCGGACCGAGCGCGTCCAACGTTCGGCGGCCAAAGGTGGCGGAGGCGAGGTCGTCCGTCCAATGGACGATGATGGCGTCCCTCGCCTCCCGCCGCACGGCCTCCCGCTCCTCCGCGACGGGGCGCTCGCCCAGGGCCTTTCGCCGCGCCGTCCACTCGTACACTCTGGCGAGCACCCACGCCTCCAACTCCCAAGGAGGGGTGCCCGCCAGAGCGCACGCCGCCGAAAAGCCCACCGAGCGGTAGGCCCTCGCCACCCGCAGTGCAATGGCCCTTTGAGGCCTGCGCATCACGGTCGCATTCTCCCTCCTTTGGAGGGAGTCCGCCCAGATGGGGGCCCCGTACAGGGCCATGCTCCGCAGGATGCCGGCGTATAAACGCCGGCATCGTGCGTTGGGCCCTCCCAGGTTCGGGAGGAGCCAGGAGAGGGCGTCCGCAGCCCTCAGCAGGCGCGTCGACAGCCCGCTAAAGTGCGGGCCGAAGCGCCACCTGCTGTCCAACACCAGGCCCAGATACTTCATCTGGGCCTGGACGCCCACCCTGACGCCCTCCACCACAATGTGGGCGTCTGGAGGGCAGCGCTGCCGAGGCCCGTGAAAGAACACGGCCTCGGTCTTGTTCAGCGCCACCCTCAATCCCAGGCGGCGGATCCTCCCTGCCACCAAGGACCCGCCAGCCGAGGCCAGACAGGCCGCCTCCCCGAAGCTCTTCCCCCGGGCAGTAAGGAGAGTGTCATCCGCGTAGCAGATGACACTCGTGCCCTGGAGAAGAGCTCCCCGCAACAGCCAGTCGAAGCCGATGTTCCACAGGGGGGGCCCTAAGACTGACCCCTGCGGAACACCGGACTCCGCGCTGTATCTCCGCATCCTGGCCAGTTTATCCACAAGGAGGACCTCTCGGTCCTCCAAGTAGCTGGCCAGGAGGCTCCTCAAGTATTGGGGCACTCCGTGGTACCGGAGTGCCTCCAATATGGTGGAGTGGGGAACGGAGTTGAAGGCGTTGGCGATGTCAAACGACACCGCCAACACTCCGTCCCCCGCCTCGACCGCCTCTTTCACCTGGCCCTTAAGAAGGGCCAGCGCGTCGATGGTGGACCGGCCCTGTCGGAAACCGAACTGGGCGTCCGACAGGTCCGGCCCTACACCCTGCAAATGGCTCCTGAGCCGGCCGGCGATGATCCCCTCGAACAATTTACCGACCTCATCGAGCAGAACGATGGGCCGGTATGCCGAGGGGGAATCCGCCGGGCGTCCCTCCTTTCGGAGGAGGCATAGCTGCCCCTCCTTCCACAGTTTCGGGAACCTTCCAGCCGTAAAGCACGCGCTGAAGAGTTCCCGAAACCTGTCCTCCATTTGAGCGGCAGCTATGGCCACCACCCGTGCGGGGACGCCGTCCGGCCCAGGAGCCGTCTTCTTCGCGCGGAGGCTAAGAACCCCCGCGCGAAACTCCTCCTCCGTCACTGGAGGTGCCTCCTCCTCCTCCTGCGGAGCCGCCGACTGTGGAGGGTCCATAGCTGGAGGGGTGAAGTCGGTCCTGCGCGGAAACAGAGACCGGACCACCCCATCCAGCAACGCCGGCTCGAGGGTTTCCGTCAATGGGGGACCATGGGGCCGCAGTTGGTTCCGCGCCGCCCTGTATGGTCTCCCATACGGATCCCTGTCGAGACCCTCCAGCATCTCGGCCCTCGCCGAGTCCTTGGCAGCGCCCATAGCCGACTTGAGGACCGCCTTTGCCTCTCGGTAAGAGGCGTAGAGGCGGTCCTCCTCTGCCTGATTACGGGCGCTACGCCGGCGGCTCCGCGTGTAGGCCCTTCTGGCCGCCACGCAGGTGGCTCGTAGGCCCGCCAGCTCTTCTGACCACCAATAAACGGCCCGGCGGGGAGGCGGACGCCGAGACCGAGGCATGCTGGAGTTGCACACCTCGGTCAAGGATTCCCTCAGCCGGACCGCTGCGGCGTCAACGTCCGGGGCCCCAACAGGGGGCGACAGCCAGTCTTGGAGGAAGGCCGCCTCCTTGGCTGCCTCCCGGTCCAGGCGAGTGAGAGCCCACCGTGGGAAAGGAGACCTGCCAGAGCGGGCCATCTCCCCACGGGGGCTCTGGGTGGAGATGTCGAACCGCACATAACGGTGGTCCGACAAGGTCTCCACCAACTCCACCCGCCAGTTCACAATGCGTGCGGCCAGCACGGGGGTGGCGAACGAAACGTCCACCACCGACCCTCCCCGTTGCCGCACACACGTGTGGACCGCCCCCCTGCATGAACCTTTTTTTTTTTTTTTTTTTTTTTTTTTTAAACTTGGAAAAAATGCATTACGCATACCCTCCCGTCGGGGGAACGGGAGGGGTATGTGGGACTCCCCGGGCTGACCCGGTATACCCACTAAAACGACCCAGTGTTATTCCCGCGTCGTCCGAGTGGAAGAGGACTGGGAGATCGGCGCAGCCTTAGCGTCCAGTCCTCCTCCGACGACAACCCGCCTAAAGCGGCGGGCCCCTCAAGTCCTCCCCGTTCAGGGGGAGGGCTGGGAATGACCGGCGAGGGTGGTGTGGAGTGCAATGCGGGCGAAGGCGCCCCCGCGCCTGTCGCCCGCCCATCACCACCATGAGGAGGGAGAAGACGGCGTCTTCTCCGACCTCTTCTGCGCCTGCGGAGCGGCGCAGCGAGAGGGTCGTCCTCCCGCGCGCGCTCCGCCGCCTCCTTTTGCGAGATGACATCCTCGCAAAAAGAGGCGACAGCTGCCCAGGACCCCTCACTCTCTAGCATGGCGTTGACCACGCCGGGAAGCGAGAGGTCCTGTCCGATCTCCGCTGTTAGACTGCGGCGCGGCTCAGACCAAGCCGGGCACACCTCGAGGGTGTGCCGAGCCGTATCCTCCGCCGCGCCGCAGTCGTGGCACGCCGGGGTCTCCTCCCTCCCGATCCGGTGCAGGTGCTTGCCGAAACAGCCGTGGCCTGACAACACCTGCACCAGACGGAATGAGAGGAACCCGTGGGAGCGCTCGAGCCAGTCTTGCAGGACCGGACCGAGCGCGTCCAGGGTTCGGCGGCCAAAGGTGGCGGAGGCGAGGTCGTCCGTCCAATGGACGATGATGGCGTCCCTCGCCTCCCGCCGCACGGCCTCCCGCTCCTCCGCGACGGGGCGCTCCCCGAGGGCCTTTCGTCGCGCCGTCCACTCGTACACTCTGGCGAGCACCCACGCCTCCAACTCCCAAGGAGGGGTGCCCGCCAGAGCGCACGCCACCGAAAAGCCCACCGAGCGGTAGGCCCTCGCCACCCGCAGTGCAATGGCCCTTTGGGGCCTGCGCATGGCGGTTGCGTTCTCCCTCCTGTGGAGGGAGTCCGCCCAGATGGGGGCCCCGTACAGGGCCATGCTTCGCAGGATGCCGGCATATAAACGCCGGCATCGTGCGTTTGGCCCCCCCAGGTTCGGGAGGAGCCAGGAGAGGGCGTCCGCAGCCCTCAGCAGGCGCGTCGACAGCCCGCTAAAGTGCGGGCCGAAGCGCCACCTGCTGTCCAACACCAGGCCCAGATACTTCATCTGGGCCTGGACGCCCACCCTGACGCCCTCCACCACAATGTGGGCGTCTGGAGGGCAGCGCTGCCGAGGCCCGTGAAAGAACACGGCCTCGGTCTTGTTCAGCGCCACCCTCAATCCCAGGCGGCGGATCCTCCCTGCCACCAAGGACCCGCCAGCCGAGGCCAGACAGGCCGCCTCCCCGAAGCTCTTCCCCCGGGCAGTGAGGAGAGTGTCATCCGCGTAGCAGATGACACTCGTGCCCTGGAGAAGAGCTCCCCGCAACAGCCAGTCAAAGCCGATGTTCCACAGGGGGGGCCCTAAGACTCATTTATCCAACTTGGATTGCAGTGTTTTTGTGAAAAAAAAAACTTGAAAAACTCTACAACTTGGAGGTTAAGTGACGAAGAATATTCTTCAATCGCAAACGCTGCCGGAACGCGATCGACGACCCTACCTTTTTATTAAGGGTAGGGGTGGAGGCTGACCTCGTGCACCATCGTGACCATCCTGAAGCCGAAAAACCCCAAAGCTTCAGGAGTAATTCAGAAAAAAAAAAAAAAAAAAAAACCAAAACCACGTGTTGCTGAAAACGGCGATAGCGACGAGCGACACGTCTGAAAATTTGCAGCCATCATCTCCTGAGTCAACACAGCTGGTAACCGAAATCAGATTTAATCTACCCTCATTACCTGATTTTTAAGGAGCGTTAGAAAAATCAAAATTTACACCATTGTATCTGCGGACCTGATGAAGATTTTCAAAATCTTCAATTGCAGTCTCTGGCGCTCTTACTAGAAGAACCTATATTTTAAGTTTTAGATTTTTAAATTGAATAGTTTTTAAATTATAGCTAAATTTCTCAAAATTTCACTTTTTCAAAAAAATTTCCACTTTTCTTTTAAATTTTCAAAAATTTTAGTATTGCATCGTGTAGTGTTTTATTTCTTCTCTTTTATGACAGTTTTTTCAGATTTTTCGGATCAGGGGATCAAGAGATATCGAATTTTTACTGTTTTTTGCCATTAATTCAAAATTTAATAGGAAAAACCCGATTTTGACCTTGGGGATAGCTTCAACACCTATGTTGCACCGTATTAGAGTCCAAACTCGGACGGTGCATCGTCAAAATTGGGAAATTTAACAAAATCCCCATTTTTCGGTTGTTATTTTTAAAATTTAAATTTGCGATATCTCGGGAACCGCTGATCTGAGAAACCTCGGATTTTGAGAATAGGAGGTGGCATACAGCTGTTAATAGGCGTATGCGGTTTTCAGGCGTTTTCGGGCGACTGAGTTTTTTATCGCTGAAACCGGTTTCAGGAGATACCTGAAGTGACGCCGAGCTGTAAATCCAAAACCCGAACTTTCTGGGACAAGGGGTTCGCAAGTTACAGGCAGTTAAAACTCACATCTGACAGTTCGGCGCCATTTTTGTTTGACTTCGGACCGCAATAACTCTGGAACTAGTGGACGTACGAAGTTGCGATTTTCGGTGGGGTGTTCTGGGGCTTGTTGGCCAACCTACCCCACAGTTTCAGGCGGTTTAGAGCTAGCAAATTTCGGGGTCCTGAAAGTGGTTTCAGCCGATAGTTGAGCTCAGGCCAAGTTTGTTGAGCCCAAACTCGGGGATTCTCCGGCTTTCCGGGAAGGAGTTATAAGCTGTCAAAGTTCGACTTTGACAGCCGCGCGGCCATCTTGGGCAGTCTTTAAACTGACATAGCTCCTGAACGGGAGGTCGTAGAGGCTCGGGATTTTCTCTGGGCGTACTGGCTGACCATCTTCTATGAGATTAAATATTTTTCAGGCGTTTTCAGGAAGTTAGAAATTTTCAGCCTGAAAACCTACTCAGTGGGTGGGTCTCACCGAGCCAAGTAGAATAAGCCCAAGCACGAGGTTTTTCGGACCTTTGGTTGCGGAGATATCGCAAATCACCACTTTCGGGCAGCCATATTGAAATAAAACCGCGTTATTTCAAACTTGGATATCTCCGGAACCCCTAGATGCAATCGAGCCGTGTTTGGTATCGTTAGAAAGGGCTTGGGGAGAGCCATACATTGACGGTGGTAAAACGCCTCTACGTAGAGCTAACTCTACAAATCTAGAGTTAGAAATTTTTTTTTTGTTTTGTAAATAATAAAACTGGACTATATTCTCACAGAGGCTAGATTTATTGACAATAAAGTGCTGGACGCGCCTGTATCCATACTCTACCGGTTAATTTTCATGACTTTATAGGCTGTATCAGCCATCAGCGCGGTAGGGACTATCGGTGGAAGACGAACAAAATTTTATACCGACTTTCTACTGTTTGCATTAGACCTACTGGGGTACGTCTGTTGACCCTCTAGTGGTGCGTGTAAATCAGTGGATATAGACTGGAAGATTAATCCAATATAAGCTGACGAGATTCGAGTGAATCCCACGACGTTTTTATCTGTTTTATTTATTACTTATTATATACATTTATACATATTTTACACTTTTACGGACTGGGGTACCTTTACATACCCCATTTGACGACGGACTAGCCAGGAATAAAATTTAACACAAAATGATCCTAGGATTTCGTACGCCTAACAAAAAGCCGGCTACTCAGCCAAGCAGGAGCCCGAACACCTCACAAGAGGCTGGACCCTCTGCACAAAGCGTCAGAAGAAGCGTGGGCGAGTGGGAAGCTGGGAAGCCGGCAAAAAAGGAGACGCCTCCTGTCAAAGTGGTCGACCGAAAGATGTCACCAAAGGTGACACCAGAGACGACTCGACGACCATCTGTCGAGATCGTCTGCCTGAGTCCACCGGCAACCAAGACAAGAGTCGCGGAGGCCAGGATATGCCTTAACAAAATAAAGGCACATATGACCAACTCAAAGACCACGAAGAAGGAAATTAAGGAGGAAGTCAAAGCCCAGGCGGACCGGCTCTACCTCCTTATAAAGGAGTCTGAGCAGGAGAAGGAACGAGCACCAATCCCGAGAGTCTCGACTTGTTCCCAAGGGACGCAAATGCAGGCTTTGGTGGAAGATAAACCGGAGGCGTTTTCCACCCCGGTGGTGGAGATGGAGTCCCTCAAAAAGGCCCTGGAAGAGCACAGCCGAAATCTAAAGGAAAACGGCGAAAAAATGGATAGGTTAAAAGAGGCGCTCAAAAGTAGCGAAGAACAGATTGGGAAGATCTCCTATGCCAGCGTCGCAGCAAATCGACCTATCAGGCAGCCTTCAAGGCAGACGGCACTCCACTCCATTGTGGTCTCCTCCACCAAGGAAACTGAGACCGGGGAGGAAATCATTGATCACATACGGAAGGCGGTTAACGCAAAGGAAGGATGGATTACCGTGGATAGGATTAGGAAGGCAAAGGACAGGAAAGTAGTATTGGGCTGCAAAACGGAAGAGGAAAGAGAAAAAATCAAGGAAAGGTTAGCTAGCGCGGGAGAGGTATTGAGAGTGGAGGATGTTAAGAACAGGGACCCTCTGGTGATCCTGAGGGACGTCCTTTCTTATAATACTGATGAGGACATTTTGAAAGCCCTCCGCAACCAAAACCGCGACGTTTTCGAGGAGCTAACAAAGGAAGAGGACCGGGCAGAGGTGCTCTACAAAAAGAAAACTAGAAATCCTCACATGCAGCACGTGGTTCTCAGGGTCTCCCCAAAAGTGTGGAACAGGTTGCAAGTCAGGCAACATGTGCATATCGACCTGCAAAGGGTGAAGGTGTTCGACCAGACGCCATTGGTCCAGTGCTCCTTATGCCTAGGATTTGGGCACGGACGGCGTCTTTGCAAAGAAACGGTCGAAAAATGCAGTCACTGTGGGGGCCCTCACATGAGAGCTAACTGTGCAGACTGGATGGCTGGAGCAGCTCCATCGTGCTGCAATTGTAGGCACGCAAAACTCGACAATAGTGAGCACAACGCGTTCAGTGAGGACTGCCCAGTCAGAAGGAGATGCGAGATACTGGCCAGAGCTAGAGTAGCCTACTGCTAAGGGCAAGAATGGCGACCGAGCAGGCACCCCAGCCGGAAGATATGTGGTGGCCCAGGCCAACCTACAAAGGAAGGAGCTGGCGACCACCGAACTCTTTTTAGAGGCCAGTGAGCGAGCAATCGCATGGGCACTGATCCAGGAGCCATATGTGGGGGGGGCTAGAGGTATGAAGAGCTACCGGGGCGCGAGAATCTACCAGTGCGAGGCTCAAGGAAGTGGGAGGGTAAAGGCAGCAATAGCAGTCTTTGATAATGACCTGGAGGTCATTCCCTACCCGAAACTCACCAACAATAACATCGTTGTGGTGGGGATCCGAACCAAAGCCTGGGAAATCGCAGTAGTGTCTTACTACTTCGAGCCGGATCAACCCATAGGGCCTTACCTGGATCAGCTGACCAAAATAAAGTTGGAAATGGGTACTGGAAAACTACTTATAGGCGGAGATGCAAATGCCAAGAGTACCTGGTGGGGTAGCACCATACAAGACCTCAGGGGAGAAGAAATGTCCGGGACCCTGGAAGAGTTGGAGCTTCAGGTACTGAATACTGGAGACACGCCGACCTTCTACACGGTGAGGGGAGGCGTAGTTTACAAGAGCCATGTAGACGTCACGGCATGCTCGATCGATCTTTTCGACCTGGTGAGCGGTTGGCGCGTAGACACCGGGGCTACGAGCTCGGACCACAATACCATCTTGTTTAACGTGGGACTAAAAAAGGAAAAAGGGATGTGCGTAGTAAGAACAACCAGGACGTATAACACTAAAAAAGCAAATTGGGAAATTTTCAAAAGTAAATTGGGGGAATTGAAAAGTGAGAGGGGTATAGACCTAAATAGCATAAGTCAAATAGCAAATAAACAAGATTTAGAACGAATGGTTGTTGGATACAGTGAAGTTATCGAAAAGACATGTAACGAGGCTATCCCTAGAGTAACCAAAAAAGTTAAACTAAATATCCCATGGTGGTCCGAGGAACTCGCCGCAAAGAAAAAGGAGGTCACAACAAGGAAAAACCGCATCCGCAATGCCGCACCGGTCCGTAGATCCATGGTCGTTGACGCGTACCTGAAAGCCAAAGAAGAGTATGAGTGCCTAGCCAAGAAAGCTCGAGTCGCCAGTTGGAAGAATTTCTGCGAGAAGCAAGATGGTGAAGGAGTGTGGGAGGGCATCTACAGAGTGATCAGAGGGACCACCAGGAGACAGGAAGATCTGACCCTAACTTGCGATGGTGCATTCCTGAACCCGAAGGAGTCAGCAGCCTTACTCGCCGACACCTTCTATCCAAAGGACACAGCGGAAAACGATAATGCGGACCACAGGCTCACCAGAGAAGCAGCCAGACGGGTAAACGACTGGCAGCATGGTGAGTATCATGACCCACCGTTTACGCCGCTGGAGCTGAGGGTGGCTGTGGAACGCTTTAATCCGAAGAAGGCCCCCGGAATGGATGGATTCACGGCTGACATCTGCTGTCGAGCGATCTGCCAGGACCCGGACGCATTCCTTGCCCTGTACAATAAATGCCTAGAATTGGCACACTTCCCGGACATCTGGAAAGAGGCAACGGTGGTGGTCCTCAGAAAACCGGGCAAGGAAGACTATACGAACCCCAAGTCATATAGACCAATAGGTCTCCTGCCGGTCTTGGGGAAGGTCCTGGAGAGGATGGTGGTAGCGAGAGTTAAATGGCAGCTTGTGCCGCGGTTTAGTACTCGTCAGTTTGGCTTTATGCCCCAAAAGAGCACCGAGGACGCCCTCTATAATCTAATAAAACACGTACAGAACAAGTTGAGGCTGAAAAAGTTAATTGTTCTGGTGTCGTTGGATATAGAGGGCGCCTTCGATAGCGCGTGGTGGCCGGCGATTAGAGTCAGACTGGCCGAGGAAAAGTGCCCGGTAAACACCAGGAGGCTACTTGACAGTTACCTCGACGGCAGAAAAGTAAGAGTAAGGTATGCTGGGGAAGAATGCACAAGAGAGACCAATAAGGGCTGTGTTCAAGGGTCAATTGGTGGTCCCATACTGTGGAATCTCCTATTGGATCCGCTACTGCATGAGTTGGAGAAGGAGGATTACTTTGTCCAGGCCTTTGCTGACGATGTTGTTCTTGTGGTGGATGGAGACACGGCGATAGAGGTCTCCAGAAGAGCTAATGCGGCTCTCGCCCGTGCTCATAGCTGGGGTGTCAAAAACAAACTCAAGTTTGCGCCGCACAAGACTTCGGCGATGATCATTACAAACAAGCTCAAGTATGACACACCAGTTCTGAGCATGGCCGGGGTTGACATTGGCATAGTGAGGAATATAAAACTGCTGGGACTCACAATCGATGATAAGCTCACTTTTAACGAGCATACGAGGATCCTCTGCAAGAAGGTCGCAGATATCTACAAACAACTGTCACGCGCGGCCAAGGTCAGCTGGGGCCTGGACAGGGAAATAATCCAAATAATCTACACGGCAACTATAGAACCTATAGTCACCTATGCGGCTGGAGCCTGGGCTCCCGCTACGAAAAAGCTGGGAATACGGAAGAAGCTGGGATCAGTCCAACGAGGATTCGTCCAGAAGCTCTGCAAGTCCTACCGTACAGTCTCGCTCAACTCGGCTCTGGTGCTGGCGGGGATACTGCCTCTAGACCTCCGCATACAAGAGGCAGCTGCCTTGTATGAGGCAAGGAGAGGTTCGTCTCAGTTTGTGCCAGGAGACCGGGAGATTGAGGGTATGGTGGGATTTGCAGAAACGCCTCACCCTGCCAAACAAATGGCTCTGGAGTTCGTGTGCCTCGCAGACCAACAGCCGACGAACAGCAACGATGTGCAGACAGTGCGAATATACACTGACGGCAGCAAGATTGAGGGGAAGGTCGGAGCCGCATTATCCCTATGGGATAATGAAGGTGAAGTCCAGAACCTCAAACTCAGCCTTGCCGCGTACTGCACGGTCTACCAGGCGGAACTTCTGGCCATTTGCAAGGCAACGGATGTAATCCTTAAGCGCAAAGAGACGAGCTATGGGTTGTATAGTGACTCAATGTCAGCATTGCAGACACTGACAAGCCATGGCTCTCTCCATCCTCTGGCGGTCCGCGCACGAGCAAATTTGGCTCAGGCATTGACCCAAAAGAAAGCTGTGTCTTTGTTTTGGGTCAAAGCTCACGCGGGCCTGCCGGGGAATGAACGCGCGGACGAGCTGGCAAAGGAAGCAGCATTGTCGTCACGGAGGAGGCCGGACTACGACCAGTGTCCGGTTTCGTACATCAAGCGTCGAATCCGTATGGATTCGCTTGATGAATGGAATCGGAGATACGTGTCGGGCGAGACCGCCTCCGTGACGAAAATGTTTCTTCCAGATGCCATTGCTGCTTACCGTATTGTAAAACAGGTGAGGCCAGTAGGTGTACTGACGCAGATTTTAACAGGGCACGGTGGTTTCTCTGAATACTTAAATCGTTTTAAGTGTAAGGAGAGCCCATCGTGCACCTGTGATCCTGACGTGGCGGAAGCGGTCCCCCACATTATTTTGGACTGTCCAGTCTATGGTAAGGAAAGGTATAACCTAGAACAGGAAATTGGAAAAAGGTTGTGTAAAGAAGTATTAGGGGACCTAATGGTTGGCAAATACAGAAATAAATTTATAGCCTACTGTGAGAATGTAGCCCAAAAAGTGATAAATAAAAATAAATAGGTTAAGAAAACTATGTTTCTTTTATATTGTTATATAATAAGTAAGCATAGGAAATAAGTGTATTGTTAAATAGTATAAGCAGTAGGTTAAGGATATAATTTAAGCTCATTATAGAAATAAGATTGTAATTAAGTTAAGTTTAGAAAACCATGTTTGAAAAAATTGTTAGAGTTAAGTTAAGATAATAATGTATATTAAAAACCGAGTCCGATTTATTTCCCTGAGGAAAATTTTAAAAGTAATAAAGAAATAAAGGAAAAATAGAATAGAGCAGAATTAAAGTAAGTTTAAAAGTGGGAGTCCCACCCACAGTATGATTGAGGATGGATAAAAGAAAGATACAGTATGCGGCATGAAAGTACGAGAGGCATGTATTGCGAGAACTAGTATGGATGAGTTTTAAGATTTAAAATAGGCGCCAATATCGTTGGCGGAGCTAGTCCGGAAAAAAAAAAAAAAAAAAAAAACCTAACCTAACCTAACCTAACCTTTTTTTTTTTTTTTTTTTTTTAAACTGGGAAAAAATGCATTACGCATACCCTCCCGTCGGGGGAACGGGAGGGGTATGTGGGACTCCCCGGGCTGACCCGGTATACCCACTAAAACGACCCAGTGTTATTCCCGCGTCGTCCGAGTGGAAGAGGACTGGGAGATCGGCGCAGCCTTAGCGTCCAGTCCTCCTCCGACGACAACCCGCCTAAAGCGGCGGGCCCCTCAAGTCCTCCCCGTTCACGGGGAGGGCTGGGAATGACCGGCGAGGGTGGTGTGGAGTGCAATGCGGGCGGAGGCGCCCCCGCGCCTATCGCCCGCCCATCACCACCATGAGGAGGGAGAAGACGACGTCTTCTCCGACCTCTTCTGCGCCTGCGGAGCGGCGCAGCGAGAGGGTCGTCCTCCCGCGCGCGCTCCGCCGCCTCCTTTTGCGAGATGACATCCTCGCAAAAAGAGGCGACAGCTGCCCAGGACCCCTCACTCTCCAGCATGGCGTTGACCACGCCGGGAAGTGAGAGGTCCTGTCCGATCTCCGCTGTTAGACTGCGACGCGGCTCAGACCAAGCCGGGCACACCTCGAGGGTGTGCTGAGCCGTATCCTCCGCCGCGCCGCAGTCGTGGCACGCCGGGGTCTCCTCCCTCCCGATCCGGTGCAGGTGCTTGCCGAAACAGCCGTGGCCTGACAACACCTGCACCAGACGGAATGAGAGGAACCCGTGGGAGCGCTCGAGCCAGTCTCGCAGGACCGGACCGAGCGCGTCCAACGTTCGGCGGCCAAAGGTGGCGGAGGCGAGGTCGTCCGTCCAATGGACGATGATGGCGTCCTTCGCCTCCCGCCGCACGGCCTCCCGCTCCTCCGCGACGGGGCGCTCCCCGAGGGCCTTTCGCCGCGCCGTCCACTCGTACACTCTGGCGAGCACCCACGCCTCCAACTCCCAAGGAGGGGTGCCCGCCAGAGCGCACGCCGCCGAAAAGCCCACCGAGCGGTAGGCCCTCGCCACCCGCAGTGCAATGGCCCTTTGGGGCCTGCGCATGGCAGTTGCGTTCTCCCTCCTGTTGAGGGAGTCCGCCCAGATGGGGGCCCCGTACAGGGCCATGCTCCGCAGGATGCCGGCATATAAACGCCGGCATCGTGCGTTCGGCCCCCCCAGGTTCGGGAGGAGCCAGGAGAGGGCGTCCGCAGCCCTCAGCAGGCGCGTCGACAGCCCGCTAAAGTGCGGGCCGAAGCGCCACCTGCTGTCCAACACCAGGCCCAGATACTTCATCTGGGCCTGGACGCCCACCCTGACGCCCTCCACCACAATGTGGGCGTCGGGAGGGCAGCGCTGCCGAGGCCCGTGAAAGAACACGGCCTCGGTCTTGTTCAGCGCCACCCTCAATCCCAGGCGGCGGATCCTCCCTGCCACCAAGGACCCGCCAGCCGAGACCAGACAGGCCGCCTCCCCGAAGCTCTTCCCCCGGGCAGTGAGGAGAGTGTCATCCGCGTAGCAGATGACACTCGTGCCCTGGAGAAGAGCTCCCCGCAACAGCCAGTCAAAGCCGATGTTCCACAGGGGGGGTCCTAAGACTGACCCCTGCGGAACACCGGACTCCGCGCTGTATCTCCGCATCCTGGCCAGTTTGTCCACAAGGAGGACCTCTCGATCCTCCAAGTAGCTGGCCAGGAGGCTCCTCAAATATTGGGGCACTCCGTGGTACCGGAGTGCCTCCAATATGGTGGAGTGGGGAACGGAGTTGAAGGCGTTGGCGATGTCAAACGACACCGCCAACACTCCGTCCCCCGCCTCGACCGCCTCTTTCACCTGGCCCTTCAAAAGGGCCAGCGCGTCGATGGTGGACCGGCCCTGTCGGAAACCGAACTGGGCGTCCGACAGGTCCGGCCCTACACCCTGCAAATGGCTCCTGAGCCGGCCGGCGATGATCCCCTCGAACAATTTACCGACCTCATCGAGCAGAACGATGGGCCGGTATGCCGAGGGGGAATCCGCCGGGCGTCCCTCCTTTCGGAGGAGGCATAGCTGCCCCTCCTTCCACAGTTTCGGGAACCTTCCAGCCGTAAAGCACGCGCTGAAGAGTTCCCGAAACCTGTCCTCCATTTGAGAGGCAGCTATTGCCACCACCCGTGCGGGGACGCCGTCCGGCCCAGGAGCCGTCTTCTTCGCGCGGAGGCTAAGCACCCCCGCGCGAAACTCCTCCTCCGTCACTGGAGGTGCCTCCTCCTCCTCCTGCGGAGCCGCCGACTGCGGAGGGTCCATCGCTGGAGGGGTGAAGTCGGTCCTGCGCGGAAACAGAGACCGGACCACCCCATCCAGCAACGCCGGCTCGAGGGTCTCCGTAAGTGGGGGACCATGGGGCCGCAGTTGGTTCCGCGCCGCCCTGTATGGTCTCCCATACGGATCCCTGTCGAGACCCTCCAGCATCTCGGCCCTCGCCGAGTCCTTGGCAGCGCCCATAGCCGACTTGAGGACCGCCTTTGCCTCTCGGTAAGAGGCGTAGAGGCGGTCCTCCTCTGCCTGATTACGGGCGCTACGCCGGCGGCTCCGCGTGTAGGCCCTTCTGGCCGCCACGCAGGTGGCTCGTAGGCCCGCCAGCTCCTCTGACCACCAATAAACGGCCCGGCGGGGAGGCGGACGCCGAGACCGAGGCATGCTGGAGTTGCACACCTCGGTCAAGGATTCCCTCAGCCGGACCGCTGCGGCGTCAACGTCCGGGGCCCCAACAGGGGGCGACAGCCAGTCTTGGAGGAAGGCCGCCTCCTTGGCTGCCTCCCGGTCCAGGCGAGTGAGAGCCCACCGTGGGAAAGGAGACCTGCCAGAGCGGGCCATCTCCCCACGGGGGCTCTGGGTGGAGATGTCGAACCGCACATAACGGTGGTCCGACAAGGTCTCCACCAACTCCACCCGCCAGTTCACAATGCGTGCGGCCAGCACGGGGGTGGCGAACGAAACGTCCACCACCGACCCTCCCCGTTGCCGCACACACGTGTGGACCGCCCCCCTGTTGAGGAGGGACACACCGCATGACGCCGCCCAAAATTCGACGGCGCGTCCCCGGACGTTGCAAGAGGCAGCTGGATTGCCCCAGGCCACCGACTTGGCGTTCAGGTCGCCCAACACCACGACCTGGCGTGGCGCCGCCCTCCCTACGGCTGCAGTGAGGATCTCCAGGAAATCCTCAAAGTCCGAGAGAGGGCGGTTTGGGGAGAAATAGACCCCAACCAGGGCCAAATCTCCCCACGCGGCGGCCACGTATCCCGGTCCCCTCTCTAAAAGCGAGAGGGGAGGGGAGTCTGTGGAAGACCGCGACACCATTGCCACCAGGCCGTCTCGGTCGCCCAGCCAATGGCCAGGGACCGAGTAAGGCTCGGCGACCACCGCCAAGTCCACCAACCACTCAGCCATGGTCTGCATCAGGAGGTCCTGTGCAGCCCGGCAGTGGTTGGTGTTCGCCTGGAGGATGCGATGTTCGATTGTATCCATCAATCGGACATCGCACCCACCTCCTCCGCAGCCACCGCCGTTCCAGCTTCGGGAACGGCGATTCTAGCAGCAGGCCCTACTGGCACCTGCGCTTTGCCCCTCTTAGGGGGGGGGTTGCACAACCTCCCCCGCATGATGTGACCTGCTGGGCGGCCACTGGCAGCACACACCACGCAGTGTGGCGTGGCGACCGTGCAGGCGGCGGCTTTGTGGCCCTCCTTGCCGCAGCGGTAGCAGGCGTCGGACCTGTCGACGGTGGACGGACAGAGGGCTCGGGTGTGTCCGATGCCGCAACACCTGAAGCAGCGCAAAGGCTGCTCCCCAAGTGCTCGTACCACACCCGAACTGAAGCCAACGGCGAGCCGTCCTTTGTCAAGGACGGCTTTGGCAGCGGCGACCGGGCACTCGAGCCGGATAGTGCCCATGCCGCCGCGGCCAGGCCTGATGTCCCGACCCCGCACCGCCGCGACGCCGCAGCCACCAATCGCTGCGACCGCCGCCACCACCTCCTCCTTGGTGACCGAATCGTCAAGATCGGTCACCTCGATGGCCACCAACTTGACTGGTCGGGCCACCTTGGCAGCGTCCGCGATGACCTCTTGCAGCTTGGCTGCAAAGAGGTCAGCGTTGGCGCTGCCCTCCGCCCCCGGGAACTCGAAAATACGAGCCCCGGTTTCGGTACGCCGGCAAGATAATTTGCCGATCCCCAGTTGGGCGGGATCGGCATTGGCACGCGCCCGCACCAAAATGGAAGCGTAGGTTTCCCCGCGTTCCGCAGCCTCCGCGGTGAGCGTCACCACGACGGCTGCGGACTTCGGGGGAACCAATTTCCCCTTGCCCTTCTTCTTGTTGCCCCCGCCAGCAACCCGCGACTGACTGGGAGGCGTGGTGACGGGGACGGCAGGTCCGGGCGTTGCCGACCTTTTGCCCTTCCGCTTTCCCTTTCTCCCACCAGTCGCCTGCGACTGGCCTGTATGTGTGGTGGCGGGGACGGCAGGGACGGCCGTCGCCGTCTTCTTACCTCGGCCCTTCCCCTTCCGGACCACTTCAGTCCAACCCGGCTGGTTGGACGGAGTAGTCGAAGGGAGAAGGGCGTCCTCCCCTTGCGAGGACGGCCCCGGCTCAGTTCGCCTCTTGTCCGCCGCGAGCGGCGGTCGAAGGCGCTTCTCCGGCAGGAGCCGGTCCTCTATGCCTGCTAGGCAGGCTCTGGTGAAGGCCCTCTCCTCCATGACAACCTTGCGGATGACATCCTCAAGGTTGGTGGGGGTGGGGGCCTCCGCCGCAGGTCTTGGTTCGGTCTGCTGTGGCCGGGCCGTGGCTTCAGCTAGCTTTGTGTGGAGCTGGCTGACCTCCGCCTGCAAGCGATCGACGGTCGCCTGCAGTTGCCGCGTTTCTTCGGTGGTCTTGCGTTGGACTAGCTCCAACACAATGCCACGCATGCTCGCGGCCCGGCTCTTAAGGGCCTTCTGGAAGGTCCCTTTTAGATTGGAGGACTTGGAGGCGACCTCCGCGATCTCCTCCTCGTCCTCCTCCGCCAACCGTTCCAGGTCGGCTACAGAGTAGAACCTAACCTAACCTAACCTAACCCAGTTCCCCCCCAGCTCTCGTGGCGGTCGGATCGTTTTCCAGTGAGCTCCACGTTTAAAAATACAAAAAGTGGTAAAAAGTTATCCGATTTTGACGAGTGAAGTGTGTATCGGTCGGGCTAAGCGCAAGGAATACGCCTACATATTGTTTTTAACTCGGACTGCAGTGACTTAGTGAAAACATCTGAAAAACCTTACAACTTTGAGGTTAAACAGCGAGGAAGAACCTTAAACCACGAACGCTGCAGAAACAAGATCGACAACCCTGCCTTTTTATTGAAGGTAGGGGTGAAGATTGACGCCGCACATCATCCTGACTATCCTGAAGCCAAAAAACCCCAGCGCTTCAGGAGTTATAAAGAAAAAACAAAAACCACGTGGTGCTGAAAACACCGAAAACGACGAGCCAGGCGCCTGAAAATTTGCAGCCAGCATCTCTATGGACAGCACAATCGGTATTTAAAATTATTTTAACTTTATTTACCATAACCGATTTTTAAGAAGAGTTACAAAATCAGAAAATAACACATCTGTATCTCCGGACCTGAGTGAGATATCGAAAAAATTCAACTGCAGTTCCTGGCGCTCTTCTTAGAAAAACCTAGATTGTGAATATTAGATTTTTAGTTTTATTATTTTTTAAGTTATAGGTAAAATTCTAAAAATAACAGTTTTCCTAAAAATTTTCAACTTTTGTTTTACTTTTCAAAAAATTTTAGTATTGTATCGTGTAGCTTGTTAGTTTTTATATTTTTTAACGTTTTTTTCAGATTTTTCGGTTCAGTGGTTCAAGAGATATTGAATTTTTACTGTTTTTCGGCTTTTATTCAAAATTAAATAGAAGAAATCGTTTTTTGACCCTGGGGATGGGTTCAATAAACATATTGCACCTTATATAAGCCCAAACTTGGACGGTATACTCTTAAAATTGAGAATTTTGACAAAATCCCCACTTTTAGGTTTTTGTTTTTGAAAATTAAAATAGCGATATCTCGGGAACCGCTGAGCTTAGAGGATTCAGATTTTCGGTATAAGATGTGGCAGGTAGCCTAGAATAGGGACATATGGTTTTCAGGCGTTTTTGGGCGACTGAGTTTTTTACCGCTGAAACAACTTTCAGGAGATACCCGAAGTGACGCCGAACTGTGCACCCAAAACCCTGACTCCCTACGACAAAGGGTTTATAAGTTACGGGCTTTCAAAGTCAACATCTGACAGTTCGGCGCCATTTTTGTTCAACTTCGGACCGCAATAACTTCAGAACCGGTGGTAGTACGGAGTTGTGATTTTGGTGGGTTATTCTGGGACTCTCTGGCTAGCCTGCCTGAAAGTTTCAGGCGGTTCGGAGCTGTAAATTTTTGGGATCCTGAAAGAGGTTTCAGCGGATAGTCGAGCTCGGGCCCGGCTCGTTGAGCCCAAACTCGGGTGTTCTGCGGCTTTCCGGAAGGGAGTTATTCGCTGTCAAAGTACGACTTTGACAGCCGCGCGGCCATCTTGTGCAGTCTTTGGATTGACATAACTCCTGAACGGGAGGTCGTAGGGGCCTGGGATTTTCTTTGAACGTACTGGCCGACCATTGGCTATAAGATAGACTGCTTTTCAGGCTCTTTCAGAAAACAAAAATTTTTCAGCCTGAAAATCATCTCAGTGGATGAGTCTCATCGAGCCAAGTACAATAAGCCCAAGCACGGGGTTTTTTGGGCTGGTAGTTGCGGAGATATTACAAATCACCACTTTTTGGCAGCCATACTGAATAAAAACCACCTTTTTCAAGTTTGGATATCTCCGGAACCCCTTGGCGTGATTGTACCGTGTTTGGTATCATTGGAAAGGGCTCGAGGAGAGCCATCCATTGACGCTAACGAAACAGCGGAAAGACGACTCTTCATAGAGTCGTTTTTTTGGTAAAAGGGTTGGGAACATTTCCTGGAGCAGCAGACAGAGTTCTGAGAACTTTTTTGTTAAAAAATTTTGACAGAGCAAGACTCTATAAAGTTTGACTTAACTCTACTTGTGATAACCGAAGTTAGAGCAGGACTTTTAAAATAATTACTTGACAGATAGTTCACTTCACTTTTCTTTTGACTTGTCTTATTTAATTTATACATTAGACTGATCCCCCCTCTACAGGGATTCAGAACCAACCTAATCCTATCCTATCCTTTGACGAAATTTTTGTCGATTTCATATTTTTAAACTTGAAATTCCACAATGTTTGGCATTAGAACTCCGGTTGTGAAAAAGACAAAAGATGAGGAGGAGAGTCTAGATACGGGAAGGTCACACATTGCACAAGCAGGCCCGTCAGTGAGACGCAGCATTGGGGAGTGGGAGGCTGACAGGCCTAAGGCAGCACAGCCTCTCAAAACACCAACCCCACCAAAAAAGGCCCCAACGACTTCTCCGCCTAAACTCAAATCTAGGATGGCACTCTCGCAAGAAGCAAAGCCTGACGAGCGAAAGTTGACACAAGGAACCGGAGACGACTCACCTGTGAATTCGCAACCCACTCGTTACAACAATAGAACCTCGGAAGCAAAAGCCTGCCTAACAAAAGCTAAAATGCAGCTATTGAGTTCTCGCAACCTTAAGAAGGAGATAAAAGACGAGATCTACAAAGCGGTAGAGAGACTCTACCAGCTGGTTAAAGAAGCTGAGGCAGAAAAATCTTCAGAGAAAAGTGGGAAGCCAAATATAGTGACAGATAACTTAAAGAAAACAGTAGCAGGAGAGGAAACAGAGGCGACCAAGCTTAAGAGAGAACTTATTGATAGGATTACAGACCATAGCAATCAGATAGAGAAGAACAGGATGGAAATGGAGCGCTTAAGAGAAGTAATGGAAAGGAAACAGACAGAGGCACAGGTGACCTACGCGAGTGTAGCGGCCGGTCCTCCGAGGAGACAACTCCCAGAGCATGCGGCCGTGCACTCGGTAGTAATCACCTCTGCCGATGAGGCCGAGACAGGTGACCAAGTCATGGATAGGGTCAGAAAAGCTGTAAACGCGAAGGATGAGGGATTCCAAATTGATAGGATACGTAAGGCAAGAGACCGAAAAATAATACTGGGGTGTAAGACCAAGAACGAAGTCGATAGAGTTAAGGATAAGCTCAGCAGGGAAGGAGCGAACCTAAAAATAGAGGAGGTCAAAAACAAAGACCCTCTAATTATCATCAGGAATGTCAACACTTATAACACCGAAGAAGACATTCTAAAGGCGCTCCGTACCCAAAACAAAAATCTGTTGCAGGGCGTGATAGAACAAGACTACAGAGCCGTAATCAGATACAAAAAGAAAGCTCGGAATCCCCATCAACAACATGTAGTACTCAGCGTGTCCCCGCAAGTCTGGAGCATCCTGATAGCAGCAACTTGTGTCCATATTGACATACAGAGACTAAAAGCAGAGGACCAGTCACCACTGGTCCAATGCTCACGATGTCTCGGCTATGGACACAGCAAGAAAATCTGCAATGAAGAGGAAGATAGCTGTGCCCACTGCGGTGGCCCGCACCTCCGAACGAAATGTGCAGATTACCTGGCAGGTGATACGCCAACATGCAGAAACTGCCAGAAGGCTAAGATGGACCACGTAGAGCACAATGCCTTCAGCCCAGACTGCCCTATTCGGAGAAAGTGGGAAGCCCTAGCAAGGTCCACTATAGCTTATTGCTGAGGTTGATACGGGCAACAACGAGAATAGTGGAGCAACAGAACCAAGAAGATACCAGTATCGCGCAATTCAAGCCAACCTGCAAAGGTGCAAACAAGCAACAGACGAGCTAATAATGGAAGCGGTAAAGAGGAAGACTGCCTTCGCATTGCTGCAAGAACCGTATACCGGCGCCAGCAAGAGAATGAAGTCCTACCAGGGGGCCCGAATACTGCAACGTGAAGGAAATACGGACAAAACCATCAAGTCCGCAATTGCAGTATTCGATGACAATATTGATATAACCCAATGCCCAGTGCTGACCACAGAGAACATCGCTGTGGCACGATTGAGAACTAAGGCCTGGGAGATTATTGTTGCCTCAGTATACTTGGAGGGGGACGGGCAAATAGAGTCGGATATAACACATATCCATAAAACGATACATGAAGCTGGAAACAAACGCGTGATACTGGGTGGGGATGTGAACGCCTGGAACATTTGGTGGGGAAGTAGGGAAACCAACAGAAGAGGAGAGGAGCTAGCAGGAGCGCTCGACGAAATGGGACTTCACATCCTAAACCGGGGATCCCAGCCCACATACGACTACCTCAGAGGAAGCAGAAGATTCACGAGTTGCGTGGACATTACGGTCTGTTCAGTGGATATGCTTGGGAAAATTGAGAACTGGAGGCTAGACGGAGACCTAACTGTGTCGGATCACAAGGCAATTCTTTTTGAGGTCAACCTGGAAAAATCGAACGGTATAGACATAAAAAGAACTACTAGGAAGTATAATACTAGAAAGGCAGATTGGTCAGAGTTTAAGAAACATATAACACAAAATTGGGAAAGAAGTAATTTGAACCTAGAAGAAATAGCAAAAATAGAGACAGTAGAAGAATTAGATAAAAAAATAGTAGAGTACACTAAAGTTATAGAAGAAGCATGCGAACGAAGTATACCTAAAATAAAACACAAACAGAAAGCAGTATTGCCTTGGTGGACAGAAGAATTGACACAAAAGAAGAGAGAACTTAAAACCCTAAAAAGACGCATTGTAAATGCTGCACAAATACGTAGAGAAAGAGTCGTTCAAGCATATCTACAGGCAAAGACGGAGTACAAGCAACTTGCTGAAAAGGCTAGAACAGCCAGCTGGAAAGAGTTCTGCGGAAAACAAGATAGGGAGAGTATGTGGGATGGGATATATCGTGTGATAGGCCGCACAACCAATAGGCAGGAGGACATCCCCCTAGTCTGTAATGGCACAGTCTTGGAGAGAGAACAGTCGGCCAGGGCTCTGTCAGAAACCTTTTACCCTGAAGATGAAGCCCAAATAGACACTGTGGCCCATAAGTTAGTGAGGAAAGCAGAGATAGTGAATGAGGGTGAAGATGATGAGTCATCTGACCCCTCATTCACGACCGATGAACTCAAGTGGGCTACAGATAGCTTCAACCCCAAGAAGGCTCCAGGACTGGACGGGCTTGCGGCTGACATCTGCAGGGCGGCCATCGTCTGTAATCCGGAATTGTTCTTGGCGCTGCTAAACAAGTGCCTTGGTCTTTCCCTCTTCCCCACGGCATGGAAAGAAGCAGTGGTAGTGGCTTTACGCAAACCTGGAAAAGATGACTATACAAAACCCAAGTCTTATCGGCCAATTGGGCTGTTGCCGGTATTAGGAAAGATTTGGGAGAAGATGCTGATACGGCGAGTCAGGTGGCATACCATGGATTATATGAACGCCAGGCAGTACGGGTTCACGCCACAACGCAGCACCGAAGACTCCCTCTATGACCTTATGAAACATATACGAACAAAACTCAAAGAGCGTCAGTTAATAGTAGTTATATCGTTGGACATAGAGGGAGCCTTCGATAGCGCTTGGTGGCCTGCCATAAGATGTAGACTAGCAGAAACCAAATGCCCAAAAAACATCCGTAGGGTTCTGGATAGTTACCTGTCAAACCGAAGAGTCCGGGTTAGGTATGCAGGAGCAGAAGTTTTGAAAACGACCACTAAAGGATGCGTCCAGGGATCCATAGGAGGACCCACCTTTTGGAATCTGTTGCTAAACCCACTGCTAAACAATTTGGAAAGAAGAGGCGACTACTGTCAGGCGTTTGCGGACGACGTTGTTCTGATTTTCTCCGGTGAGACTGCACTTGAGGTCCAGAGACAGGCTAATGCGGCCCTAAACCATGTTCAGGAGTGGGGTGAAGTGAATAAGCTGAAATTCGCGCCTCAGAAAACAAAGGCAATGGTTATTACAAACAAGCTTAAGCACGACACACCACTTCTGAGCATGGGAGGGGTTGACATAGCCATGTCAAAGGAAATTAAAATACTGGGGCTTACTATAGATAACAAGTTGACGTTTAACACGCACGTGGCCAACGTTTGCCGTAAGGCACTGAACGTGTATAAACAACTGGCGAAGGCAGCAAGAGTAGAGTGGGGGATCTCGCCGGAGATAATCAGAACAATATACGTCTCAGTGGTGGAACCTATCATAATGTACGCAGCTAGTGCCTGGGCCCCAGCGGCGGAGAAAATAGGGACGAAGAGACATCTGAACGAAGTTCAACGCGGTTTTGTACAAAAAATAATCAAGTCGTACAGAACAACTTCCTTAAACGCGGCATTACTGCTCTCAGGGATGCTTCCACTAGATCTTAGGATCAGGGAAGCAGCCTCACTTTATGAAATAAGGAAAGGACACTCCCTGAGAGTAGTTGGCGATAGAAGAGTGGAAAAATCGACGCCATTCACACACACACTACATCCAGCGGTCCAAAAGACGATCGAATTTAAATTGGTGATGAACGGTGCAGAGCTGGCCCAGCAAGAGGAGGCTAGCATTAGAATCTACACTGACGGTAGCAAAATTGATGGTAAAGTGGGTGCGGCGATATCCCTATGGGATGGCGCCGCAGAAACAAGGAACAAAAAACTCAAACTGGAACAGTTCTGCACCGTTTACCAAGCGGAGTTACTGGCGCTGGTGAAGGCTACCGAAATGGTGTTAGGTAGATCCGGTGAAAGCTTCAATGTCTTCAGCGACTCTAGGTCGGCTCTTGAGGCGGTAACACGCGGTGTTTCCCTCCATCCCCTGGTTGTCGCCATAATTCGCGGAGGCGCGCACCGACTGCTTTCATGCGACGATGCGCAAGCGGTGCGCGTCTTTGGTGCGCAGAGTGCGGGGCAGCGCCAACACCGTCCTGGCAATGATCGCTAACAGACTGGATTGCACCTATATCCGGCAATGCTGTAGCAGGCATATTGTTACGGGGTGAATGTTCATGTTCGTTTTTGCTTAGTGCTGTCTGTAACTTCCTGTCTGTCTTTTATGTGTGTGTGTTTTATGTTTTCTGTGTTGTATTTTATGTGTTTTATGTATTGTTTGAGAATATGAGTCTCCGTTACTCGAAATAAATAAAAATTTAAATTTAAATTTAAAATTTATAAGGCAAAATATCCTGAAAATTAATGAACAGGGCAAAATAATTAAATTATTTTGGATAAAGGCACACGTGGGGCTGGAGGGAAATGAGAGAGCAGACGAATTGGCAAAAGAGGCAGCTGTGAGGTTGAAGACCAAACCGGATTATGACAGATGCCCGGTATCCTTCATCAAGCGACAGATTCGCGAGGAAACACTGGAGGAATGGCAGCGTCGGTACACTTCAGGAACCACAGCGTCAACAACTAAAATGTTCTTTCCCGATGCTCTTAAGGCTTACACTCTTATTAAAAAATTAACGCTCAATCCGCTGCTGGTGCAAGTGTTAACGGGACATGGTGGATTCTCCGAGTACTTGAACAGATTCAAGCGCAAGGAGAGTCCAGCGTGCCCCTGCGACACAGGCAAAGACGAAACAGTGGAGCATTTGTTGGTTAAGTGCCCAATCTATGCCTATTTAAGGTTTGATCTGGAAGCAAAGATAGGAAGAAACCTGAAAACTAAAGATTTAGCTGAGATTATTGCAAGTAGAGATGTGAGAAGTGATTTTATAGAGTTTTGTGAAATTGTTGCCAAAAAAGCAATCGAAAGAAATAAAACCTAGGTAATAAAGGTGTAACTATATTATATTTTGTAATATTAATATAAGTTAACCAACATAAGGTTGTTCAATTAAAAATAATAAACGTAAAGGTAAACAATATAAATAAAATACAATTGTGCGTGTGTAAAGTAAAGATAGTATTAAATTAGTATGTATGGAATGTATGTATTGTTAGTTTAAGGACAGGGCCCGTATAAAACCTGTAACGTTATGAAATAAGAAATAATATAAGCACTGGTCGCCCCATGCCAGTGGAATTGATGTAAGGAGGAGGTGGTTTTAGCCGGTAAGAGTCCGGCACTGCCCCAGCCGTCTCATGTTTTGTGAGAGGCGGTTGGGGCGTCCATGAGGATTTCCCCTCCTACCTAATAAAAAATAAAAAAAAAAAAAAAACCTAACCTAACCTTTTTTTTTTTTTTTTTTTTTTTTTTATGCTGGGAAAAATGCATTACGCATACCCTCCCGTCGGGGGAACGGGAGGGGTATGTGGGACTCCCCGGGCTGACCCGGTATACCCACTAAAACGACCCAGCGTTATTCCCGCGTCGTCCGAGTGGAAGAGGACTGGGAGATCGGCGCAGCCTTAGCGTCCAGTCCTCCTCCGACGACAACCCGCCTAAAGCGGCGGGCCCCTCAAGTCCTCCCCGTTCAGGGGGAGGGCTGGGAATGACCGGCGAGGGTGGTGTGGAGTGCAATGCGGGCGGAGGCGCCCCCGCGCCTATCGCCCGCCCATCACCACCATGAGGAGGGAGAAGACGACGTCTTCTCCGACCTCTTCTGCGCCTGCGGAGCGGCGCAGCGAGAGGGTCGTCCTCCCGCGCGCGCTCCGCCGCCTCCTTTTGCGAGATGACATCCTCGCAAAAAGAGGCGACAGCTGCCCAGGACCCCTCACTCTCCAGCATGGCGTTGACCACGCCGGGAAGTGAGAGGTCCTGTCCGATCTCCGCTGTTAGACTGCGACGCGGCTCAGACCAAGCCGGGCACACCTCGAGGGTGTGCTGAGCCGTATCCTCCGCCGCGCCGCAGTCGTGGCACGCCGGGGTCTCCTCCCTCCCGATCCGGTGCAGGTGCTTGCCGAAACAGCCGTGGCCTGACAACACCTGCACCAGACGGAATGAGAGGAACCCGTGGGAGCGCTCGAGCCAGTCTCGCAGGACCGGACCGAGCGCGTCCAGGGTTCGGCGGCCAAAGGTGGCGGAGGCGAGGTCGTCCGTCCAATGGACGATGATGGCGTCCCTCGCCTCCCGCCGCACGGCCTCCCGCTCCTCCGCGACGGGGCGCTCTCCTAGGGCCTTTCGCCGCGCCGTCCACTCGTACACTCTGGCGAGCACCCACGCCTCCAACTCCCAAGGAGGGGTGCCCGCCAGAGCGCACGCCGCCGAAAAGCCCACCGAGCGGTAGGCCCTCGCCACCCGCAGTGCAATGGCCCTTTGGGGCCTGCGCATGGCAGTTGCGTTCTCCCTCCTGTGGAGGGAGTCCGCCCAGATGGGGGCCCCGTACAGGGCCATGCTCCGCAGGATGCCGGCATATAAACGCCGGCATCGTGCGTTCGGCCCCCCTAGGTTCGGGAGGAGCCAGGAGAGGGCGTCCGCAGCCCTCAGCAGGCGCGTCGACAGCCCGCTAAAGTGCGGGCCGAAGCGCCACCTGCTGTCCAGCACCAGGCCCAGATACTTCATCTGGGCCTGGACGTCCACCCTGACGCCCTCCACCACAATGTGGGCGTCTGGAGGGCAGTGCTTCCGAGGCCCGTGAAAGAACACGGCCTCGGTCTTGTTCAGCGCCACCCTCAATCCCAAGCGGCGGATCCTCCCTGCCACCAAGGACCCGCCAGCCGAGGCCAGACAGGCCGCCTCCCCGAAGCTCTTCCCCCGGGCAGTAAGGAGAGTGTCATCCGCGTAGCAGATGACACTCGTGCCCTGGAGAAGAGCTCCCCGCAACAGCCAGTCAAAGCCCCAAAGACTGACCCCTGCGGAACACCGGACTCCGCGCTGTATCTCCGCATCCTGGCCAGTTTGTCCACAAGGAGGACCTCTCGATCCTCCAAGTAGCTGGCCAGGAGGCTCCTCAAATATTGGGGCACTCCGTGGTACCGGAGTGCCTCCAATATGGTGGAGTGGGGAACGGAGTTGAAGGCGTTGGCGATGTCAAACGACACCGCCAACACTCCGTCCCCCGCCTCGACCGCCTCTTTCACCTGGCCCTTAAGAAGGGCCAGCGCGTCGATGGTGGACCGGCCCTGTCGGAAACCGAACTGGGCGTCCGACAGGTTCGGCCCTACACCCTGCAAATGGCTCCTGAGCCGGCCGGCGATGATCCCCTCGAACAATTTACCGACCTCATCGAGCAGAACGATGGGCCGGTATGCCGAGGGGGAATCCGCCGGGCGTCCCTCCTTTCGGAGGAGGCATAGCTGCCCCTCCTTCCACAGTTTCGGGAACCTTCCAGCCGTAAGGCACGCGCTGAAGAGTTCCCGAAATCTGTACTCCATTTGAGCGGCAGCTATGGCCACCACCCGTGCGGGGACGCCGTCCGGCCCAGGAGCCGTCTTCTTCGCGCGGAGGCTAAGCACCCCCGTGCGAAACTCCTCCTCCGTCACCGGAGGTGCCTCCTCTTCCTCCTGCGGAGCCGCCGACTGCGGAGGGTCCATCGCTGGAGGGGCGAAGTCGGTCCTGCGCGGAAACAGAGACCGGACCACCCCATCCAGCAACGCCGGCTCGAGGGTCTCGTCAATGGGGGACCATGGGGCCGCAGCTGGTTGCGCGCCGCCTTGTATGGTCTCCCATACGGATCCCTGTCGAGACCCTCCAGCATCTCGGCCCTCGCCGAGTCCTTGGCAGCGCCCATAGCTGACTTGAGGACCGCCTTTGCCTCTCGGTAAGAGGCGTAGAGGCGGTCCTCCTCTGCCTGATTACGGGCGCTGCGCCGGCGGCTCCGCGTGTAGGCCCTTCTGGCCGCCACGCAAGTGGCCCGGAGGCCTGCCAGCTCCTCCGACCACCAATAGACGGCCCGGCGGGGAGGCGGACGGCGAGACCGAGGCATGCTGGAGTTGCACACCTCGGTCAAGGATTCCCTCAGCCGGACCGCTGCGGCGTCAACGTCCGGGGCCCCAACAGGGGGCGACAGCCAGTCTTGGAGGAAGGCCGCCTCCTTGGCTGCCTCCCGGTCCAGGCGAGTGAGAGCCCACCGTGGGAAGGGAGAGCTGCCAGAGCGGGCCATCTCCCCACGGGGGCTCTGGGTGGAGATGTCAAACCGCACATAACGGTGGTCCGACAAGGTCTCCACCAACTCCACCCGCCAGTTCACAATGCGTGCGGCTAGCACGGGGGTGGCGAACGAAACGTCCACCACCGACCCTCCCCGTTGCCGCACACACGTGTGGACCGCCCCCCTGTTGAGGAGGGACACGCCGCATGACGACCGCTTTTGCAACGGCGACTGGGCACTCGAGCCGAATAGTGCCCATGCCGCCGCGGCCGGGCCTGATGTCCCGGCCTTGCACCGCTGCGACGCCACAGCCCCCAATGGCTGCGACCGCCGCCACCACCTCCTCCTTGGTGACCGAGTCGTCAAGACCGGTCACCTCTATGGTTGCCGACTTTACCGGTCGGGCCACCTTGGCAGCGTCCGCGATGACCTCTTGCAGCTTGGCTGCAAAGAGGTCAGCGTTGGCGCTGCCCTCCGCCCCCGGGAACTCGAATATTCGAGCCCCGGTTTCGGTCCGCCTGCAAGAAAGCTTGCCGATCCCCAGTTGGGCGGGATCGGCATTGGCACGCGCCCGCGCCAAAATGGAGGCGTAGGTTTCCCCGCGTTCCGCAGCCTCCGCGGTGAGCGTCACCACGACGGCTGCGGACCTCGGGGGAACCAATTTCCTCTTCCCCTTCTTCTTGCTCCCGCCAGCCGCCCGCGACTGACCGGGAGGCGTGGTGACGGGGACGGCAGGTCCGGGCGTTGCCGGCCTTTTGCCCTTCCCCTTCCCCTTACCCTTCTCAGTCGCCCGCGACCGGCTGGGAGTCGTGGTGGCAGGGACGGCAGGGACGGCTGTTGCCGTCTTTTTCCCCCTGCCCTTCCCCTTCCGGACAACTTCAGTCCAACCCGGCTGGTTGGACGGAGTAGTCGAAGGGAGAGGGGCGTCTTCCCCTTGCGAGGACGGCCCCGGCTCGCCACGCCTCTTGTCAGCCGCAAGCGGCGGTCGGAGGCGCTTCTCCGGCAGGAGCCGGTCCTCTATGCCTGCTAGGCAGGCTCTGGTGAAGGCCCTCTCCTCCATAACCACCTTGCGGATGACATCCTCAAGGTTGGTGGAGGTGGGGGCCTCCGCCGCAGGTCTTGGATCAGCCTGACTTGGCCCAGCCATGACATCAGCCAGCTTCTGATGAAGCTGGCTGACTTCCAGCTTGAGGCGATCGACGGTCGCCTGCAATTTGCGCGATTCGTCGGTCGCCTCACGCTGGACCAACTCCTCTATAATGGCGCGCATGCTTGCGGCACGGCACTTAAGGGCCTTTTGAAAAGTGCCCTTAAGATTAGAGGACTTGGAGGCGACCTCCGCGATCTCCTCCTCGTCCTCTTCCGCCATGCGCGCCAGTTCGGCCAAGGACTGGTCCGCGTATAGCACGCGGGACGCGCCGTAACCGGACTTGGCCCGAGCAGCACGCGCCCGCTGCTCCTTAGCAGCGACCCGCTCCTCTAGGTCCTGCTGTTGCTGCGTCCGCCGAGCCAAGTCCAGCTGCCGCTGGGCGTCCGCGAGACCCACCACGTGGGTGTCCGCGGCTGTCGACGGCCTCTTGGCCTTCGTCCTCCTGGCTGAGCCCGAGGAGCCCTCGGACCCCTCCTTGAGGAAGGCCCGCTTCCGCGACCGGGAGTCGCCCGCGTCCGATACGCTGATGACGGACTCGTCGTCGGAATCCGTCATGTCGTCGTGACGACAACCCGCCTAAAGCGGCGGGCCCCTCAAGTCCTCCCCGTTCAGGGGGAGGGCTGGGAATGACCGGCGAGGGTGGTGTGGAGTGCAATGCGGGCGGAGGCGCCCCCGCGCCTATCGCCCGCCCATCACCACCATGAGGAGGGAGAAGACGGCGTCTTCTCCGACCTCTTCTGCGCCTGCGGAGCGGCGCAGCGAGAGGGTCGTCCTCCCGCGCACGCTCCGCCGCCTCCTTTTGCGAGATGACATCCTCGCAAAAAGAGGCGACAGCTGCCCAGGACCCCTCACTCTCCAGCATGGCGTTGACCACGCCGGGAAGCGAGAGGTCCTGTCCGATCTCCGCTGTTAGACTGCGGCGCGGCTCAGACCAAGCCGGACACACCTCGAGGGTGTGCTGAGCCGTGTCCTCCGCCGCGCCGCAGTCGTGGCACGCCGGGGTCTCCTCCCTCCCGATCCGGTGCAGGTGCTTGCCGAAACAGCCGTGGCCTGACCACACCTGCACCAGACGGAATGAGAGGAACCCAAGGGAGCGCTCGAGCCAGTCTCGCAGGACCGGACCGAGCGCGTCCAAGGGTCGGCGGCCAAAGGTGGCGGAGGCGAGGTCGTCCGTCCAATGGACGATGATGGCGTCCCTCGCCTCCCGCCGCACGGCCTCCCGCTCCTCCGCGACGGGGCGCTCGCCCAGGGCCTTTCGCCGCGCCGTCCACTCGTACACTCTGGCGAGCACCCACGCCTCCAGCTCCCAAGGAGGGGTGCCCGCCAGAGCGCACGCCGCCGAAAAGCCCACCGAGCGGTAGGCCCTCGCCACCCGCAGTTTAATGGCCCTTTGAGGCCTGCGCATCACGGTCGCATTCTCCCTCCTTTGGAGGGAGTCCGCCCAGATGGGGGCCCCGTAAAGGGCCATGCTCCGCAGGATGCCGGCGTATAGACGCCGGCATCGTGCGTTGGGCCCTCCCAGGTTCGGGAGGAGCCAGGAGAGGGCGTCCGCAGCCCTCAGCAGGCGCGTCGACAGCCCGCTAAAGTGCGGGCCGAAGCGCCACCTGCTGTCCAGCACCAGGCCCAGATACTTCATCTGGGCCTGGACGTCCACCCTGACGCCCTCCACCACAATGTGGGCGTCGGGAGGGCAGCGCTGCCGAGGCAACGGCGACTGGGCACTCGAGCCGGATAGTGCCCATGCCGCCGCGGCCAGGCCTGATGTCCCGGCCTTTCACCGCTGCGACGCCGCAGCCCCCAATGGCTGCGACCGCCGCAACCACCTCCTCCTTGGTGACCGAGTCGTCAAGACCGGTCACCTCTATGGTTAACGACTTCACCGGTCGGGCCACCTTGGCAGCGTCCGCGATGACCTCTTGCAGCTTGGCTGCAAAGAGGTCAGCGTTGGCGCTGCCTTCGCCCCCGGGAACTCGAATATTCGAGCCCCGGTTTCGGTCCGCCTGCAAGAAAGCTTGCCGATCCCCAGTTGGGCGGGATCGGCATTGGCACGCGCCCGCACCAAAATGGAGGCGTAGGTTTCCCCGCGTTCCGCAGCCTCCGCGGTGAGCGTCACCACGACGGCTGCGGACCTCGGGGGAACCAATTTCCTCTTCCACTTCTTCTTGCTCCCGCCAGCCGCCCGCGACTGACCGGGAGGCGTGGTGACGGGGACGGCAGGTCCGGGCGTTGCCGGCCTTTTGCCCTTCCCCTTCCCCTTTCCCTTCTCAGTCGCCCGCGACCGGCTGGGAGTCGTGGTGGCAGGGACGGCAGGGACGGCTGTTGCCGTCTTTTTCCCCCTGCCCTTCCCCTTCCGGGCCACTT
Organism: Lacanobia oleracea; assembly: GCA_950371165.1. NCBI lineage: Eukaryota > Metazoa > Arthropoda > Insecta > Lepidoptera > Noctuidae > Lacanobia > Lacanobia oleracea. The sequence continues at coordinate 897,387 of CATNUG010000002.1, read as the reverse complement.
CGGTCCAACCCTGCTGGTTGGACGGAGTGGTGGAAGGGAGAAGGGCGTCATCCTCTTGCGAGGACGGCCCCGGCTCGGCCCGCCTCTTGTCCGCCGCAAGCGGTGGTCGGAGGCGCTTCTCCGGCAAGAGCCGGTCCTCAATGCCTGCCAAGCAGGCTCTAGTGAAGGCCCTCTCCTCCATTACCACCTTGCGGATGATATCCTCAAGGTTGGTGGGGGTGGGGGCCTCCGCCGCTGGTCTTGGTTCGGCCTTAATGGGCCGAGCCATGACATCAGCCAGCTTCTGATGAAGCTGGCTGACCTCCAGCTTGAGGCGATCGACGGTCGCCTGCAATTTGCGCGATTCGTCGGTCGCCTCACGCTGGACCAACTCCTCGATAATGGCGCGCATGCTTGCGGCACGGCACTTAAGGGCCTTTTGAAAAGTGCCCTTAAGATTAGAGGACTTGGAGGCGACCTCCGCGATCTCCTCCTCGTCCTCTTCCGCCATGCGCGCCAGTTCGGCCAATGACTGGTCCGCGTATAGAACGCGGGACGCGCCGTAGCCGGACTTGGCCCGAGCAGCACGCGCCCGCTGCTCCTTCGCAGCAACACGCTCTTCCAGCTCCTGCTGGTGCTGCGTCCGCCGAGCCAGGTCCAACTGCCGCTGGGCATCTGCGAGACCCACGACGTGGGTGTCCGCAGATGTCGTCGGCCTCTTGGCCTTCGACCTCCTGGCTGAGCCCGAGGAGCCCTCGGACCCCTCCTTGAGGAAGGCCCGCTTTCGCGACCGACAGTCGCCCGCGTCCGAGACGCTTAAGAGGGACTCGTCGTCGGAATCCGACAAATCCACCCTTCCAACGAAGCTAGCCGCAGACGGCGCGCGACTAGCTTCCGACGCTGAAGCGTCGGAGTGGCCCTGAGAAGGGCCTTTTGGTAGGCCCTGGGAAGGGCCTTTGGGTTGGCCCTGAGAAGGGCCTTTGGGTTGGCCCTGAGAAGGGCCTTTTAAGAAACGCCCGCAGGCGTCCCGCGGGGGCATAGGCATAGCCTTCCGCATGATCGTAGTAAAACCGCAAGATAAAACAAGTGTAGCTACGAAGGTACAGAGCTCTTTGGCCGTACCCAGTCTGCCACTCCGTTACGGTGACAAACTGGGCCGTTTCCAGGGGACGCGACGTGGACGCAAGCTCTGTGGGGGGTCCCCCGCCCGCACCAAACCTAACCTAACCTTTTTTTTTTTTTTTTTAAACTGGGAAAAAATGCATTACGCATACCCTCCCGTCGGGGGAACGGGAGGGGTATGTGGGACTCCCCGGGCTGACCCGGTATACCCACTAAAACGACCCAGTGTTATTCCCGCGTCGTCCGAGTGGAAGAGGACTGGGAGATCGGCGCAGCCTTAGCGTCCAGTCCTCCTCCGACGACAACCCGCCTAAAGCGGCGGGCCCCTCAAGTCCTCCCCGTTCAGGGGGAGGGCTGGGAATGACCGGCGAGGGTGGTGTGGAGTGCAATGCGGGCGGAGGCGCCCCCGCGCCTATCGCCCGCCCATCACCACCATGAGGAGGGAGAAGACGACGTCTTCTCCGACCTCTTCTGCGCCTGCGGAGCGGCTCAGCGAGAGGGTCGTCCTCCCGCGCGCGCTCCGCCGCCTCCTTTTGCGAGATGACATCCTCGCAAAAAGAGGCGACAGCTGCCCAGGACCCCTCACTCTCCAGCATGGCGTTGACCACGCCGGGAAGTGAGAGGTCCTGTCCGATCTCCGCTGTTAGACTGCGACGCGGCTCAGACCAAGCCGGGCACACCTCGAGGGTGTGCTGAGCCGTATCCTCCGCCGCGCCGCAGTCGTGGCACGCCGGGGTCTCCTCCCTCCCGATCCGGTGCAGGTGCTTGCCGAAACAGCCGTGGCCTGACAACACCTGCACCAGACGGAATGAGAGGAACCCGTGGGAGCGCTCGAGCCAGTCTCGCAGGACCGGACCGAGCGCGTCCAACGTTCGGCGGCCAAAGGTGGCGGAGGCGAGGTCGTCCGTCCAATGGACGATGATGGCGTCCCTCGCCTCCCGCCGCACGGCCTCCCGCTCCTCCGCGACGGGGCGCTCGCCCAGGGCCTTTCGCCGCGCCGTCCACTCGTACACTCTGGCGAGCACCCACGCCTCCAACTCCCAAGGAGGGGTGCCCGCCAGAGCGCACGCCGCCGAAAAGCCCACGGAGCGGTAGGCCCTCGCCACCCGCAGTGCAATGGCCCTTTGGGGCCTCCGCATCATAGTAGCGTTCTCCCTCCTGTTGAGGGAGTCCGACCAGATGGGGGCCCCATACAGGGCCATGCTCCGCAGGATGCCGGCATATAAACGCCGGCATCGTGCGTTCGGCCCCCCTAGGTTCGGGAGGAGCCAGGAGAGGGCGTCCGCAGCCCTCAGCAGGCGCGTCGACAGCCCGCTAAAGTGCGGGCCGAAGCGCCACCTGCTGTCCAGCACCAGGCCCAGATACTTCATCTGGGCCTGGACGCCCACCCTGACGCCCTCCACCACAATGTGGGCGTCTGGAGGGCAGCGCTGCCGAGGCCCGTGAAAGAACACGGCCTCGGTCTTGTTCAGCGCCACCCTCAATCCCAGGCGGCGGATCCTCCCTGCCACCAAGGACCCGCCAGCCGAGGCCAGACAGGCCGCCTCCCCGAAGCTCTTCCCCCGGGCAGTAAGGAGAGTGTCATCCGCGTAACAGATGACACTCGTGCCCTGGAGAAGAGCTCCCCGCAACAGCCAGTCGAAGCCGATGTTCCACAGGGGGGGCCCTAAGACTGACCCCTGCGGAACACCGGACTCCGCGCTGTATCGCCGCATCCTGGCCAGTTTGTCCACAAGGAGGACCTCTCGATCCTCCAAGTAGCTGGCCAGGTGGCTCCTCAAATATTGGGGCACTCCGTGGTACCGGAGTGCCTCCAATATGGTGGAGTGGGGAACGGAGTTGAAGGCGTTGGCGATGTCAAACGACACCGCCAACACTCCGTCCCCCGCCTCGACCGCCTCTTTCACCTGGCCCTTAAGAAGGGCCAGCGCGTCGATGGTGGACCGGCCCCGTCGGAAACCGAACTGGGCGTCCGACAGGTTCGGCCCTACACCCTGCAGATGGCTCCTGAGCCGGCCGGCGATGATCCCCTCGAACAATTTACCGACCTCATCGAGCAGAACGATGGGCCGGTATGCCGAGGGGGAATCCGCCGGGCGTCCCTCCTTTCGGAGGAGGCATAGCTGCCCCTCCTTCCACAGTTTCGGGAACCTTCCAGCCGTAAAGCACGCGCTGAAGAGTTCCCGAAACCTGTCCTCCATTTGAGCGGCAGCTATGGCCACCACTCGTGCGGGGACGCCGTCTGGCCCAGGAGCCGTCTTCTTCGCGCGGAGGCTAAGTACCCCCGCGCGAAACTCCTCCTCCGTCACCGGAGGTGCCTCCTCCTCCTCCTGCGGAGCCGCCGACTGCGGAGGGTCCATCGCTGGAGGGGTGAAGTCGGTCCTGCGCGGAAACAGAGACCGGACCACCCCATCCAGCAACGCCGGCTCGAGGGTCTCCGTAAGTGGGGGACCATGGGGCCGCAGTTGGTTCCGCGCCGCCCTGTATGGTCTCCCATACGGATCCCTGTCGAGACCCTCCAGCATCTCGGCCCTCGCCGAGTCCTTGGCAGCGCCCATAGCCGACTTGAGGACCGCCTTCGCCTCTCGGTAAGAGGCGTAGAGGCGGTCCTCCTCTGCCTGATTACGGGCGCTGCGCCGGCGGCTCCGCGTGTAGGCCCTTCTGGCCGCCACGCAGGTGGCTCGGAGGCCTGCCAGCTCCTCTGACCACCAATAAACGGCCCGGCGGGGAGGCGGACGCCGAGACCGAGGCATGCTGGAGTTGCACACCTCGGTCAAGGATTCCCTCAGCCGGACCGCTGCGGCGTCAACGTCCGGGGCCCCAACAGGGGGCGACAGCCAGTCTTGGAGGAAGGCCGCCTCCTTGGCTGCCTCCCGGTCCAGGCGAGTGAGAGCCCACCGTGGGAAGGGAGACCTGCCAGAGCGGGCCATCTCCCCACGGGGGCTCTGGGTGGAGATGTCGAACCGCACATAACGGTGGTCCGACAAGGTCTCCACCAACTCCACCCGCCAGTTCACAATGCGTGCGGCTAGCACGGGGGTGGCGAACGAAACGTCCACCACCGACCCTCCCCGTTGCCGCACACACGTGTGGACCGCCCCCCTGTTGAGGAGCGACACACCGCATGACGCCGCCCAAAATTCGACGGCGCGTCCCCGGACGTTGCAAGAGGCAGCTGGATTGCCCCAGGCCACCGACTTGGCGTTCAGGTCGCCCAACACCACGACCTGGCGTGGCGCCGCCCTCCCTACGGCTGCAGTGAGGATCTCCAAGAAATCCTCAAAGTCCGAGAGAGGGCGGTTTGGGGAGAAATAGACCCCAACCAGGGCCAAATCTCCCCACGCAGCGGCCACGTATCCCGGTCCCCTCTCTAAAAGCGAGAGGGGAGGGGAGTCTGTGGAAGACCGCGACACCAATGCCACCAGGCCGTCTCGGTCGCCCAGCCAATGGCCAGGGACCGAGTAGGGCTCGGCGACCACCGCCAAGTCCACCAACCACTCAGCCATGGTCTGCATCAGGAGATCCTGTGCAGCCCGGCAGTGGTTGGTGTTCGCCTGGAGGATGCGATGTTCGATTGTATCCATCAATCGGACATCGCACCCCCCTCCTCCGCAGCCACCGCCGTTCCAGCCTCGGGAACGGCGATGCTAGCAGCATCGCTTTGCCCTTCTTAAGGGGGGGGTTGCACAACCTCCCCCTCATTACGTGGCCTGCTGGGCGGCCACTGGCAGCACACACCACGCAGTGTGGCTTGGCGACCGTGCAGGAGGCGGCTTTATGGCCCTCCGTGCCGCAGCGGTAGCAGGTCTCCGACCTGTCCACCGCCGACGGGCACAGGGCTCGGGTGTGCCCGATGCCGCAGCACCGGAAGCAGCGCAGAGGCTGCTCCTCTAGGGCCCGGACTGCACCCGAGCTAAAGCCGACAAGGAGGCGTCCTTTTGCAAGGACGGCTTTGGCAGCGGCGACTGGGCACTCGAGCCGGATAGTGCCCATGCCGCCGCGGCCGGGCCTGATGTCCCGGCCTTGCACCGCTGCGACGCCGCAGCCCCCAATGGCTGCGACCGCCGCCACCACCTCCTCCTTGGTGACCGAGTCATCAAGACCGGTCACCTCGATGGTCGCCGACTTCACCGGTCGGACCACCTTGGCAGCGTCCGCGATGACCTCTTGCAGCTTGGCTGCAAAGAGGTCAGCGTTGGCGCTGCCCTCCGCCCCCGGGAACTCGAATATTCGAGCCCCGGTTTCGGTCCGCCGGCAAGAAACCTTGTCGATCCCCAATTGGGTGGGATCGGCATTTGCACGCGCCCGCACCAAAATTGACGCGTACGTCTCGCCTCGCTCCGCGGCCTCCGCGGTGAGTGTCACCACGACGGCCGCGGACTTTGGGGGAACAAGTTTCCCCTTCCCCTTCTTGCCCCTGCCAGCCGCCCGCGACTGACTGGGAGGCGAGGTGGCGGGGACGGCAGGTGCGGCCGTTGCCGTCTTTCCGCCCTTCCCCTTCCCCTTTCCCTTTCCAGTCCCCTGCGACCGGCTGGGAGTCGTGGTGACAGGGACGGCAGGGACGGCTGTCACCGTCTTCTTACCTCGGCCCTTTCCCTTCCGGACCACTTCAGTCCAACCCGGCTGGTTGGACGGAGTAGTGGAAGGGAGAAGGGCATCCTCCCCTTGTGAGGACGGCCCCGGCTCGCCACGCCTCCTGTCCGCCGCAAGCGGCGGTCGGAGGCGCTTCTCCGGCAGGAGCCGGTCCTCTATACCCGCAAGGCAGGCTCTGGTGAAGGTCCTCTCCTCCAAAACCACCTTGCGGATAATGTCCTCAAGGTCGGTGGGGGTGGGGGCCTCCGCCGCAGGGCTCGGTTCGGCCTGCTGTGGCCGGGCCGTGGCTTCAGCCAGCTTCTTGTGAAGCTGGCTGACCTCCGCCTGCAAGCGATTGACTGTCGCCTGCAGTTGCCGCGTTTCGTCGGAGGTCTTGCGTTGGACCAGCTCCAACACTATTCCGCGCATGCTCGCGGCCCGACTCTTAAGGGCCTTCTGGAAGGTCCCTTTAAGGTTGGAGGACTTGGAGGCGACCTCCGCGATCTCCTCCTCGTCCTCCTCCGCCATCCGTTCCAGGTCGGCTACGGTGTAGTCCGCGTACAGGACGCGGGACGCGCCGTAACCGGACTTTGCTCGGGCGGTGCGCGCCCGCTGCTCCTTAGCAGCAACCTGCTCTTCAAGGTCCTGCTGTTTCTGTGCCCGCCGAGCCAGGTCCAACTGGCGTTGGGCGGTCGCGAGACCCACATCGTGTGTGTCTGCGGCTGTCGTCGGCTTTTTGGCCTTCGACTTCCTCGCCGAACCAGAGCCCGAGGAGCCTTCTGAACCTCCCTTCCGATACGCACGCTTCCGCGACCGGGAATCGCCCGCATCTGAGACGCTTATAATGGACTCATATTCGGAGTCCGAAACGTCGTCCGCTCTTCCAAAGAAGCTAGCCGCAGACGGCGCGCGGCTAGCCTCTGACGCCGAAGCGTCGGAGTGGCCCTGAGAAGGGCCTTTTGGTTGGCCCTGAGAAGGGCCTTTGGGTTGGCCCTGAGAAGGGCCTTTGGGTTGGCCCTGAGAAGGGCCTTTTAAAAACCGCCCGTAGGCGTCCCGCGAGGGCATAGGCATGACGCCTTCGGCAAATACGCAGTCAACAAGGCACGATAAAACAAAACAGTAACTGCGAGATCACAGAGAACTTTGGCCGTACCCAGTATGCCACTCCGTTACGGTGACAAACTGGGCCGTTTCCAGGGGACGCGACGTGGACGCAAACTCTGTGGGGGGTCCCCCAACCTAACCTTTTTTTTTTTTTTTTTTTTTTAAACTGGGAAAAAATGCATTACGCATACCCTCCCGTCGGGGGAACGGGAGGGGTATGTGGGACTCCCCGGGCTGACCCGGTATACCCACTAAAACGACCCAGTGTTATTCCCGCGTCGTCCGAGTGGAAGAGGACTGGGAGATCGGCGCAGCCTTAGCGTCCAGTCCTCCTCCGACGACAACCCGCCTAAAGCGGCGGGCCCCTCAAGTCCTCCCCGTTCAGGGGGAGGGCTGGGAATGACCGGCGAGGGTGGTGTGGAGTGCAATGCGGGCGGAGGCGCCCCCGCGCCTATCGCCCGCCCATCACCACCATGAGGAGGGAGAAGACGGCGTCTTCTCCGACCTCTTCTGCGCCTGCGGAGCGGCGCAGCGAGAGGGTCGTCCTCCCGCGCGCGCTCCGCCGCCTCCTTTTGCGAGATGACATCCTCGCAAAAAGAGGCGACAGCTGCCCAGGACCCCTCACTCTCCAGCATGGCGTTCACCACGCCGGGAAGTGAGAGGTCCTGTCCGATCTCCGCTGTTAGACTGCGGCGCGGCTCAGACCAAGCCGGGCACACCTCGAGGGTGTGCTGAGCCGTGTCCTCCGCCGCGCCGCAGTCGTGGCACGCCGGGGTCTCCTCCCTCCCGATCCGGTGCAGGTGCTTGCCGAAACAGCCGTGGCCTGACAACACCTGCACCAGACGGAATGAGAGGAAACCATGGGAGCGCTCGAGCCAGTCTCGCTGGACCGGACCGAGCGCGTCCAGGGTTCGGCGGCCAAAGGTGGCGGAGGCGAGGTCCTCCGTCCAATGGACGACGATGGCGTCCCTCGCCTCCCGCCGCACGGCCTCCCGCTCCTCCGCGACGGGGCGCTCCCCGAGGGCCTACACTCTGGCGAGCACCCACGCCTCCAGCTCCCAAGGAGGGGTGCCCGCCAGAGCGCACGCCGCCGAAAAGCCCACCGAGCGGTAGGCCCTCGCCACCCGCAGTGCAATGGCCCTTTGTGGCCTGCGCATGGCGGTTGCGTTCTCCCTCCTGTGGAGGGAGTCCGCCCAGATGGGGGCCCCGTACAGGGCCATGCTTCGCAGGATGCCGGCATATAGGCGCCGGCATCGTGCGTTGGGCCCTCCCAGGTTGGGGAGGAGCCAGGAGAGGGCGTCCGCAGCCCTCAGCAGGCGCGTCGACAGCCCGCTAAAGTGCGGGCCGAAGCGCCACCTGCTGTCCAACACCAGGCCCAGATACTTCATCTGGGCCTGGACGCCCACCCTGACGCCCTCCACCACAATGTGGGCGTCTGGAGGGCAGCGCTGCCGAGGCCCGTGAAAGAACACGGCCTCGGTCTTGTTCAGCGCCACCCTCAATCCCAGGCGGCGGATCCTCCCTGCCACCAAGGACCCGCCAGCCGAGGCCAGACAGGCCGCCTCCCCGAAGCTCTTCCCCCGGGCAGTGAGGAGAGTGTCATCCGCGTAGCAGATGACACTCGTGCCCCGGAGAAGAGCTCCCCGCAAAAGCCAGTCGAAGCCAATGTTCCACAGGGGGGGCCCTAAGACAGACCCCTGCGGAACACCGGACTCCGCGCTGTATCTCCGCAACCTGGCCAGCTTGTCCACAAGGAGGACCTCTCGATCCTCCAAGTAGCTGGCCAGGAGACTCCTCAAGTATTGGGGCACTCCGTGATACCGGAGTGCCTCCAATATGGTGGAGTGGGGAACGGAGTTGAAGGCGTTGGCTATGTCGAACGACACTGCCAACACTCCGTCCCCCGCCTCCACCGCCCCTTTCACCTGGCCCTTAAGAAGGGCCAGCGCGTCGATGGTGGACCGGCCCTGTCGGAAACCGAACTGGGCGTCTGACAGGTCCGGCCCTACACCCTGCAGATGGCTCCTGAGCCGGCTGGCGATGATCCCCTCGAACAATTTACCGACCTCATCGAGCAGAACGATGGGCCGGTATGCCGAGGGGGAATCCGCCGGGCGTCCCTCCTTTCGGAGGAGGCACAGCTGCCCCTCCTTCCACAGTTTCGGGAACCTTCCAGCCGTAAAGCACGCGCTGAAGAGTTCCCGAAACCTGTCCTCCATTTGAGTGGCAGCTATGGCCACCACCCGTGCGGGGACGCCGTCCGGCCCAGGAGCCGTCTTCTTCGCGCGGAGGCTAAGTACCCCCGCGCGAAACTCCTCCTCCGTCACCGGAGGTGCTTCCTCCTCCTCCTCCTGCGGAGCCGCCGACTGCGGAGGGTCCATCGCTGGAGGGGTGAAGTCGGTCCTGCGCGGAAACAGAGACCGGACCACCCCATCCAGCAACGCCGGCTCGAGGGTTTCCGTCAATGGGGGACCATGGGGCCGCAGTTGGTTCCGCGCCGCCCTATATGGTCTCCCATACGGATCCCTGTCGAGACCCTCCAGCATCTCGGCCCTCGCCGAGTCCTTGGCAGCGCCCATAGCCGACTTGAGGACCGCCTTTGCCTCTCGGTAAGAGGCGTAGAGGCGGTCCTCCTCTGCCTGATTACGGGCGCTGCGCCGGCGGCTCCGCGTGTAGGCCCTTCTGGCCGCCACGCAGGTGGCTCGTAGGCCCGCCAGCTCCTCTGACCACCAATAAACGGCCCGGCGGGGAGGCGGACGCCGAGACCGAGGCATGCTGGAGTTGCACACCTCGGTCAAGGATTCCCTCAGCCGGACCGCTGCGGCGTCAACGTCCGGGGCCCCAACAGGGGGCGACAGCCAGTCTTGGAGGAAGGCCGCCTCCTTGGCTGCCTCCCGGTCCAGGCGAGTGAGAGCCCACCGTGGGAAAGGAGACCTGCCAGAGCGGGCCATCTCCCCACGGGGGCTCTGGGTGGAGATGTCGAACCGCACATAACGGTGGTCCGACAAGGTCTCCACCAACTCCACCCGCCAGTTCACAATGCGTGCGGCTAGCACGGGGGTGGCGAACGAAACGTCCACCACCGACCCTCCCCGTTGCCGCACACACGTGTGGACCGCCCCCCTGTTGAGGAGGGACACGCCGCATGACGCCGCCCAAAACTCGACGGCGCGACCCCGGACGTTGCAGGAGGCGGCTGGGTTGCCCCAGGCCACCGACTTGGCGTTCAGGTCGCCCAACACCACGACCTGGCGTGGCGCCGCCCTCCCTACGGCTGCAGTGAGGATCTCCAGGAAATCCTCAAAGTCCGAGAGAGGGCGGTTTGGGGAGAAATAGACCCCAACCAGGGCCAAATCCCCCCACGCGGCGGCCACGTATCCCGGTCCCCTCTCTAAAAGCGAGAGGGGAGGGGAGTCTGTGGAAGACCGCGACACCAACGCCACCAGGCCGTCTCGGTCGCCCAGCCAATGGCCAGGGACCGAGTAGGGCTCGGCGACCACCGCCAAGTCCACCAACCACTCAGCCATGGTCTGCATCAGGAGATCCTGTGCAGCCCGGCAGTGGTTGGTGTTCGCCTGGAGGATGCGATGTTCGATTGAATCCATCAATCGGACATCGCACCCCCCTCCTCCGCAGCCACCGCCGTTCCTGCCTCAGGAACGGCGATGCTAGCAGCAGGCCTGACCGGCACCTGCGCTTTACCCCTCTGAGGGGGAGGATTGCACAACCTCCCCCTCATCACATGGCCTGCTGGGCGTCCTCTCGCGGCACAGACGGCGCAATGCGGCTTGGCGACCGTGCAGGAGGCGGCTTTGTGGCCCTCCTTGCCGCAGCGGTAGCAGCTCTCCGACCTGTCTACCGCCGACGGGCACAAAGCTCGGGTGTGCCCGATGCCGCAGCACCGGAAGCAGCGCAGAGGCTGCTCCTCAAGGGCCCGGACTGCACCCGAGCTGAAGCCGACAAGGAGGCGTCCTTTTGCAAGGACGGCTTTGGCAGCGGCGACAGGACACTCGAGCCGGATAGTGCCCATGCCACCGCGGCCGGGCCTGATGTCCCGGCCTTGCACCGCTGCGACGCCGCAGCCCCCAATGGCTGCGATCGCCGCCACCACCTCCTCCTTGGTGACCGAATCGTCCAAATCGGTCACCTCGATGGTCGCCGTTTTTACCGGTCGGGCCACCTTGGCAGCGTCCGCGATGACCTCTTGCAGCTTGGCTGCAAAGAGGTCAGCGTTGGCGCTGCCCTCCGCCCCCGGGAACTCGAATATTCGAGCCCCGGTTTCGGTCCGCCGGCAAGAAACCTTGTCGATCCCCAATTGGGTGGGATCGGCATTTGCACGCGCCCGCACTAAAATTGACGCGTACGTCTCGCCTCGCTCCGCGGCCTCCGCGGTGAGTGTCACCACGACGGCCGCGGACTTTGGGGGAACAAGTTTCCCCTTTCCCTTCTTGCCCCTGCCAGCCGCCCGCGACTGACTGGGAGGCGAGGTGGCGGGGACGGCAGGTGCGGCCGTTGCCGTCTTTCCGCCCTTCCCCTTCCCCTTCCCCTTTCCAGCCACCTGCGACCGGCCGGGAGTCGTCGTGGCAGGGACGGCAGGGACGGCTGTCACCGTCTTCTTACCTCGGCCCTTCCCCTTCCGGACCACTTCAGTCCAACCCGGCTGGTTGGACGGAGTAGTGGAAGGGAGAAGGGCGTCCTCCCCTTGCGAGGACGGCCCCGGCTCGGCCCGCCTCTTGTCCGCCGCGAGCGGCGGTCGGAGGCGCTTCTCCGGCAGGAGCCGGTCCTCTATTCCTGCTAGGCAGGCTCTGGTGAAGGCCCGCTCCTCCATAACCACCTTGCGGATGACATCCTCAAGGTTGGTGGAGGAGGGGGCCTCCGCCGCAGGTCTCGGTTCGGCCTGAATTGGCCGAGCCATGACATCAGCCAGCTTCTGATGAAGCTGGCTGACTTCCAGCTTGAGGCGATCGACGGTCGCCTGCAATTTGCGCGATTCGTCGGTCGCCTTGCGCTTCACGAGCTCCGCAATGACGCTGCGCATGCTCGCAGCTCGGAACTTTAGGGCCTTCTGAAAGGTACCCTTCAGATTGGAGGACTTGGAGGCGACCTCCGCGATCTCCTCCTCGTCCTCCTCCGCCATCCGCTCCAGGTCGGCCAATGTGTAGTCCGCGTACAACACGCGGGACGCGCCGTAACCGGACTTGGCCCGAGCAGCACGCGCCCGCTGCTCCTTAGCAGCGACCCTCTCCTCCAGGTCCTGCTGCTGCTGCGTCCGCCGAGCCAAGTCCAGCTGCCGCTGGGCGTCCGCGAGACCCACCACGTGGGTGTTCGCGGCTGTCGTCGGCCTCTTGGCCTTCGACCTCCTGGCTGAGCCCGAGGAGCCCTCGGACCCCTCCTTGAGGAAGGCCCGCTTCCGCGACCTAAGGTCGCCCGCGTCCGAGACGCTTAAGAGGGACTCGTCGTCGGAATCCGACAAGTCCACCCTTCCAACGAAGCTAGCCGCAGACGGCGCGCGACTAGCTTCCGACGCTGAAGCGTCGGATTGGCCCTGAGAAGGGCCTTTTGGTTGGCCCTGAGAAGGGCCTTTGGGTTGGCCCTGAGAAGGGCCTTTGGGTTGGCCCTGAGAAGGGCCTTTTAAAAACCGCCCGGAGGCGTCCCGCGAGGGCATAGGCATGACGCCTTCGGCAAATACGCAGTCAACAAGGCACGATAAAAGAAAACACTAACTGCGAGATCACAGAGAACTTTGGCCGTACCCAGTATGCCACTCCGTTACGGTGACAAACTGGGCCGTTTCCAGGGGACGCGACGTGGACGCAAACTATTACGCATACCCTCCCGTCGGGGGAACGGGAGGGGTATGTGGGACTCCCCGGGCTGACCCGGTATACCCACTAAAACGACCCAGTGTTATTCCCGCGTCGTCCGAGTGGAAGAGGACTGGGAGATCGGCGCAGCCTTAGCGTCCAGTCCTCCTCCGACGACAACCCGCCTAAAGCGGCGGGCCCCTCAAGTCCTCCCCGTTCAGGGGGAGGGCTGGGAATTACCGGCGGAGGTGGTGTGGAGTGCAATGCGGGCGGAGGCGCCCCCGCGCCTATCGCCCGCCCATCACCACCATGAGGAGGGAGAAGACGGCGTCTTCTCCGACCTCTTCTGCGCCTGCGGAGCGGCGCAGCGAGAGGGTCGTCCTCCCGCGCGCGCTCCGCCGCCTCCTTTTGCGAGATGACATCCTCGCAAAAAGAGGCGACAGCTGCCCAGGACCCCTCACTCTCCAGCATGGCGTTGACCACGCCGGGAAGTGAGAGGTCCTGTCCGATCTCCGCTGTTAGACTGCGGCGCGGCTCAGACCAAGCCGGGCACACCTCGAGGGTGTGCTGAGCCGTGTCCTCCGCCGCGCCGCAGTCGTGGCACGCCGGGGTTTCCTCCCTCCCGATCCGGTGCAGGTGCTTGCCGAAACAGCCGTGGCCTGACAACACCTGCACCAGACGGAATGAGAGGAACCCGTGGGAGCGCTCGAGCCAGTCTCGCAGGACCGGCCCGAGCGCGTCCAGGGTTCGGCGGCCAAAGGTGGCGGAGGCGAGGTCCTCCGTCCAATGGACGATGATGGCGTCCCTCGCCTCCCGCCGCACGGCCTCCCGCTCGTCCGCGACGGGGCGCTCGCCCAGGGCCTTTCGCCGCGCCGTCCACTCGTACACTCTGGCGAGCACCCACGCCTCCAACTCCCAAGGAGGGGTGCCCGCCAGAGCGCACGCCGCCGAAAAGCCCACCGAGCGGTAGGCCCTCGCCACCCGCAGTGCAATGGCCCTTTGAGGCCTGCGCATCACGGTCGCATTCTCCCTCCTTTGGAGGGAGTCCGCCCAGATGGGGGCCCCGTACAGGGCCATGCTCCGCAGGATGCCGGCGTATAAACGCCGGCATCGTGCGTTGGGCCCTCCCAGGTTCGGGAGGAGCCAGGAGAGGGCGTCCGCAGCCCTCAGCAGGCGCGTCGACAGCCCGCTAAAGTGCGGGCCGAAGCGCCACCTGCTGTCCAACACCAGGCCCAGATACTTCATCTGGGCCTGGACGCTCACCCTGACGCCCTCCACCACAATGTGGGCGTCTGGAGGGCAGCGCTGCCGAGGCCCGTGGAAGAACACGGCCTCGGTCTTGTTCAGCGCCACCCTCAATCCCAGGCGGCGGATCCTCCCTGCCACCAAGGACCCGCCAGCCGAGGCCAGACAGGCCGCCTCCCCGAAGCTCTTCCCCCGGGCAGTGAGGAGAGTGTCATCCGCATAGCAGATGACACTCGTGCCCGTGCCGTGCGCGCCCATCATGGGGAATCTGGCTACCAGAAAACCATTCTTGGCATTCGCGAGCAAAGTCGCTCTAGTCGCAGCTGCTGCTAACAAAACAGACGCCACCACGCAGACGCGGAACCGACTACCATCTACTCATACAAACACGACCATATCAACAAGCACAACAACCACTACACAGTCTACAACAACGCAAAACACAACACGTACACTACAAACCGTAGCACCAGTCACACACACAAATACCAATCAACAACTAGTACCAGCGGCAGCAGCAGCAACAGCAGAAGCCAGCTCACAACCAGCCCCTAGCACCATGCCCATCACACAATTCCTGGCATGCGGAGGAGACGGAGTCCCAGGCATCAGACTGCGAGGCGTCGCTCTGTTCATGAACAGAGAAGGGGAAAAGTTGGGAATAAGCTTCTGCATAGGCTCAAGCCGAGTTAGGGCCCGAATACCCATATCACCTGGCCTTGCCGCCCTGATCAACGGAAGCACCGCCAAGACGACCATCAAAGGCAGCAAATATGCAGCGCTGCCACAAATGGAAATAGCCACTCACCGATGCCGTCTAATGCGAACCAAAGGGAAGACGATCGCATTATTCGAGTGGGGAGAGGACACTCCATTTGCCCAGGCAAGCGCACTGCTTCAAGAGATTAGGAAAGCAGGAGAACTCAGGGCAGTCACAGCTCGCACTATCAGTGTTGACGCGATGACGGTTGGAGGGGAAAGAGGAGCCATCGCAGACCGCATCGGCTGTTTAAAAGCCTCAGAACAACATGAGGTAGTCGTCTATGAAGACAGAGGGGAATCATTAAGCCACCTCAGAGCCCCCAGAGACGCAACAGCCAGCTCGATGAGCCCCACAACAAGCTCGACCACTCAAAGCGCACCTGAGAGGACCCAGCAGAAGGCAGCCGCCGGAAAAACAGCAAAGGAGCCGAGCAATACCACCAGCTCAGAGGAACAGGCTCAAACCAAGAGCCGCCTGAAAGCATTCGGCACTTTCTTCGGCTCCCTACTTACAAGACACACCAACCAACAGCCAGCACCAGCAGTAGCAGCAGCAAGTGCAGAAGCCAGCTCACAACCAGCCCCTAGCACCATGCCCATTACACAATTCTTGGCATGCGGAGGAGACGGAGTCCCAGGCGTCAAACTGCGAGGCGTCGCTCTGTTCATGAACAGGGAAGGGGAAAAGCTGGGCATAAGCTTCTGCATAGGCTCAAGCCGAGCTAAGGCCCGAATACCGATATCACCTGGCCTTGCCGCCCTGATCAACGGAAGCACCACTAAAACCACCATGAAGGGCAGCAAGTATGCTGCGCTGCCCCAAATGGAAGTAGCCACTCACCGATGCCGTCTAATGCGAACCAAAGGGAAGACGATCGCATTATTCGAGTGGGGAGAGGACACTCCATTTGCCCAGGCAAGCGCACTGCTTCAGGGGATCAGGAAGGCAGGAGAACACCTGGCGGTCACAGCCCGTACGATAAGTGTTGACGCGATGATGGTCGGAGGCGAAAGAGGGGACGTCGCAGATCGCTTTGGCTGTCTAAGAGCCTCAGAACAGCATGAGGTAGTTGTCTACGAGGACAGAGGGGAAACATTAAATTTCCTCAGAGCTCCCAGAGACGCAACAGCTAGCGCGACGAGCCCCACAACAAGCCTGACCTCTCAAAGCGGATCAGAAAGGGCCCAGCAAAAGGCAGCCGCCGAAAAAGCTGCAAAGGAGCAGGGCAAAATCACCAGCCCTGAGGACCAAGCTCGATCGAGGAGTCGCCTGAAGGCTTTCGGCACTGTCCTCGGCTCTCTGCTCCCTGGGACCAGCAGCACATCACCAGCGGAGAAACAGGAGGCAGCAGTGGAGAGGTTCTTCAGAGAAGCACCCAGAGAACCAACCCAGCAAAAGCCCACACCAACAAGAGCCGAGAAAGGGCAAGTCAGCCCGCCCACCCTCGCAATGAAGTCGGGTATTACAGACCAAGTAAAGAGCGCTTTCCTCGAGTACGTAGCAATCGTGAGAGCGACCAGAGAGGTCAATCTCATGACATGCAGAAAGATCCTGCTGACCTTCCAGAGAAACACTGAAGGTCTGCTAAGGGTACTGCTCGAGGAAGCCGAGGCGGCCGTGTACGACAACGTCAAATCTCAAGTCATCATAGGAGAAATGAGGGGGTCGTATATGGCTGCCTTCAGCGCGGAAAGTGGCTTCGTGGCCCTGGACGAAGAGGAAACGGAGCGCTCGGGTAAAGTGAAGTTCAGAGCACCGAGCACCGACCCGATACTGGTTACCGCCAAATGTACCAAAATCATGCTGGACGATAAGATCCTCGAAATGGCTAAGTCCATCTTGGGGGCTCCAGATATGCAGGAAAATTGGGCGGTGCCCGGTATCAGGTGGGTGAACGGCGTCCCCGGTTGCGGCAAGACAACCTGGGTGGTGAACCACTTCGATGAGGAAAAGGACGTCGTAGCCACCACGACAACTGAAGCGGCTAAAGATCTCAGAGAGAAGATCTCCCAAGCGGTGCGCTACCGCTTGGGAGATCGAGTGAAGACAAAGGTGCGCACTATGGCCTCAATCTTAGTCAACGGGTTCAGGAAGCAAGAGAAAGTTTACCGCCTCACGGTAGACGAGGCTTTAATGAACCATTTTGGGGCCATAGTCATGGCAGTGAAGTTGTCGGGAGCAAGCGAGGTTGTCCTTATCGGAGACGTAAACCAGTTGCCATTCTTGGACAGAGAGAACCTATTTGAGTTAAGGTATACCCGTCCAACTCTGGTGGCTGGCATCACTCAGGAGCTCCTTTGCACGCATCGAAATCCGATGGATGTCGCGTTTGCACTGAGCGAGATATACTCCGGTATCTACTCCTCCAAGTCGTCGCTGTCGCGGGTCCACTCCCTGAAAGTGGAAGGTTACACTGGTGCGCAAATACCAAGAACTGCCCAAAACACCCTATTCCTGGTCCACACACAAGAAGAGAAAGCTTCTCTTATAAGCCAGGGATACGGATCCGGTGAAGGCTCGCGCACGTTAACCATCCACGAGGCTCAGGGGTTGACCTACGACAGCGTCATTATCATCAACACCAAGTCCAAGAGGCTCCAGGTTCATGACAGCATCTCCCACGCGGTAGTGGCGGTGTCGAGACACACGGTCAGTTGCGTCTACTATTCCGACGACGCCGACGACGCCACGGGTCGCTTTGCAAAGAGGGCGATGGATGCGCCGACTAAAAAGGTCGTCGACTACAACCTGCAGACGGCCATGCAGCATCGAGACACAGCGGTCATCGAACCTTTGATCAGACTGGCGAAGTCCCTGGTCATTAGACCCCATTAATAAAAAAAAAAAAAAAAAAAAAATAATATCCACAAGTCCCCTAACACCCAACCCCATCTCAAATCCTCCTAATCTGCCCCTTATGGTTGTAAAACTAATTAATTATAAATAATAATAAGTTGTAAAAAGTGTTCCGTGTGCAACTGTGGTTGCAATACTTATACAATTACAGGATTGTGAGTATTGCAACTACATACAGTAAATATATTTTTAGTATTTTTATTTATCTTTAAAAAATGTGTAGTTTAAGTATTTATAAGACTTTAAATGCCTGTAAATTATAAATAATATAAATATATATATAGAAGAAAAAAAAAAAAAAAAATTGTCTTAGATGTAGCAAGCGTGTGTAAAGTAAGGATAGTATTAAATTAGTATGTATGGAATGTATGTATTGTTAGTTTAAAGGACAGGGCCCGTATAAAACCTGTAACATTATGAAATAAGAAATTATATAAGCACTGGTCGCCCCATGCCAGTGGAATTGATGTAAGGAGGAGGTGGTTTTAGCCGGTAAGAGTCCGGCACTGCCCCAGCCGTCTCATGTTTTGTGACAAGCGGTTGGGGCGTCCATGAGGATTTCCCCTCCTACCTAATAAAAAAAAAAAAAAAAAAAAAAAAACCTAACCTTTTTTTTTTTTTTTTTTTTTTACACTGGGAAAAAATACGCATACCCTCCCGTCGGGGGAACGGGAGGGGTATGTGGGACTCCCGGGCTGACCCGGTATACCCACTAAAACGACCCAGCGTTATTCCCGCGTCGTCCGAGTGGAAGAGGACTGGGAGATCGGCGCAGCCTTAGCGTCCAGTCCTCCTCCGACGACAACCCGCCTAAAGCGGCGGGCCCCTCAAGTCCTCCCCGTTCAGGGGGAGGGCTGGGAATGACCGGCGAGGGTGGTGTGGAGTGCAATGCGGGCGGAGGCGCCCCCGCGCCTATCGCCCGCCCATCACCACCATGAGGTGGGAGAAGACGGCGTCTTCTCCGACCTCTTCTGCGCCTGCGGAGCGGCGCAGCGAGAGGGTCGTCCTCCCGCGCACGCTCCGCCGCCTCCTTTTGCGAGATGACATCCTCGCAAAAAGAGGCGACTGCTGCCCAGGACCCCTCACTCTCCAGCATGGCGTTGACCACGCCGGGAAGTGAGAGGTCCTGTCCGATCTCCACTGTTAGACTGCGGCGCGGCTCAGACCAAGCCGGGCACACCTCGAGGGTGTGCTGAGCCGTGTCCTCCGCCGCGCCGCAGTCGTGGCACGCCGGGGTCTCCTCCCTCCCGATCCGGTGCAGGTGCTTGCCGAAACAGCCGTGGCCTGACAACACCTGCACCAGACGGAATGAGAGGAACCCGTGGGAGCGCTCGAGCCAGTCTCGTAGGACCGGACCGAGCGCGTCCAATGTACGGCGGCCAAAGGTGGCGGAGGCGAGGTCGTCCGTCCAATGGACGATGATGGCGTCCCTCGCCTCCCGCCGCACGGCCTCCCGCTCCTCCGCGACGGGGCGCTCCCCGAGGGCCTTTCGCCGCGCCGTCCACTCATACACTCTGGCGAGCACCCACGCCTCCAACCCCCAAGGAGGGGTGCCCGCCAGAGCGCACGCCGCCGAAAAGCCCACCGAGCGGTAGGCCCTCGCCACCCGCAGTGCAATGGCCCTTTGTGGCCTGCGCATGGCGGTTGCATTCTCCCTCCTGTGGAGGGAGTCCGCCCAGATGGGGGCCCCGTACAGGGCCATGCTCCGCAGGATGCCGGCATATAAACGCCGGCATCGTGCGTTCGGCCCCCCCAGGTTCGGGAGGAGCCAGGAGAGGGCGTCCGCAGCCCTCAGCAGGCGCGTCGACAGCCCGCTAAAGTGCGGGCCGAAGCTCCACCTGCTGTCCAACACCAGGCCCAGATACTTCATCTGGGCCTGGACGCCCACCCTGACGCCCTCCACCACAATGTGGGCGTCGGGAGGGCAGCGCTGCCGAGGCCCGTGAAAGAACACGGCCTCGGTCTTGTTCAGCGCCACCCTCAATCCCAGGCGGCGGATCCTCCCTGCCACCAAGGACCCGCCAGCCGAGGCCAGACAGGCCGCCTCCCCGAAGCTCTTCCCCCGGGCAGTGAGGAGAGTGTCATCCGCGTAGCAGATGACACTCGTGCCCTGGAGAAGAGCTCCCCGCAACAGCCAGTCGAAGCCGATGTTCCACAGGGGGGGCCCTAAGACAGACCCCTGCGGAACACCGGACTCCGCGCCGTACCTCCGCAACCTGGCCAGTTTGTCCACAAGGAGGACCTCTCGATCCTCCAAGTAGCTGGCTAGGAGCCTCCTCAAGTATTGGGGCACTCCGTGATACCGGAGCGCCTCCAATATTGTAGAGTGGGGAACGGAGTTGAAGGCGTTGGCTATGTCGAACGACACCGCCAACACTCCGTCCCCCGCCTCGACCGCCTCTTTCACCTGGCCCTTTAGAAGGGCCAGCGCGTCGATGGTGGACCGGCCCTGTCGGAAACCGAACTGGGCGTCCGACAGGTCCGGCCCTACACCCTGCAAATGGCTCCTGAGCCGGCCGGCGATGATCCCCTCGAACAATTTACCGACCTCATCGAGCAGAACGATGGGCCGGTATGCCGAGGGGGAATCCGCCGGGCGTCCCTCCTTTCGGAGGAGGCACAGCTGCCCCTCCTTCCACAGTTTCGGGAACCTTCCAGCCGCAAAGCAAGCGCTGAAAAGTTCCCAAAATCTGTCCTCCATTTGAGTGGCAGCTATGGCCACCACCCGTGCGGGGACGCCGTCCGGCCCAGGAGCCGTCTTCTTCGCGCGGAGGCTAAGAACCCCCGCGCGAAACTCCTCCTCCGTCACTGGAGGTGCCTCCTCCTCCTCCTGCGGAGCAGCCGACTGCGGAGGGTCCATCGCTGGAGGGGTGAAGTCGGTCCTGCGCGGAAACAGAGACCGGACCACCCCATCCAGCAACGCCGGCTCGAGGGTCTCCGTAAGTGGGGGACCATGGGGCCGCAGTTGGTTCCGCGCCGCCCTGTATGGTCTCCCATACGGATCCCTGTCGAGACCCTCCAGCATCTCGGCCCTCGCCGAGTCCTTGGCAGCGCCCATAGCCGACTTGAGGACCGCCTTTGCCTCTCGGTAAGAGGCGTAGAGGCGGTCCTCCTCTGCCTGATTACGGGCGCTGCGCCGGCGGCTCCGCGTGTAGGCCGTTCTGGCCGCCACGCAGGTGGCCCGTAGGCCCGGCAGCTCCTCTGACCACCAATAAACGGCCCGGCGGGGAGGCGGACGCCGAGACCGAGGCATGCTGGAGTTGCACACCTCGGTCAGGGATTCCCTCAGCCGGACCGCTGCGGCGTCAACGTCCGGGGCCCCAACAGGGGGCGACAGCCAGTCCTGGAGGAAGGCCGCCTCCTTGGCTGCCTCCCGGTCCAGGCGAGTGAGAGCCCACCGTGGGAAGGGAGACCTGCCAGAGCGGGCCATCTCCCCACGGGGGCTCTGGGTGGAGATGTCGAACCGCACATAACGGTGGTCCGACAAGGTCTCCACCAACTCCACCCGCCAGTTCACGATGCGTGCGGCTAGCACGGGGGTGGCGAACGAAACGTCCACCACCGACCCTCCCCGTTGCCGCACACACGTGTGGACCGCCCCCCTGTTGAGGAGGGACACGCCGCATGACGCCGCCCAAAACTCGACGGCGCGACCCCGGACGTTGCAGGAGGCGGCTGGGTTGCCCCAGGCCACCGACTTGGCGTTCAGGTCGCCCAACACCACGACCTGGCGTGGCGCCGCCCTCCCTACGGCAGCAGTGAGGATCTCCAGGAAATCCTCAAAGTCCGAGAGAGGGCGGTTTGGGGAGAAATAGACCCCAACCAGGGCCAAATCCCCCCAAGCGGCCGCCACGTATCCCGGTCCCCTCTCTAAAAGCGAGAGGGGAGGGGAGTCTGTGGAAGACCGCGACACCAACGCCACCAGGCCGTCTCGGTCGCCCAGCCAATGGCCAGGGACCGAGTAAGGCTCGGCGACCACCGCCAAGTCCACCAACCACTCAGCCATGGTCTGCATCAGGAGATCCTATGCAGCCCGGCAGTGGTTGGTGTTCGCCTGGAGGATGCGATGTTCGATTGTATCCATCAATCGGACATCGCACCCCCCTCCTCCGCAGCGACCGCCGTTCCTACCTCGGGAACGGCAGTGCTAGCAACAGGCCCGACCGGCACCTGCGCTTTACCCCTCTGAGGGGAAGGATTGCACAACCTCCCCCTCATCACATGGCCTGCCGGGCGTCCCCTCGCGGCACAGACGGCGCAGTGCGGCTTGGCGACCGCGCAGGAGGCGGCTTTGTGGCCCTCTGTGCCGCAGCGGTAGCAGGTCTCCGACCTGTCCACCGCCGACGGGCACAGGGCTCGGGTGTGGCCGATGCCGCAGCACCTGAAGCAGCGCAGAGGCTGCTCCTCAAGGGCCCGGACTGCACCCGAGCTGAAGCCGACGCAGAGCCGACCCCTGCTAATGACCGCTTTTGCAACGGCGACTGGGCACTCGAGCCGAATAGTGCCCATGCCACCGCGGCCGGGCCTGATGTCCCGGCCTTGCACCGCCGCGACGCCGCAGCCCCCAATGGCTGCGACCGCCGCCACCACCTCCTCCTTGGTGACCGAGTCATCAAGACCGGTCACTTCGATGGTCGCCGACTTCACCGGTCGGGCCACCTTGGCAGCGTCTGCGATGACCTCCTGCAGCTTGGCTGCAAAGAGGTCAGCGCTGGCGCTGCCCTCCGCCCCCGGGAACTCGAATATTCGAGCCCCAGTTTCGGTCCGCCTGCAAGAAAGCTTGCCGATCCCCAGTTGGGCGGGATCGGCATTGGCACGCGCCCGCACCAAAATGGAGGCGTAGGTTTCCCCGCGTTCCGCAGCCTCCGCGCTGAGCGTCACCACGACGGCTGCGGACCTCGGGGGAACCAATTTCCCCTTCCCCTTCTTCTTGCTCCCGCCAGCCGCCCGCGACTGACTGGGAGGCGTGGTGACGGGGACGGCAGGTCCGGGCGTTGCCGGCCTTTTGCCCTTCCCCTTCCCCTTTCCCTTCTCAGCCGCCCGCGACCGGCTGGGAGTCGTGGTGGCAGGGACGGCAGGGACGGCTGTTGCCGTCTTTTTCCCCCTGCCCTTCCCCTTCCGGGCCACTTCGGTCCAACCCTGCTGGTTGGACGGAGTGGTGGAAGGGAGAAGGGCGTCATCCTCTTGCGAGGACGGCCCCGGTTCGGCCCGCCTCTTGTCCGCCGCAAGCGGTGGTCGGAGGCGCTTCTCCGGCAAGAGCCGGTCCTCAATGCCTGCCAAGCAGGCTCTAGTGAAGGCCCTCTCCTCCATTACCACCTTGCGGATGATATCCTAAAGGTTGGTGGGGGTGGGGGCCTCCGCCGCAGGTCTTGGTTCGGCCTGAATGGGCCGAGCCATGACATCAGCCAGCTTCTGATGAAGCTGGCTGACCTCCAGCTTGAGGCGATCGACGGTCGCCTGCAATTTGCGCGATTCGTCGGTCGCCTCACGCTGGACCAACTCCTCTATAATGCCGCGCATGCTCGCAGCACGGACCTTAAGGGCCTTCTGAAACGTGCCCTTAAGGTTTGAGGACTTGGAGGCGACCTCCGCGATCTCCTCCTCGTCCTCCTCCGCCATGCGCGCCAGCTCGGCCAAGGTGTAGTCCGAGTAAAGCATGCGGGACGCACCGTACCCGGACTTGGCCCGAGCAGCACGCGCCCGCTGCTCCTTAGCAGCAACCTGCTCCTCCAGGTCCTGCTGCTGCTGCGCCCGCCGAGCCAAGTCCAGATGCCGCTGAGCGTCCGCGAGACCCACTACGTGGGTGTCTGCGGCTGTCGTCGGCCTCTTGGCCTTCGTCCTCCTTGCTGAGCTCGAGGAGCCCTCGGACCCTTCCTTAAAGAAGGCCCGCTTTCGCGACCTTGAGTCGCCCGCATCCGAGACGCTAATCTGGGACTCGTCGTCGGAATCCGACGGGTCCACCCTTCCGAAGAAGCTAGCCGCAGATGGCGCGCGGCTAGCTTCAGACGCTGAAGCGTCGGAGTGGCCCTGAGAAGGGCCTTTTGGTTGGCCCTGAGAAGGGCCTTTGGGTTGGCCCTGAGAAGGGCCTTTTTTAAAACGCCCGCAGGCGTCCCGCGGGGGCGTATGCACAGCCTTCCGCATGTTCGCAGTAGAAAGGCAAGATAAAATAGCAACTACGAAATCACAGAGCACTTTAGCCGTACCCAGTCTGCCACTCCGTTACGGTGACAAACTGGGCCGTTTCCAGGGGACGCGAGGTGGACGCAAGCTCTGTGGGGGGTCCCCCAAACCTAAACTTTTTTTTTTTTTTTTTTTTTTTAAACTGGGAAAAAATGCATTACGCATACCCTCCCGTCGGGGGAACGGGAGGGGTATGTGGGACTCCCCGGGCTGACCCGGTATACCCACTAAAACGACCCAGCGTTATTCCCGCGTCGTCCGAGTGGAAGAGGACTGGGAGATCGGCGCAGCCTTAGCGTCCAGTCCTCCTCCGACGACAACCCGCCTAAAGCGGCGGGCCCCTCAAGTCCTCCCCGTTCAGGGGGAGGGCTGGGAATGACCGGCGAGGGTGGTGTGGAGTGCAATGCGGGCGGAGGCGCCCCCGCGCCTATCGCCCGCCCATCACCACCATGAGGAGGGAGAAGACGGCGTCTTCTCCGACCTCTTCTGCGCCTGCGGAGCGGCGCAGCGAGAGGGTCTTCTTCACGCGCGCGCTCCGCCGCCTCCTTTTGCGAGATGACATCCTCGCAAAAAGAGGCGACAGCTGCCCAGGACCCCTCACTCTCCAGCATGGCGTTCACCACGCCGGGAAGTGAGAGGTCCTGTCCGATCTCCGCTGTTAGACTGCGACGCGGCTCAGACCAAGCCGGGCACACCTCGAGGGTGTGCTGAGCCGTGTCCTCCGCCGCGCCGCAGTCGTGGCACGCCGGGGTCTCCTCCCTCCCGATCCGGTGCAGGTGCTTGCCGAAACAGCCGTGGCCTGACAACACCTGCACCAGACGGAATGAGAGGAACCCGTGGGAGCGCTCGAGCCAGTCTCGCAGGACCGGACCGAGCGCGTCCAGGGTTCGGCGGCCAAAGGTGGCGGAGGCGAGGTCGTCCGTCCAATGGACGATGATGGCGTCCCTCGCCTCCCGCCGCACGGCCTCCCACTCCTCCGCGACGGGGCGCTCGCCCAGGGCCTTTCGCCGCGCCGTCCACTCGTACACTCTGGCGAGCACCCACGCCTCCAGCTCCCAAGGAGGGGTGCCCGCCAGAGCGCACGCCGCCGAAAAGCCCACCGAGCGGTAGGCCCTCGCCACCCGCAGTGCAATGGCCCTTTGTGGCCTGCGCATGGCGGTTGCGTTCTCCCTCCTGTGGAGGGAGTCCGCCCAGATGGGGGCCCCGTACAGGGCCATGCTTCGCAGGATGCCGGCATATAGGCGCCGGCATCGTGCGTTGGGCCCTCCCAGGTTGGGGAGGAGCCAGGAGAGGGCGTCCGCAGCCCTCAGCAGGCGCGTCGACAGCCCGCTAAAGTGCGGGCCGAAGCGCCACCTGCTGTCCAACACCAGGCCCAGATACTTCATCTGGGCCTGGACGCCCACCCTGACGCCCTCCACCATAATGTGGGCGTCTGGAGGGCAGCGCTGCCGAGGCCCGTGAAAGAACACGGCCTCGGTCTTGTTCAGCGCCACCCTCAATCCCAGGCGGCGGATCCTCCCTGCCACCAAGGACCCGCCAGCCGAGGCCAGACAGGCCGCCTCCCCGAAGCTCTTCCCCCGGGCAGTGAGGAGAGTGTCATCCGCGTAGCAGATGACACTCGTGCCCCGGAGAAGCCCCAAACCTAACCTAACCTAACCTAACTGAAGCCTCACGGTAACTAAGGTTTTCTTGAGACATAACCATTTTTATTGATTTTTGTCTTGAATGTTCAGGACACTTGTCATCAGTAGCCTTATGGTTTCCACCATCACACAAAAGACAAGTAACTTGAGGGTCCGGAACATTGCAGCTATCACCAGGGTGTGGTTGAGCACATCGGTAGCAACGGGGTTTAGATCTGCACTGGGTGCTAATATGGCCAAAACGAAGGCAGTTACGGCATTGAATTGTGGGAAGATGGTACACAGAAACAGGAAGAGAAGCATTATAGCAGAAGACTTTCTCTGGGAGTATTTGACCAGAGAAAGTCAGCACTACAGTTGTTGAAGGAGACCAAGAAACGGAACCCTCTTTTCTATTTTTAAAATTAAGCCTCCTAGCCCTAATAACTTCCCCACAGTTACGAGGAGTCTCTATGCCTAGAATTAGCTCTTCAAGAGTCCAGTCCGTGGGTACATCTTTAATAACTCCCATGCGCGTAACATGGAAGCGTGGGATGGTCGCAACATATTTGTTATCTAGCAAAATAGGGTTGTTAACAAATTGATTGGCATCGTTGAATGTAATGAAATCTACGGACATCCTGTTACGGCCTAATGACTTGACACTGCCCTGCACAACACCTCTAAACCCTTTATTATGTAAAAATTGAGCAAACCTCAGAGAGTTTAAGGTTAGACCTTGCTTAGGGTCTGTTTCTAACCTAGAAATAAACACAGTGAAGGGAGCCCTGTCGCACTCACTATAGAGTACTTTGGAGTCACTCTCAAATCCCGGCTTTGTGTAAACCGACTGAATTGAATCAGACGGCGGCTTGTTCTTTTTCGCGTCAACAAAAATCTCAGGTTCTCCGGGGCGTTTCCTTATTTCTGACCTTACGCGACCAACATCAGAGAATTGAGAGCACTCCAAAATCTCTATGTCTGGAGGTATTCCTCCACCCCCGTCAGGGGGTTCTTCGGCACTCATTTCCAAGGAAATGAGCGCCAATAAAGCTTAAAACACTAACCTTATAACTAGTTTCCCACACCAGAGGACACAAAACAATAGATACAACACCAAAAACAGATTATGCTAACAAAACAAATTGGGAGGTTAAGAATCGCGTGCTTAATCTCACCAAGACAAAAGCAAAATCGAACAAACTTAGCATGCACCACGCGCAATTGACATTGGACTTTTTGGACACCAATGTTGCCACTTTAGATTTTAAATGAAAATCGATTACTCGAAAAAATACACTCGACACATAATTATTTCAAGTGACTGATTTAGTTCTATAATCATTGATTTATTAAAAAGGTTCGATTTATATCAAACCGAAGCGAGATAATTAAAAAAAAATCTATGCAATCATTGATATACAATGTATCGTTAGCCAACAAAGTGAAATTGCTTTAAAAAGTTTTGAAAGCAAAATAATAAGTATACTGTGTGTGTGAAATACTAATTATTTCACACCACAGTAGTATCATCTCGCTTTATTATTTATAAAAACCCCGCGATTTACCTTTCCAATGACTGTACATTTATATTAATTTGTAATCGTATACAAAAAAAATCGATTAGAGTTGTCAATATATTTACTTATTTTGATTATAGCAACACTTTAACGTAAGAATAGCCGGCAGTAGGTAATTCATTTTATCAAAACAATTTCATAAATTATTAAGTTTACAAAATAAACCCCTATACAAAATTGGCATTCTAAATGCAGAATGACTTCAAAAATAAAGAAAATAATTGTAATATAATTTTTATCTTGGTGCATGAGAAAAACCAGTACCGTTGATGGTCATGATCCTTTAAAATTATTTATGTACGCGGAAAAGAAAATGTTGTTGCAGATGCATTGTCTAGAATATGTATAACATCGGACGAACTAAAGAATATGCAAGCGCAAGTGGTTGCTGTGATGACTAGGGCACAAAAGCGAAAGGTTGATGATGAATTAAGTAATAATAAGGATGACGTAGAGAAGGCGGATCTAAATAAATCTCCTGACTATTGGTCTGGCCAACCAAGGGTTATGGATATATTAAGGAAACCGTGCGACTCAGTCGAAATGAATTATATTGAATTAAATAAACAAAAAAAAAACTCATTTATTCGTTTTCTTTGTTTATTTCCCTCGCCCAAAGAGGTGAAGTGTATGTATGCTCCCTAACAGTGCATAACGTAGTAAGTACGCTCCTTTACAATATAAGTATAATTTTAAGCTAATTAAGCAGTTTACTCCAATGCGCATTGTAATATATATTCCATATAGTCAGTAATTAAAGTACGTTCAATTGAGCTGTTTGTCTGATTTAAAAGACCATAGAACTGCATGTAGGTTTCTTGGGGAGAAAAGAAAAACGGTATATGCGCGTACGAAGTCGCGTGCAAAAGCTAGTCGCTTATTATAAAATCGACAAAACCTTACAGGCTGTCTCTCAGTGGGGCGATGCCAATATGGTCAGGTTCAATGCTGCTAAGACACAAGCGTGTCTTTTTATCGCTAAAAGGAGTCAATTCCATCTTTCTGGGGTGAAACCGACAGGCCAGCAACTTGGCGTCGATGCTCAAGACTTTGGAGCTTCCATTACCGATGATCCTCTTGGCTCGTTTCTCAATTGACTCAAGAGCATCAAGCTTGTATCTAGCAGATCCGTCCCAAAGATGAGAGCAGTACTCCATACACGATCGAACTTGCGCTTGATAGAGTTTGAGCAGCTGTTTCGGCGTGAAGTACCGTCTCACCTTTCTGGCAGCCACTTGAGCCTTTGCCTCTATGAAAGGGCCAAATTGAGGATAGATGTCAACGTAACACCAAGAAGCTTAAGTAAGTCGGTTATCGGCAAGGTTTCACCCCAGAAAGATGGAGGTTTGTACGTTACACAACGCTTCATTTCCTTAGTAATGAGTATTTTTTATAGTCGAGGAACCTATTCTAGAAGACCGTATTTTGGGAAACAAAAAGTTTGCTGACGGCATGGTTGGCGCAGTGGTTGACCGATTGGCTGCTGTGCTGCGCGGGTTCGATTCCTGAAAGGAGCACATATTTATTGCTTGCAGACAGTTATTCCAGGTCTAGCTGTTGCTGTATGTGAGTTTATATGATTTTAAACGAACCCATGATACAGAAGAAATTCCGGGCAAAGATTAGAATAAATAATGTTACTGTCTTAGAATTGGCCATTTCATGAAGTGGCATTTCACAAAATGGATGGCTATTTCGTAGTAATAATAATAACTTTATTTCGGGTGCATAGACCCACAGAAACCTTAACCTAGTCCAATATACATTTTTATTTGTTCAGGACCGATTGTACATGATCCGTGAGTGATCCGATCGCGGACCTCGTGTCAGCTGCGGACTCGATGTTGTTCGGGATCTTGTTCAAGTGAGGTGACATGGAGTCTTTCGGCATTTCACTTAATTCTAACACGGTTTTCGATTTTAAGGACGTCCAGGGTGCAGATTCTTTCGACCTTGAAAATTTGGTGGCCCTCGACGGGGCTGCATACAACGAGCACCAAATTATATGGTGCTCCACCACGAAGGTGCATGTGGTAAACCACATCCACGAGGATCTTCAGCTTCCTAAGGTCGCAGCGAATGTCTTCTGTGTCAATGTCGTGAGGGATATTTCTCACCACCACACGGACCTGTCTCTCCTCGTGGAACGAGAAGGAATGGAAGGCAACCTTCCTGGCGAGGAGGAGTTTGTGTAACTCCCTATAATCATTCGCCGTGGGGAAGATGACCTTAATGCCCTGCAGTAGGTACTGCAGAGATCCTCTTTGGGAGGTGCAACCTCAAAGTCATAAGCCTTGAAAGATTTAAGAAGAAAGAGATTAAGTTAGATTTCGAACGTAGTCACATGAGAATGTGTTAGTTTTTCCCATGAGATTCGGTTGTTTGCCTTGACAATGAAAACACGCAATATAAAATTATTCTCGAAAGTAGGTACTCTGAATCTATTTATTTTGGATACCTCTCGCAAAGACATTAAATGCGATCCCTTATAAGTGGCGGTGGCGCCCGGTATTAGTATAATTTTGTAATGTGAGAAAAGCAGATATTTCGCGTGTACAGGGCGAGAATACTGAACGAAGATAATTTCCAAGCGGGTACGCTGTGCAGGATAAGAGGCTGTCCCCCGTTGTTATTCCAGAGGCTGCAAAAATTCGATGGTCAGGCGATACCCCGACGTCTGAATAATTACAAAAGCTAAGTGGTTTTTATAATTAAAAGAAAGTATTTATATCTATGAAAAATGTCTATGTTATATACCGGTATAGACCGAGTATGCTTTGAAGATTTCTTAGCTGAATTCGGGCTCGTCGCTATCGAAAGCGAGTGGCGAGAAGCCGATTATTCTTTGATTTTGGGCGTATTTCTGCAGAGCGCTGCAAGATTTTTATAACACGATTTACCATGATGGAATAGATTTTTCGTTGCTATGCGACAAAATAAGAAAGGAATTCCCGTGTAAATGCATTTCGTGTAAACGACGGTCATTGGAATGGTTTATTGATGTCAAAAATACAATCGCTGAAGTGTCTGACGAATGCGGACAGCAGGAATATTTAAATATAGATAATGATACACCATTATATTCTAGTATGAAAATTGACGACCCACAAATCCAAAACCATGATGACATTGATGACAGTGATGACGGAGTAAAGCAGAGCTGTAGAGAGAGCAGCCTATTCGAGGACGAGATGGAAGCGGACATGACGGATGAAGAGAAAGAACCCGGTGTGTCCATTCCATTATTTATTCCCTATTTAATTCCAGAATGTCAAGCGACATTGTTGTCTGAACCTGTATGTGATCTCCATGACGAATAAGTCGTCAGTAGTAGCGAATTAGATCATATGTTGGATGATGCCCGAGTTGAGGAGACTACCACACAGGAAGACGAACCGAAGGAGATGTTCCCTAAGGAAGTGCAACTTCCCATATCATCCAATAATCTTTCTAATAATAATATTTCAGTTTTATTTAGTAGGAAAATTTTGTACACAAACACACAGACACAGCAAACACAGGCTATTAGTAAGTCCTGGAATGGTGCTTACAAAATTTCTCCTCGTGCCCAAATTAAAAGGAAAACAAGGGTTGAAAGAAAACCTAATAAGATTTATAAAACACATTCATATAAGTATATAAAAGAAAATCTTACACATCAAATCATATAATATATTATACTACTGATTTGATAGTACAGCAACCTTTACTTTGTATATGGAAATATTTTAGAAAGAAATATGAAACTATTAAACATAATTATAAGGTCAGGAAACGTTTTTTTTGAAGATTTTATAGTTTTTCGAGATTCCACTTTATAATACTTGATAGATTTATATAATGTTAGTTATTTTCAAGTTTTCTGCTAATCTCATAACATAATAATTTTATTTATTTTAATAGCAGCGAAACACGAAGGATTGACTTGTATTATTTCTGTCATAGGATGACACGTTAACACAAAAAACAATTTGTCATATTGTGTCAAACGAATCAAAAAGTGTATTGTTTCATGTAGAACACTGTGTGTGTGTGTCTGTGTGTGTACTGTAAAGATTAAATTTAATAAGGTTCTATAGTTAATATTCATGTAAATAGGTTGAAACCATTTTATTATTAAAAAAAAATATGATAGCAGCAAAAGTAGGATGTCAAAACAGATAGTAGATGTCAATTATAATCTCATGTAAACAAACATTATTTAGTTTGGTAGGTTGAATAAGTTATTAAATGAGACTTCTATTACATGTAATATTCGAAGAAGGACTAGTATGGCGTTCGACGACTTCGAGGGCGCTCCCGGTTTGGAGAAGAGCGCGTTAAAAAAAATATTAGCTAGGGTGAACTCATTCTAGTGGTGTTAGAGGTAGAGTTTTCGCGTTTAATTTTACGCCAATAAAGGACTCCATTGGGCGATTAAACTAACTTTGAATACGAGGTATAACCTTCGCGAAGGGTGGCTAGTTGTCACCATTGGTTGAACTGATTATGGAGACAATTGATTTCAATTCTTATGTATTATGATCACTGGAGTAAGTTAAAATTTAAAAACTTTAGCAGAGTAGACCTACGATGATCATCTGACGAGCAACCACGTAGATTAGTTAGGGTAAATCTAATCAAATCAATCCCTTCTGGATAGATTTGAATTGTCACATCGATTTTGTTTACGTCCGACGATGTGTTGCAGGTTTTTGTGGCGTTTTGCTGCAGCAGGGTTTCAGCATAACTGCTTTAAGATATTGCGCAAATGGCGCATAATAATTTAAAGAATATTGCCCAGCGCAGGGTATGACTGAAACTGCTTCTATAGAGGCATACGTCCACCTGTCTACGAAGAGTCGCCACTTAGGCAGGGACTTCGGGTTAGGAGTAGGAAGGTGCTTAACTCTTTCAAGGCTGAGAATGTATGATTGCAAGAAAATCATTCTTACTATCCTCTATTCTTCGGGGGGTAGCTCATGCAGAGATCCTCTTTGGGAGGTGCAACCTCAAAGTCATAAGCCTTGAAAGATTTAAGAAGAAAGAGATTAAGTTAGATTTCGAACGTAGTGACATGAGAATGTGTTAGTTTTTTCCATGAGATTCGGTTGTTTGCCTTGACAATGAAAACACGCAATATATAATTATTCTCGAGAGTACTCTGAATCTATTTATTTTGGATACCTCTCGTAAAGACATAAAATGCGATCCCTTATAGTACTGTATGGGCATGGGTGAACTTGATGATTTCTGTTGTGGATGAAGAAGAGGAGAGGAGGCTTGGTCTTGGGTGGGGTAGCCGGGATGGCAATTGCCATTGGGCTGGGAGCGCGATTCACCTACTGGGAGGTACCAGCTGGTGTAGCGGGGCGAGAGGGGGGGTTGCTGATGCAGGGGAGACAGCTGGGCTCGCTGTCTTACTGGTTTTAGGGGCGAAACCCACCCCAAAGCTCTTCTTCTTCCTCTTACTCATGCCGACTGGGGTAAACCCAGCCGACAGGTCGCAGCAAGACGAGGAGGGGAAGGGTGGGGGTAGTAATCCGGGCCTTGGGAGTCGGAATCTTCATCAAAGTCCATGTTAGTGGGGACTGGTGTGATGGACGGGGACACCGGGCTGTCATAGACACCAAATGTCATTAAGAGTGGGGCTCTGAGAGGGCGCGGTGATAGGGTCCTGGTTGGTACCTGAGGACGACCTTGGAGCGAACGATGGCCGTCCCCTAATATTGGGGTTAAGATCTTGGAGTACCGACACGAACTGGCGTGGGTGGGGTCTGCCTCCCTTACTATCTTTAGGCAGAATGCCAGAAGAACATCTATCCCGTAGGATAGAGAGGTTTTGGCCAGAAGGGCCCGCATTGCGGAAGAAGAGTCTATGTATAAAGTGGGGTACGGGAAATGGGGTAAACTATTACTACTACTATAATTAACATACTATTATTATTATGGGGTTATTGGGGTACCTACGCCTCGAGGAGTCACGTAAATCGCGGCTCCTCGAGCAGACAGCTCCCAAAAAAACTCTCTTTCTGTGAGCGTTTCCTAGTGTTACCACCAGCGAGAAGAAATGCCCAATCAAACTCGCCGGCAACACAACTGTCTGTAAGCCTGAAGGGCCAGTAATCCTAACTCCACGGGTGGGAGAGCGCGGGGATGAGTGATGAGTACCCTCCCTGTCGGGTGTAGACAGGGAGGTAGAGTGAGCCCTAAGCTTGATAACCCACAGCCAATCTTAAAGTGCAGTGGGGGCCCTATGGTACTTTCGATCGATCCGGTGCCGAAGGGGTAGACTCAGCCAACCGTCACCGGGTGCAGCTGAAAGGAAACGGGGGTTATAACAATGGCCGGGACTAGAAGATCCCCCAAGGCCGCTAACCAAAGCTCTTCCAATTTAGCCGAGCCCTGAAGGGGCTAGATGCGCAGAAGGAGGCTGCGGAAAGGGAGAGGGAGATCATGACCTCTCTTCCGGCCCGCAGTAGGCACACCGGGCGTCGGAGAAGGGCATACGCTGCCCTCTTCTGGCCCCCCTAACTAGGTCCAGGGGTGGCAGACTTGGGGACGTCAGTCGCCCCCCATTCATTCGGACTTGGGTCCGAATAAATGTGGGCGATGGACATCCAGGTGGCGGCGCGTGGTGTTCCCGTGCGCCCTTTTTTGACGTCGGGGGAAGTCAAACACCTCACTGCCCCCGCTGACCCGAGGTGACCCGCAGAGGCGGACCAGCCGCGATTTACGGAAGTCGCATTAGCTCTCGCGATTCCTCGTCTGTGAGAGATGGAGCACCGGGGTGGTTTTAGTCAATAAGAGTCTGGTAGACCCCTCTGCCCGGCCCGGGGTGGAGGACATCCATGAGGATGAGGGCTTTTTTTTAATATTGTGGGTTTTTTTTTTTACTATTGATAGGCACGCGCTTGACCACCATCTCGCCTGATGGTAAGCGATGATGTGGTCGAATATGTAGCACGCCTGCCTAGAAGTAACCTATTCACTCTTGACTTAAAGACTCCTAGGTTGTCGCTATCGGGAAACACAGACTCCGGCAGGGAATTCCACTCCTTGGCTGTACGCATTACGAATGTGTTCCCAAAACGTTTTGTGCGTATGGGTGGGATGTCCACCATGTACCGGTGGCGCATCGCCGTTCGTCTTGTGGTCCGATGATGGAACGGGCTTGGCGGGATTAAATTATGCAATTCCGTCGCCCATTCCCCAAAATGCAACCGGTAGAAAACCGACAAGCCAGCAATTCGTCGTCGATGCTCAAGATTTTGGAGCTTCGTCGCGACGAGCCTCTCATTGCCAATGATCCTCTTGGCTCGTTTCTCAATAGACTCAAGGGCATCAAGCTGGTATCTGGCAGATCCGTCCCAAAGATGAGAGCAGTACCTATTCCATACACGATCGAACTTGCGCTTGATAGAGTTTGAGCAGTTGTTCCGGCGTGAAGTACCGTCTCACCTTTGCTAGGATCCCCAACTTTCTTGCAGCCACTTGAGCTTTTGCCTCTATGAAAGGGCCAAAATTGAGAGTAGATGTTAATGTAACCCCAAGAAGCTCAACTTGGTCGGTTATCGGCACGGTTGCACCTCGGATAGATGGAGCTGGCTGGGATTGGCTCCTTTTAGCGGAAAATAGACACGCTTGGGTCTTAGCAGCATTGAACAAGAACAGATTGGCATCACCCCATTCAGAGACAGCCTGTAAGGATGCATTCAAGCGCTCAACCATAACCTCCCGGAGAGACCGGATCTGCGACCCACCAGCTCGTGCGTCGAACACGTATCTCTCAGTAACAGTTCTGTCGTCTGCATACCCAAAGGTACCGGGTTTAAGCAGATCATTAATATGCAGCAAGAACAGTGTTGCCGAGTTTTGTGACAGGGGTTACCACGTTATTAAAAAAAAAAAGCCCTGAAGGGGCTGGGCTAGTGTGTCGGGTCCACACCAAGTGGGTTTGTTGGCATCGTAAGGTATCCCCCAAGTACCACTGACAGTGGATTTAACCCAGAAGGGGCCAGAAACGCGATTGTTGAATCGACTTCAAGTGTTTGTACACTCGTAGCCGATTAAACGGCGTAGCATTGTGTACGTGCAAGGTGTGTAGCACAAAGCGTAATACCGTCTCACCTTTGCTAGGATCCCCAACTTGCTTTGCTACGAGGAGGCGAGGCAATCGTCAGTGACGTCGCGTCGGTGCGCTACGAGGGGCGTAGCGCTAGAGGACCGCTATGCTACGACGTAGCAAATCGCGATACGGGCAGTGAGCGCGTGTGTCTCGGACGGGTGTCGAGAGCGGAATACAAGTGTAAAATGAGGTAAGTGGTCACTTATGTCGTGCTTGTCATTCGTCTCGAACTGGTAATACCTACTCCCGGGATAGGTGTTCATTGACACCTAGCCGCGGGCTAAGCCTAGTACAAAGTTACCAAACTGCTCAAGCACTTCGGGATTTGTCAATTTAATTAATATACCTCTATTTGTAATTCAGGTTATAGATGCTTAGTCCGCCAGCCACACATACAAACTCGTGTGTTCACAAGTTTCTATACCTACATCACAATAATGTGTACACACATAAAAAAAAAGTTCGCGATCACTAGCATAAGCTGTTATATTTTTTTAAATTTAACTTTGTCAAGGAAAATTCTTTGTTGTTTTTTACAAAATAAAACATTTTTTTTATTAACAAAAATTGAGTAATTAATCGGAATATAATTGTAACAGGAATTTAATAGAAAGAAAAAGATTAAACAACAAATTTTATAAATGTTTATATTCAAAATAATATAACTTCTCGCCTGACTCAAACACATGCGGAGATCCTCCTGAGCATGCGGAGGATCAAGTTATCTAGCATTTTTTGGGGTCACCTGTCTCATTCTTGAATAGCGGTTTCTCTGAGCTCTGGCACTATCTGGGGACGTGGCTGACAGTTCCAAATAGCTCGCTTAGGAGCATCCCAACTGTTTGGACTGCTGCCCAAAAGCGCTATATTAGATTGCTGTGAGCCATTCATTCATGCTGTCGTACCTCTAGTAATAACCGGAAGGGTCTGTCTAAAGTCACCAGCTAAAAGTACCACCACACCTCCCATGATATCCTGGTTGCCTTTAATATCCCCCATTGTACGATCTAGTGCTTCGATTGCTCTTTTGTGGGACATCGTACATTCATCCCAAACCAACAGATTACACTACTGTAACATTCTTCCGCGCTAAGTGCTTTTGCTAATGTTACATACTGGCATTTCCTCATGAGCTAAGTTCAATGGTAGTTTTAAAACCGAGTGCGCTATTCGTCTCCCACTATGTAGCGTAGCAGCTATTCCAGAGGAAGCTACTGCAACAGCAACTCCTTTATCTTTCCAGATTTGGGCTAGTAATAAATTTAAAAGAACAGACCTCCTTGGCTACTTTTTTTTTGTTTAAGAATCATCTAATGACTCCTTCCGCTCTGGGCGGAGCGAAAGGGAGTGTCAGACTCTTACTGACTAAAACCCATCCGTGTTCCTCCTAATGCCCTTTGCGTTCCAGGGCGCGGCGTTTCTTTCGAACGGAATTCGAGCGGGCCCCGTCTCCCATACTGACAGCTCTTTGAGGCGCGCGTGGAACACAGCGCGCCGTCGACACGGGCCTGGTGCTGATCGGACGGCGAGCCACCCAGTGCTCACTGTCCGCAGGCCCACGCCTACGGTGGCCGGTCTTCTGTTGTGGCGGCACCTCCTTGGCCACTGGCAATTTTTTTAATAATTGAATCAAAAATAATTTTTTGTCTGTATTTAAAAGTGGAAGAGCTTCTGTTATTTGTTGAATTAAAAAAAAAACAATAACATAATCTAGTTCTCTCATTAAATCACTACTAACTTCTCCAGTTCTTTGTGTCTGCTCATTCCAAAATTGCTTAAATCTTTTCCAGTAATAGTAATCACTTGATCTGCAACTTTTTTGTTAACGCGTCATTGTAAATTAAATCATTGTACGAAGCATTCGTATTCTGTTTTTGTAATCGGTGTAAAATATCATCTACCATATCTTTTTATATTTTACCAATCATTTTTGAGGGTTTTAAAGTCAACATGTCATTAAAATAGCGAAAAGCTCTCACACTTTGGGCGCAGATTTGCATTGTGCAGCCTCTTCCAGAGATATATCCCAGATCTCTTGCCTCACATGCCTCTCGAAATGTCGAAAATTCTCAATTGTTGAGCTTTTTAAGATATTTGAAAGAGGTTAGCCCACGCACATGGTGTAAAAGCATCCTTAAACAAAAGCATTCCATATTACTAACATTGACCGTCTATACTCGACCTAAAACATCTCCAGATTTAAGACCAGGCCAATTCTGAACAGGTACTCCTTGAATTCAGCGTTTCCATTCTCTCTTTGTTGTATTCCAAGTGTAATATCTCGGTACCTCAACATTGAGAAGAGTTCGTGCAAATTCATCTTTGTACAAAGGTCAAAAAAGCAGTAGGTGTCAGTAAAGTACACACGTTCACCATTTTTTAGGTGCACATTGAGGTGTGTAACGGTGGGGTGCCTCTCGTGTAACGGAAATCCTAAGAGCCGCCACACAGCTTCGTTGCTACTGACATAACGTAACTACCATTTCGGAGTTTTGCAGATGCTGTTCGACCTCCGTCTGCTGGTACCCTTCTACGATACAGCGGATATCCGTTATCATTGTGAATTGTCTCTTTAATAAGGTTGCGCGGATATTATTTAGTGCATTTGCCACCCTTCATGCAAGGGCATTGTGGATTTTCAGAACCGCATGGACCATTCATCATATTTTTAACAATCGTTTCATGTAGTGACTTGTCATTATTTGGATCCGGTATTCCAGCGCTAATGATTTTATCTATTTGATCAGGCCTCAACTTCTCTAAAATAGGCACGTGTGGTAGGCCACGCTTTTGCCAATCTATCGAATATATAAAACACAATACTCCTCCAATTATTTTTTCTTTGTTAATAACAGTAATTAAATTTTTGGCATCGCTTAATGGCATCCCAAATGCCATACCAAATCACGCAGTTTAAACTTCTTTTTTTTATCCTATGGCCCCTGTTCGACCAAAAAACGTGGCAGCCGCCGATTACAATAAAACTATTAAATTGTTGTGGCGTCGCGACGGCTATTTCGACCGGGTAACCACAGGTTAATCTTAAAACTCTCGCAACTATATCGTGTCTATATATCGCACTTTGTCCCGGCAGCAACTCATCAACTATTTCAGGCCAATTTGGGTTACAGGTGAAAGTGATAAATAAATCAGGGCCCCAAGTCTGCTATTACAATAGTGTCAGAATGGTCAATCACTGATCTCATAATTGTTGATTTTGACAAGTTTGGTAATCTACTAACATAATAGCGTCATTATGACTTTCCAATGATCAACCACTGACACTCCACTGAACGAAATGGCATAAAATGGTAATCTCGTACATAATGACAAATGAATGACAGACGTACCTATGCCGTAATCTGCTAAAATTTTGACATTTCCATCGATCAGTGACCTACTATTAAAATGTAATTGTGCAGTCATTGCTTTTCTAGTCATTGCGTCATTCTACCGGCGTTTTATATCCAATATCTTTTGGACAAACTTCGCCCTTCATTGGTGCGGGTGCGGCTGCAGTAGCCAAGCGCCAGGTGTCTGTGGTTTTCGAGAAACTCAATGAGAGCCGAAAGGAGAAACTCAATGAGAGCCGAAAGAAGAAACTCAAACTCCATAGAAACTTGGACCTGGCGTTACAGGGCTGGATTTCGCCATAAATTGAGCATTTAGGAAGGTTTCACGAGCCCAATTTTGACCCACTGACCAACTTGTTGGTCTGAGCTGACCAAATCAGACAATATTTGCCCATATTTAAGGTTATTATTTTTAAATAGGTTACTAGCTTTAGCCCGCGCATATTTATGAATAGATTAAGAAAAATGCATACGTTTGTGGCTCTGTTTCCCACTTTGGAAATATTATCAAACATTCGTCGTTATAGAGATCTAAGACTATATACTTTGGAATGCACTTGCAGCTATGCTGCAGCACTCACATCCTATAACGCGCATATTTATAAATAGATTAAGAAAAATGCATACGTTTGTGGCTCTGTTTCCCACTTTGGAAATATTATCAAACATTCGTCGTTATAGAGATCTAAGACTATATACTTTGGAATGCACTTGCAGCTATGCTGCAGCACTCACATCCTATAACGACGATGTTTTAGGTAGCTACATAAAAGTGCTCAGGCTTTCAGTTGCTGTCGGCGACGAGACCCCGTCCACGTCCCTAGGCGCAAGTAGTGGTAGGGGCGACCATGTAAATGAGGAATGTTGTCTTGATGTACGAAAAGAGAACTAGTTAGATTCGCATAGATTTTAATTGCTTTAGGTTTAATTTCTGTCTAATTAGTTATGTAAGGTTTTTTATGTAAGTCAAGTAAGGTTTCTTTATGTTTGTTCTATTAAATAAAGTTTAAATGTAATGATAATTTGATGTTTAGTTAGGGAACTAATTAAGAACTTAGGATTTAAGTAGTTTGTGTTCTAATTACTTTCTAATTAGTTTAATGAGTATTATTTGTGTATGCTAGATCTAATAAGACTCCAATATGATAATATTTTAACGTTTTGTAAGGAAATTTTAAAGTAAAGTTTTTGCATTGTAAATAATTACGTAAGTTGAAAACGAGGTTTTTTGTTTATGGAGATATTGTATTGTAATTAGTGTCAAAATAAAGGTCTTGACCCAAAACCTATTTTACAAAAAGAATTAAGTCGATAGGACTTATAGTTTTAAAGATATTTACGAAAATGTATAGTGAAAGTTTGTTATGATGAAAATTTAGAAGTTTTTGTTCTAGAAACTTTTTATTATGATTAGATACCAAAAAGATTTGTATTCTAGATTATAGAGTAAGGTCTGACGCATCCAGAAATGTATATATTGTAAGGGTTTTTTTTACATAAAAACAATAAATAAAGGCTCCAAGGGTTTCGGCTCGAAATAAAAATCATAGGCAAAATGAGTCTAAAAATCACGGTCGCCATTAAGGTAACAACGGGCCGTATATAAGCGGAGCCGAATTTTGGCTCAATCGCAGTCGTCGAGCAGCCGTCGAAGAGGCAACAACTAGAAGAAAGGGAACCGAAACCTGCGGAACCAGATACCCCAGGAAGAAGCATTTTATTTCACCTCTCCCCGGCTGTCCGTCTCCGTCTCCCGAGGTCCCAGAAGTCAAGTAGCGCCACATACGCATTCAGGGGTGCGTGACGACGTACGTAACCAGCGCTAGGAAATTAAGGGGCGTACGTC
The DNA here is from genome assembly GCA_950371165.1 of Lacanobia oleracea. NCBI lineage: Eukaryota > Metazoa > Arthropoda > Insecta > Lepidoptera > Noctuidae > Lacanobia > Lacanobia oleracea. The sequence goes on along the minus strand of CATNUG010000002.1, from coordinate 857,254 downwards.
GAATTACGTGGGAGATTATCCCAGGTCGACAGTGCGGACACTGGTCGTGTCCCTGCCGTCCGAAATAGTTCCCTTTAGCTGAAGTTTTCAGAAAACTATATTTTTTAGACAAGGGCCATGTGCATCACTCCTGGCTTGCTTTTGCTTATATTGTATCTAATAGGGTATTTGATGCAAACTTATATCAGGTACAGTAATCTGGAATTGTATTACATTAAAATAAAAATAAAACACATAGCGGTAAATTGTTTTAATCATCTTCTTCATTAGGATTATCATAATATGTGTAGGTAGGTTCTTCTAAATGAGGAATGTCTTGACTGTCCCGCTCATTGACAGCTGATGAAGATGCCCCAGATGGTGTGGGGCCTGAATGGAAATACCGGGATGCTCTATTTGCTCGCACCCATCAAGAGAAGCACACTTGAAGCACCCACCTGAAAATAATGTATCCACATTACAGGGTGCCATTACATAGAGACATTGTGTGTGTGTGCCTTTGAAAATGACTGAACTAAAGAAATCCTACAAATGAGAAATCTTGATGTTAAGAGCTTGAATAATATTAAATACTAGTTGTCCCGTGCAACTTCGTCTGCGTCACAATTTACTTCAATTTACTTTCATTACTGCTCCGCTCCTATTTGGTCTAAGCGTAATGATATACATTCAGTCAAAAAAGTATCGGGAATGGATGATTTGTTTATGGTTCCAAATTCAAATTTTTGTTTTTTTGTAGTTGTTAGATTGGCACAACTGTTTTCCATTTTGGCGCGGAGTTTGTGTTGCATCTGTTATTTATATTAAATACAGTGCTGGTTTTAGTAATATCATATATAGTGTGTATTGCGAATTTCATAATGGACAAAAATATCGAACAAAGAGTTTGTCTTAAATTTTGCATCGCCAATGGAATTTCGTGTTCGGAGTCACTGAAAATGTTACAGAAGGCTTACGGTGAATCGACTTTATCAAAAACTCGTGCTTATGAGTGGTTCAAAGCGTTCAAAAGCGGTCGAGATGTGATGGAAGATTTGCCTCGCTTTGGTAGGCCGTCAACGTCTGCAACTGAAGTTAACATCGCAAAAGTGAAGGAAATAGTGACTGAAAATCCCCATTCAACTCTGAGAGAGATAGCCGCCGAACTTTCTGTATCTCACGAGTCGATCCGTACCATTTTAACTAATCATTTGGGTATGAAACATGTTGCTGCTCGGCTAGTCCCAAAAGATCTGAATTTTCTCCAAAAACTCAATCGTATGAAAGTCGCTGAGGACATGCTAGAACGAGTCAGTTCGGACCCAACATTCATGAAACGCATTGTTACTGGTGACGAGACGTGGGTTTACGAGTTTGACATGCAAACTAGTCAACAAGCTTCGGAGTGGCGCCTTCCAACTGAACCGAAACCGAAAAAACCACGCCAAAGTCGATCAAAAGTCAAAGTCATGTTGACTGTTTTCTTTGACTATCGCGGTGTTGTGCACTCTGAATTCTTACCGGAAGGTCTAACGGTAAATAATGAATGTTATTTGTGCGTTATGCGGCGTTTAAGAGAGCAAATTCGACGAAAAAGGCCAGATTTGTGGAAAGAAAATTCTTGGATTTTGCACCACGACAATGCGCCTTCGCACAAGGCTATCATTGTGAACGAATTTTTAACCAAACACTCAACAAATACCATCCAGCAACCACAATATTCACCAGATATGGCTCCTGCTGACTTTTTTCTTTTTCCTAAACTCAAATTACCACTTCGTGGCACCCGTTTTCAATCGATAGAAGACATAAAAGAGAATTCGCGGCGAGAACTGAACTCAATTCCGGAAGCAGCGTTTAAAAAATGTTTTGATGAATGGATTATTCGTTGGCGCAAGTGTATCGTTTCTAAAGGAGCATACTTTGAAGGTGATAAAATAAATTTGGATGAATAACAGACGTTTTGTGTATTATTGATCTTTTCCCGGTACTTTCTTGACAGAGTAGTATAGCTTATAGCCTTCCTCGATAAATGGGCTATCTAACACTGAAACATTTATCAAATCATTATTTAATACATTATTTTTCAAATCGGACCAGCAGTTCCTGAGATTAGCGTGTTCAAGTAAACAAACTAACTCTTCAGCTTTATATATTAGTGTAGATAATGAAAATAACACTCTCTATGCCCTCGTTAACAAAACTAAACTAAATAATGTTTTTCATAACCCGTGAATAAAACAAGTAAACTGACCGAGCACGACAGAATCCATTAGGTATATTACACTCTTGCACTGTACCAGTTCTGTACTGTACAAGTTGATGAAGACAAACTGTTTTCAGAAAACAACATCCACATTGAATAACACTTATCGGTGTCCTAGTGTCTGTTCATTTCCATCTGGTCTTCTTTCATCAAGAGCGAGCTTGGAAGATGATGTCATTTTCATTTACCTGAAACAAATATTTATCATTAGACTATTAGGTCTAGCACTACCATTTAGAAATAAACATCTGAGTGACTAATTTTGGTAAACATAAGTGGCCAAATTACATGTCATTGAAGGGACGCTGGCCTCCTCTCTGAGAGAGAGAGTAGGTTGTAATTGACCATACAGATTCAGTCTGGATTGGTGATGTTTTGAATATGAATTTGTTGCATTCTGGTATTATTTAAAAAAATAAAACCATTAACAGACAACTAAACAGAATCTATAAAACACCATTTAGTTTGTTTACATTAACATTAAATATTACGAACAAAAATGTTAAATGTTATCTACGATATAGAAATATCAGATACTAACCGTTTGAGGCGCGACCCATTCCTGTACAATAGAAAGAATTGATTCATTTTCCAATCTTCACCTTCCTATTGTATTGCACCGGTCCGTGGCTATTCCGCAATTGATGCACAGTCTCATGAAGGCCGTTATTGAGAAGTTAAAAGAGCAATAAACAAATCTATTGTTTATTTGATTTTTTAATGACGCTCACGTTAAAAACCAATAAGCTCTTTGCCAAACACCACGGGATGACACGTATTTACTATACCAGGTTTGAAAACCAGGGCTTGGCTTCAAAGTACGGCGCCCTGGTACGAAGTAGGAAAAGCTGCCAATTGTGGAAGTATTTTGTATGCTATCGGGCACCGCAGAGCTAGAAAATACTTTCATAGGAAATTGATCCATGTTACTCTTAATTATAAGTACAATCGCTTTTGCAAATAAAAAACTTTAGTATCTGTAAAGTTTGTATGTTTTTCGAGGATGCGATTATAGTACTAATTTCTATACAAATACGAATCAATTTCCTGTGGCAAGTACTTTGGCGCGAGCCCTTCACTGCACGCGGCCGCACCTAGAGCGTCCGATGTAAAATACTTGCATAGGAAAGTGATTCGTTTTGCGTTAGTAACACGGGGCATAATCGTATCAGAAAAAAGTACTTGTAAATTCAAAGTATTTTCATTTGCAAATGCGATTGTGCTCCTTAATATTATAATTTCACGGATTAATTTCCTATGAAAGTAAGGCTAATTGAGGATTGGGGGCTCAGTAGCCGTGCTCGAAATATTCCGAAGTTGTTCGTGTGCATAAATCAAAATCTGTGTAGGTGTGTGTGTCAGGGAACTTTATGATTTCTTTTGACTCGTTTGCGGCGCCATTCACCCTAATGGCTATTGAAAAAAAAAAACAAATTATTGCGTGGACGAAAGTATTTTAGAAGATATTTTGTTATGTTTACGTTTTTTATTTTTCTTTCGTCAGTTGTGGTTTGAGTGAGTGCGAGCTTGTTATGCAATTGGCTGACAGTGACCTTATTTATTATAAGCGTTATTGTAAATACACCAAAAATAAAACAACAGGAAACTTAAAACTAAAACACATACAATGGGCGGTGTAAATAAACAAAACTTATTTTTTATGTGTACGTAACTTTGTTTGTTTATTAGTGACATTCCTAACAAATAATAAAGTTAACTAATAAGCTAAGTTTTTAAACAAGTTCATGACAAAATACGAGTACCTTAAGAGCATTCGTTAATAATTTCTAACACTTTGAAAGGCGTGATTTAGCCATTTAGGAAGATCCCTCTCTCCCCGACCGCACCGCACACTCTCCTCGTTCTCCCTCATCAAAAGTTAAAAAAATCGAATATACCGACACCCCGTCAACTAAGTCATACCGCCAAATGATTCAAGGTTGCTTGCATGCAAATGGTAGTAACATATACCGATACTTTTATTAACAACCTTTTAAAGATAGAATAATAATTATTGGCTTCTGACTGCCAAAGATCTACAAATGACAGCTGGGACCATCGGCTTAACCTGTGGTTACCCGGTCGAAATAGCCGTCGCGACGCCACAACAATTTAATAGTTTTATTGTAATCGGCGGCTGCCACGTTTTTTGGTCGATCAGGGGCCATAGGATATTAAACACTATGTTTAAAAAAAAAGAAGTTTAAACTGCGTGATTTGGTATGGCATTTGGAATGCCATTAAGCGATGCCAAAAAGTTGATTACTGTTATTAACAAAGGAAAAATATTTGGAGAAGTATTGTGTTTTATGTATTCGATAGAATAGCAAAAGCGCGGCCTACCACACGTAGTACATATTTTAGAGAAGTTGAGGCCTGATCAAATAGATAAAATCATTAGCGCTGGAATACCGGATCCAAATAATGACAAGTCACTACATGAAACGATTGTTAAAAATATGATGAATGGTCCATGCGGTTCTGAAAATCCACAATGCCCTTGCATGAAGGGTGGAAATGCACTAAAAAATATCCGCGCAACCTTATTAAAGAAACAATTCACAATGATAACGGATATCCGCTGTATCGTAGAAGGGTGCCAGCAGACGGAGGTCGAACAGCATCTGCAAAACTCCGAAATGGTAGTTACGTTATGTCAGTAGCAACGAAACTTGCGAACACACGAGTTTGTATGTGTGGCTGGCGGACTAAGCATCAATAACCTGAATTACAAATAGAGGTATATTAATTAAATTGACAAATCCCGAAGTGCTTGAGCAGTTTGGTAACTTTGTAGTAGGCTTAGCCCGTGGCTAGGTGTCATTGAACACCTATCCCGGGAGTACGTATTACCAGTTCGAGACGAATGACAAGCAAGACATATGTGACCACTTACCTCACTTTGCACTTGCATTCCGCTCTCGACACCCGTCCGAGACACACACGCTCACTGCCCGTATCGCGATTTGCTACGTCGTAGCAGAGCGGTCCCCTAGCGCTACGCCCCTCGTAGCGCACCGACGCGGACGCGACGTCACTGACGATTGCCTCACCTCCTCGTAGCAGTGCTACGCTTTGTGCTACACACCTTGCTACGCGCTCACGGCCACATTGCTACGCCGTTTAATCGGCTACGTTTTTTCACTTGAAGTCGATTCAACAATCGCGTTTCTGGCCCCTTCTGGGTTATATTCACTGTCAGTGGTACTTGGGGGACACCTTACGGTGCCAACGAACCCATGTAGTGTGGACCCGACACACTAGCCCAGCCCCTTCAGGGCTTTTTTTTTTTAATGACGAGGCTTAATCGTCATGGATGTCCTCCACCCTGGGGTGGGCAGAGGGGTCTACGAGATTCTTACTGACTTAAACCACCCCGGTGCTCCATATCTCACCAACCAGGAATCGCGAGAACTAATGCGACTTCCGTAATTCGCGGCTGGCCCGCCTCCGCGGGTCACCTCGGGTCAGCGGGGGCAGTGAGGTGTTTGACTTCCCCCGCGTCATCAAAGAAGGGCGCACGGGAACACCACGCGCCGCCACCTGGATGTCCATCGCCCACATTTATTCGGACCCAAGTCCGAATGAATGGGGGGTGACTGACGTCCCCAAATCTGCCACCCCTGGACCTAGTTAGGGGGGCCGGAAGAGGGCAGCGTATGCCCTTCTCCGAAGCCCGGTGTGCCTACTGCGGGCCGGAAGAGAGGTCATGATCTCCCTCTCCCTTTCCGCAGCCTCTTTCTGCGCATCTAGCCCCTTCAGGGCTCGGCTAAGTTGGAAGAGCTTTGGTTAGCGGCCTTGGGGATCTCCTGGTTGCGGCCATTGTTATAACCCCCGTTTCGTTTCAGCTGCACCCGGTGACGGTTGGGTGAGTCTACCCCTTCGGCACCGGATCGATCGAAAGACCCATAGGGCCTTACTGCTTACGGCTCACTCACGGAACATGTACAATTGGTCCTGAACGAATGTTCAAGGGAGGTCCTGGTAACGAACAATCGTCACTGGAAACTCCCGGATGATGTACGTGCGCTCGCGACTGAGAAGAACGCAGCTTTCGGTGCATACAGCTCCTTCCCCTGTGCAAATAACAAAGCTTTAATGCGTTACTTACAGCGTAAACTAAGTAACAGCGTCAAAGAGCTGCGTAATAGCGCTGGGAAAAGATGCTCGGCGAACTCGAACCAAACCACCAAGCGTTCAAATCCGGTCGACCCGGCACACCGCACTGAGGTTGACGCTAAGCCGAACGCAGGACTTCTCTCCCTCTCATCAAGGACCCTGATGATTCTTTTCACCCCGTCACGCCAGAAGAGTTAGAGAGGATCATTAGGCAACTCAAACCCAGGAAAACCCCTAGGTTTGATGGTATCACCAACAAGGTGTTACAACTGTTCCCTAAAACTCTTATCTTGATGATAACCGCCATTTTCAACGGCGCTCTGTCAAACAACATGTTCCTCCAAGAGTGGAAAGAGGCTACTGTTATCGGTATTCCAAAACTGGGCAAGGCCTCCCCATACTCATATCGCCCCATGAGTCTGCTCAATGCACTCGACAAGATCTACGAGAGGCTTATTTATAAGCGTCTCAAAGATTATGCTGAACGTTAGAACCTTATTCCTAACAAGCGTTTTGAGTTTAACCAATCTTGCGTCCAACAGGTGTACCGCATCGTTGAGCACATCAACGGCCGCTTTCAGAACGGTCAGATATCTGGTACTCTGTTACTTCAATATTGCGAAAGCCTTCGACAAGGTCTGACACAACGGTCTGACACAACGGTCTGATACAAGTTGTATCAGCTCGGTGGGCCAGATCGTCTCGTGCTCATCTTACGAGACTATTTGTCAAACCACACTTTTCAATATCGCATCGAAGGTGCACTAATCAGACCCCGTCCCATCCGCGCCGGCGTACCGCAAGGCGGTATGTTTTCCCCCTTAATGTTCACGCTATTCACTAGTTATATTCCCAAAACCCCCAAGACGCAGTTAGCATTATTTGCCGATGACGCGGCCATCTACTGCTCTGGCACGAGCGCCAAGGCAATGGTGCTCAAAACCTCCAAAAATCCGCCACCACCCTAGGCGAATGGTTCCGGAAATGGAGGATTGAAGTAAATCCGTAGAAAAGTCAGGTGATCTTGTTTTACAAGCCGCGGCCTAGAACACCACTACCCTCTATACCTATCACCATGTTTGACAAGCCGACCCCTGCGAGAAGCGAGTTAAATACCTAGGTGTGATGCTGAACGCACGCAGTAAACTATCCCTTAAATACAAACTGCGCATTTACGTTACATGCATTCGCCCGATCATGACTTATGCGTAAGTCACACCATATCCATAGGATGCAAACTCAATAAAACCGGCGACCCGTGGTTCGTTAGGAATGAATGACTTCATGTCGACCTCAAAGTCTCGACTATTAAGCAGTTCATGAAGCGTCTTACAAAACGCTTCACTGAATCTGCCGAAAAGCACAAGAACACATTAATCGCATCGGCTACCCGATACGCTCTCTCTAAGATTAGTAGGATTCGCCGTGCTAGGCATACTCTCGTCGATCCTGACCACCAAATCACCCTCCTTCAAGAAAGCTGTAGGGAAACTAGCACTCTCAGAAAACACAAAAACAGGCCGCATTCCGTTTTGAGGCCACGCCACCGATGCCCTTCGCGACGCTTCTGTAATGCTCCCCCCCGTCTTTTTCCTAACGCGCCAGCCCGCGCCGCTGAGCTTTAAGCTTTAAATACCCCAAATAATGGTATGACCTAGCCAGTCCCTTGCTGTCCTCCCCAAAACGACGCCGTTGAGCCGAGGTCCGTACCCCACAGGGGTGCCCTGAGCGAGCGGAGTTTTAGTTTTTAAGTTGCATAGCCTCGGCTGAGGACCGTAAATTTATTTTAGGCCCACACAGGCAAGTCCGGTTAAGTAGTTACAACCTTTGCAAGTTTGTAACTGCGAGTGGTCTCCGACAAAAAGATACTGGGCTCCTGTTTGTCACCTTGAAGCCACACTGCGGTCACACTACTTTTTTGCGCCCAAAATAATTGTGTCCGCAACGTCATTATACAGACAGATACTTCTGCGACAGATGGCTTTGCAGTTATTGGTTCACTTATATTCACTTACATGATACCTAAGTAGTAATCCGGTTACACCGTAGTAAAATAATTCCCAGGTTAATAAAATAACAATTCCAGATGACGTTATTTCAGAGTCGAAATGTGATAGTTTAATATCGTTATAATTATGGCATACTTGTTTCTGCCCGCGACGTCGTCCGCGCCTATATTTATCGTGCTACAAAAGTTGAATTTCATTTTTCATTACCATTTCCTTTTTTTTTATGGGAAATTATAATATAATGACAAGGGGAAGGGAGTGTCAGACTCTTACTGACTAAAACCCACCCGTATTCCTTCAAATGCCCAGACTACACGCGCGGCGACCGCATTCTGCCGAACAATGATGATATTTTACTAATAATAATAATAAATTTGTTTATTAGGGCACTAAGTCCCAATATTACAATTAAATGAAAACAAAACATTAATAAATATAAAATTACAAAATTAAAACTTAAACAATTACAAAATCTTTAATTGAATTAAAATAATAATTAAATAAAATATTCATTAAAATCAAAATCAAAATCAAAATCAAAATCAAAATCAAAATCAAAATCAAAATCAAAATCAAAATCAAAATCAAAATCAAAATCAAAATCAAAATCAAAATCAAAATCAAAATCAAAATCAAAATCAAAATCAAAATCAAAATCAAAATCAAAATCAAAATCAAAATCAAAATCAAAATCAAAATCAAAATCAAAATCAAAATCAAAATCAAAATCAAAATCAAAATCAAAATCAAAATCAAAATCAAAATCAAAATCAAAATCAAAATCAAAATCAAAATCAAAATCAAAATCAAAATCAAAATCAAAATCAAAATCAAAATCAAAATCAAAATCAAAATCAAAATCAAAATCAAAATCAAAATCAAAATCAAAATCAAAATCAAAATCAAAATCAAAATCAAAATCAAAATCAAAATCAAAATCAAAATCAAAATCAAAATCAAAATCAAAATCAAAATCAAAATAAAACCATAAAAAAAAAAAAAAAAAAAAACAACATTAATTATCGTCGGTTGGCACTCCGGTGGACTTCGAGCCAGTACCTATGAACCGGACCGCACCAATCCGCACTGACAACCCTTAGTAGCTGATTGGCCGATTTTAATAATCTGCTCAAAAACGTTGCAATTCGCGAGCGAATAACAGCGTGAAAGTCCGGTATTCCCGCCTCAGCGAACATGCTCGACGCACTACAGTACCGCGGAAGTCTCATAAGAATACGATAAGCATCGTTGTACTGCACACGCATGGTACTTAGCGTTGACCTTTTAAATTTCGTCCACAACTGACATGTGTAAAATCAAAGACAATAGGCTCGGAACAACGTTTTTTTTACACACGTGCTGCAGCGGGAAAATCTGCGTGCGAGCATATTGCACCGTATCGAGAGCGCCCTTCTCTCCCGTTCTATGTCAGCATCATCTGAAAGGTCATCAGTGAGCATATGGCCCAGATATCTAAACGTACGTACAACCCTCACTGGTGAACCATTAATATTAACTTCAGGGACTTTCTCCGGTCCCTTACCAGCCCTAAAGACTAACATTTGTGTTTTCACGACATTGTAGATCATGCCATGAGAACTGGCGTATTGCTCACAAATGTCAAGTAGACGTCTGAGGGCCCTTATTGAGGGGCTGAGGAGAACCATGTCATCGGCGTAACTTATATTATTAAAGCATACACCGCCAATGTGACAGCCGACACCTGCCCTCCCCAGCTCCTCAATAAGGCCATTCACGTAGATGTTGAAAAGGTCCGGAGAAGTCAAACCCCCCTGACGCACGCCGCATTCCAACCTATAATCGCTAGAATGTGCGTTTCCCCATCTTACATTGTTAGTTTGGTTTCCGTACCAGTATTGTAACATTCTTATGATGCGAGAGTTCACCCCGGAGCCGCGCAATTTGTCCCAGAGAACACCATAATTCACCAGATCAAATGCGCGACTCAGGTCCAAGAAACAGGCATATACAGAGGTGTTCCGACTTCTATAATACTGAACCGTATGTTTCAACGCAAGGATTGCTAGATCTGTCGACAAACCAGGACGGAAACCAAACTGCGCATCATTAATCTTAGCACACCTGAGCAGTAAGGGCTGCACAAGACGCTCCAACACCTTGCCCAGGACAGTTCCAAGAGAGATAGGTCGGTAGTTGGCAGCAGAACTGAGATCGCCTGTTTTATTTTTTGCTATTGGAATTACAACAGTTTTCATTAGGGCTTCAGGTAAATATGAATACTTAATACATAAATTAAAAAGCGAACATAGCTTACTGTATATGAATTCCCCTGCGTTAATTAAGTGTTCGATGCTCAGGTTATCATAGCCCGCAGATTTACCACGCTTCATACGTTTTATAACGTCCAAAACATCTTGTGGCGAGAATTCTAGCTGCTCACAATCCATACGCCTCTCATTCTCACCCAACCCCCGACCACACTCCCCCGAAGCCTGGCCGGCCGGCTCCACAGGCACGGGCTTCATTTTAAACCTATCAGCAAACATATTTGCGATTCTAGACGGCTCAAGTAGGCCGTCTATGGATAACGGTACATTTTGCTTGTTATTTAGCTTTTTCGTACTTTGCCAAAATTTTATGAAGTTCTTGTTTTTACAATGCGTTGCTATTATATCCATTTTAATTGATTCTTCGTTACGTTGACACCATTTTAATTTATTTTTAAAAATCTTACGACTAGTAATCATATTGTCATATAAGTCACCCCTAGACGGCCTACCAGCCATCACCCACCAATTGTAGTGTAACTTCGCAGCGCTATGGGATTCCCGCACATGATAATTCCATCCCGTTACTGGTTTACGAGGTTTACGTCCACGGGAGACCGACCTATAACATTTTATAGCCCCCCCCTGAAGTACATCAACAATATCACCGTAAAGCTTGTCAATTTTGTGATGCTCATTTATTTTATCACATAATGGTCGTTTCAACCGATTTGGTTGCAGCCCGCGTATTCGATCTACGACTAGTGCAAACGGGTTTTCGGTTAGCCGTATTCTACCCCGTCCGTATTCAGGTGCAGACCGTTTTCAGTAACCGCACACGGCTAATTTGTTGAAACGCGCCACTACAACCGGCAGCACATTCATCATGCTCCCCTAGAAGTCACTGCTTGCGGTAGCGTCGGGGTCGGGTTACCTCCTTCCCTCAAACATGGCGAGGGGGTAATGGCTGATCTTTGCGTTGTGCTCGTGAACGGGTGCTGCTGTCTTAGCGTGATGATATATAGCCTATAGCCTTCCTCGATAAATGAGACACTGATAGAATTTTTCAAATCGGACCATTTTATTTCCTTTAAGGATGGGAAATCATCAAATGACTCCTCCCGCTTTAGGTGAAGCAGAAGGGAGTGTCAGACTCTTACTGACTAAAACCCATCCGCGTTCCTCCCAGTGCCCTTTGCGTTCCAGGGTACGGAGCCTCTTTCGTACGAAGTCCGCAGCCCCAGCAGGTCCCTAGCGGGCCCCGTCTTTTACGCTGACAGCTCTTTGAGGCACGCGTGGAACACAGCGCGCCGTCCACCCGGGCCTGGTTCTGATCAGACGGCGAGCCACCCTATGGCAGCAGGCTCGCGCTTACGGTTGCCGAAAATCGCCCTGCGACTCCCGACGCCCAGGGCGTCTTCTTCTGTTGCGGCGGCTGGGGCGTGAGATTTCCCTTTCTCTTACACGTTCGGCTTCCTCGATTGCTAGCATTACTGCTTCGCAGAAGGAGGTGACCGCTTCCCCTGTCTCCTCGCTCCGGACCATAGCTTGAACCAGGGCCGGACGCGAGAGATCGCCGCCGTCGATCGCCTCGGCGAGGACACGGCGGTGCTCCGCCCAAGCAGGGCAGACCTCAACCGTATGCTCCACCGTGTCCTCCGGGCGATCCTCGTAGTGTTGACACCCGGGCGTATCCTCCCGCCGAATTCGGCGGGAGGATACCGTTCGAATACGTAACAGGTACCTCCCGAAACAACCGTGTCCGGTGAGTACCTGCGTCAAGCGGAAAGTAAGGACGCCGTGGCGCCGCTCTAGCCACTCCTCAAAGAGGGGACTTATCGCCGCAATTGTGGCGTGCCCAGCGCTGGGTTGGGACAGTCTTTGTCTCCATACTGCTATGAGATCTTGCCGGAGCTCCGTCCGCCGTACTGCGAATTGCCGCGACAGAGGAGTCTCGCCCCGGCGTAGCACTTCCAGGCGCCATTTGTAAATGAGTGCGAGGGCTCTCGCCTCTAGATCACATGGCTCTGATTTGACCCTGAGGATTGATTTCTGAGGTTAGCGCGTTCAAGCAAACAAACAAACTCTTCAGCTTTATATATTAGTACAGATTATAGATAGATGTATAGGTAGATTTGCCATTTCATGAAGTGGCTGAGGTTAGGTTAGGTTACGAACGTGATCACTTTTGACTAATTGTGACTCTTGATCTCAAGGACGATGAGGACAGTGAGCAGGAGCGCAGGGCTCTGGCGGTGAGGTAATATGCTCGCCCGCAGGTTTGCACGATGCACGAGAGAAGTGAATGGAAAGTACGCTATTCAAAGCCTGTCCATTGCCAGTCCTTCGACTCAAGTGACCTAGCTGTGGGTGAGATGTACGCAGCGAGCCTATAGAGCCCTGCGCACTCAGTACCTACAGTAGTGCATTCAGAATGTTGTTGGCTCTACCGTGGCGGTGCAGCGCGACTGGAATATTTGCTAAAGCACGCACTGAAGGTTTTCAGGCCATCATGCGCAGAAAAGCAGCTTCTCTCCTGGCCCGTATGTGGGGTAGCAACAACGGCGTTCTGAACGCAATAGCTGTACGTGTGGCGAGTGCAATATCTTGTGCAGGTGTGGCGAGTGCAATATCTTGTGCAGGTGTGGCGAGTCGTAGCAAATAAAAATGTATATTGGACTAGGTTAAGGTTTCTATGGGCCTATGCCACCCAAAATAAAGTTATTATTATTACTACGAAATAGCCATCCATTTTGTGAAATGCCACTTCATGAAATGGCCAATTCTAAGACAGTAACATTATTTTTTCTAATCTTTGCCCGGAATTTCTCCTGTATCATGGGTTCGTTTAAAATCATATAAACTCACATACAGCAACAGCTAGACCTGGAATAACTGTCTGCAAGCAATAAATATGTGCTCCTTGCAGGAATCGAACCTGCACAGCACAGCAGCCAATCGGTCAAACACTGCGCCAACCATGCCGTCAGCAAACTTTTTGTTTCCCAAAATACGCTCTTCTAGAATAGGATCCTCGACTATAAAAAATACTCATTACTAAGAAAATGAAGCGTTGTGTAACGTACAAACCGCTCAAGCTAGGAACATTTGAAGTTTATCGTGTAAGTATATCGAGGCAGTTACCCTAAATACCTACATGTTTCACACTTGACCTAAATATAACAGAAAACACTATTTTCTTTCATAAGCTTTCTAAAAAAGTAAACACGTACCCACTTTTTGTCAGGCGTTTGAATAAACTTCACCCAAACGGTTCTTGGTAGTACAGATTGTTCGATGGCCGCCTTGCTTGTTGAGTATCGGTATGTGATGCTAGCTGTCTGACTCACTACGATGCGCTCTGCTCGCTCAGCCGGTCTGTTCTAACTAAATCTCGCCGTGTAAACTTAGGAGTGAACTATTTTTCCATCTTGTTTGTATGTACGGACAGCTCACTTCGTGTTCACTGCACCTAAGCGAACGCGGTGAGATGTGTTCAGGGTCGCGCTGCAGATCACGCTAATCGGTCACTGCCATATCTATGTTATTTATTACGAACGAGCTTGTATTTAGTTCCAACAGTTCATTTTTACTGACGAGCTTCCGAAAATTATCCCAACAGAACAAATTCTTCGGATGAAAAAATCTTAAAACCTATTCCAGGACATGGTCCACTATTGTGCCAAGTTTCAATCAAATCCGTTAAGCCTTTTAGTCGTGACGAAGTAACAAACAAACAAACAAACTCACTTTTTCAGTTGAAATATTAAGATAAGGAAATATTATGTTTAAGTATCTAACAGTGTATTAATAGGTAAAGGTAGGAAGATATTTCTACTTTCCTGTGTTTGTTTTCCTGATGGTAATTGATGCTGCGGTCGAAGATGAACGTTTGCCTAGAAGTAACCGATTCACTCTTGACTTAACTCCTACTCACAGGTTATAGCTATCTGGAAACACAGACTTTTGCAGGGAATTCCACTCCTTAGCTGTATGAACTATGAATGTGTTCCCAAATCGTTTTCTGTGTGTGGGTGGGATGTCCACCATGTACCGGTGGCGCATCGCCGTTCGTCTTGTGGTCCAATGATGGAACGAACTGGCCGAATTAAATTATGCGATTCCGTCGCACACTCCCCAAAATGCAACCGATAGAACACCGACAGGCCAGCAACTCGGCGTCGATGCTCAAGACTTTGGAGCTTCCATTACCGATGATCCTCTTGGCTCGTTTCTCAATTGACTCAAGAGCATCAAGTTGGTATCTAGCAGATCCGTCCCCAAGATGAGAGCAGTACTCCATACACGATCGAACTTGCGCTTGATAGAGTTTGAGCAGCTGTTCCGGCGTGAAGTACGTCTCACCTTTCTGGCAGCCACTTGAGCCTTTGCCTCTATGAAAGGGCCAAATTGAAGATAGATGTCAACGTAACACCAAGAAGCTCAAGTAAGTCGGTTATCGGCACGGTTTCACCCCAAAAGATGCAGCTGGGTGGAATTGACTCCTTTTAGCGATAAAAAGACACGCTTGGGTCTTAGCAGCATTGAACCTGACCATATTGGCATCGCTCCATTGAGAGACAGCCTGTAAGGTCTTGTCGATTTTATAATAATTATAGCGACTAGCTTTTGCACGCGACTTCGTACGCGCATACTCCGTTTTTCTTTTATCCCCAAGAAACCTACATGCCAAATTTCAGCTTTTTACGGCCAGTAGTTTTGGCTGTGCGTTGTCTCAAGAGACCACGGTCACTCAGTCAGTGATCGACGATTTTTAAATATATTGATTAATTGTTATTGCCAAGTGAAACACTAGCGTAAACAATTATTTTTTCAAAGGGAAAGTCATCAATAGTTATCATAACATACTCGTAAATGCTTGTTAATACGCACTTCGCACTTGGGTACATTTATGCTTTTCTGACATGGACGTAAAAACTATAGAATTCTGTTAGGTTTATTCTGAATCTCGTCAAACATATACTAGGAAGAATCAGGTGGAGGTGTACCTACAGCAGCATTTCCGACTTCGCAAATAATTCTTAAGCCTCATGTAATAGAAGAGGCGATTTCCATGAAACATTAATTCGGACTGTTACTCTACTTGGAGGACCAGAAGTGTCGTTCTGTCAACATCTCACCGTGTAACGTTAGAAGAAGTGAACACGAAGTGAGCTGTCAAACTATACGCACAAGATGGAATGCCAGCTCACTTCACGCTCACTGCAGACAACCAGTGCCGTAAATAGGGCGGTGCCACCGGTGCCCAGGCACAGAGCGTAGACTCTGGGGGGCGCAAGAATGGCCAGACCAGGCAGGACTGTTGTTTTTCGGTTTGCTCCTGATAAGTCATCTGCCTAGCCTTTTCCCAACTATATTGGGATCGGCTTCCAGTCAAACCAGATTCAGCTGAATACCAGTACGTTACGAGGAGCGGCTGCCTATCAGACCTCCACAACCCATTAACTGGATAACACGGTACTTCATGGCAAGGCTGGAGTCAGATTTACTCATGGCTTCTGACAATCCGTAACGACTGCCAAAGATCTACAAATGACAGCCGGGACCTACGGCTTAACGTGCTTTCCGAGGCACAGAGGAAACTCGTTATGTTAAGATAGTCACCCATCCACAGACCAACCTTGGCAAGCGTTGCTTAACCTTTAAGATCGACCCGTGCGGCTGTTATAAGTCCTTGCGCCCCTATTGCTCGATTCCAACACATACGTACCTACATGCCAGTATAAGTGAGTAACTTTTAGTGAGTGAGACACAGTGGGTGGTATAATAGGCGAAGGGTCGACACTTAAATAGATCGTGCGCTTGTTTGCCCACATCAGTTCTCGATTCATTAACAAAATAGGTTTTTCTTCCAAAATATCAGATAATTGGTCCGCCAACACCAAGGTCCTTGTGCTTTGTTTTATCACCCTGAATTAAATAAAGTAGGCCTAGCACATAGCGTACATAGCATTGCTCTAGCTTATAGTTCTAGTGCCACGATTGGGTCTAAAATTTGTTTGTTAACTCCTGTATATCGCCTATAGCTAGAATTGAGATAATTGTAACTGTGTTATATCACTTAAAGTAATAAAAAAGCCTGTAACTGACACCAAAATGTTAGTTGGGATAATATAACTACAAAAGAAACAAAGGCGCAGTTATAGAAGCTCGCACAGGGCGCACAAAAGTTAACGGCACTGCACACAACGCTACAAGGTGACATGTCGACAGAGTACACCGACACTCCGACAGAGGCTCTAGACCAGTGACATTCTGTCAGTGGTAGCGCGGTCGAAATGTCTCGTGATCAATCCTACTATCCTACTTCCTACTAATATTATAAATCAGAAAATAATAAGTCATTGAGAATCATTAAGTCAGAATGAATAAGCTCCTTCTGGGTAAGCTCGCTCCATCGTAGACTCTGTCACTGACATCTCTGACCTAGGCTAGAGTCAGGAGCAAACCCATCACAAATAAAAAAAATAACACGGCGAAATAATTCCCGAAGAGCATCGAAGCGACTACGTGTTAGTTGATTTTAGATATCTATTGTTTTTTCCCCACCTCCTTTGTAAGTTATAAATATTCTGACTCGAAGTGGACCAAGAAAACAGTGTCTAGATAGATCTGGCGGAGGTCTCTGCACAGCAGTGTGTAGCCACAAGCAAATTTTACATTACTGGCTGATATAATTACCTACTAACAATATAAATAATAAATAAATAAATAAATTTATTCAAATAAAAATGTTTACAAAAAGTTTACATTTAGCCAACAGTGATAAGATTTCCATACAATTATAATGCCTGAAAATAAACTAAAACTAAAATATTATTATTATTATAGGTGCAAGTTATGGTGGTTCGGAATTGCAATGTTATGTAGCAACCAGCCCGATCTAGGTTAATTTAAACCTGTGTTTCAGGCCACCACTTTACAATTCAACTACATTGGTGCAGTAATATTTAAAGGTTAACTAAATATAAATAAAGAATCTTTTAACAACTACGAGAAAAAGCTTAATAAGTACCTTAATATCTAAAAACTAAGCTTATGTAATTATACAAAAGTAAACAATTACGAGGGAAACAAATATCATCATGCCAAGATTTCTAGAAGTTGTTCTGTGTCTGTGTAATGTAGAGTCTCTAAATATTCACACAACATTAATATGGTTAGTGACAGAATGGTTTTTGTATGTTTATTACATAACACGATGTTAGCAGTTACCTGTCTACGGGAGCGTTGCGGAGGATTTTGGAAATAAAACGCGGAGTCTTATTCAGATGGTCGTTTATTGAAGAATTTATCTTAAAACATATTTTTTACATACTACACATACTACTTTAGCTAACGTCAAAACACATGAAATGCCATGAGAGCGTGTGACTAACAGCTATCGCCATAGCTGTTAGTTACACGTTACACGACGGCGCCTGAGTGTTGAACGCGGCCTTGTAACGCTAACTAACATGAAATATTCTTAAAACAAGGATACAGTGTTTAACTTCTACTACTAATTCGAAATTGTCGGAGGAACGACAGTCACTGATTAATCTGATTAATCGTCATTCGATTATTTCATCATAGACTACTTACTTACGTAACATGTTATCTATATCTACACTTATAATAAAACAGTAGACCATGATTTCTGTACATTGAACAAAAATACCAAAAATCGAGTAGGGGTTATCAAAAAAAAAGCCATAGAACACAATAAGAGCATTTTTTTTTGTCTGTCTGTACACGGTAATCTCCGAAAATACTGAACAGATTTTGCTGGCTTACATTATTCTTTGTTTCATTCAAATTGGTGGCCATAAAAAAAAATATGGACATTTAAATATTTTAAAATTACGTATCATCGTTTTTCGACCAGTTTTGTTCAACTTACAATTATTCATAAATCTAGCCTTTAAAAACATATCCTTAAAAATTATAATCATCACGCTATATCTTTGGGGAGCTAAGCAATAAAAAACCATAACAAATTATTACATCGGCTATTAAATCCAATTGTTAGTGACCCAAACACGGACGCGTTATTTTTTTAAAATAATAAAAATAAACAGTTTC
This sequence comes from Lacanobia oleracea, assembly GCA_950371165.1. NCBI lineage: Eukaryota > Metazoa > Arthropoda > Insecta > Lepidoptera > Noctuidae > Lacanobia > Lacanobia oleracea. The sequence goes on along the minus strand of CATNUG010000002.1, from coordinate 838,547 downwards.
GAAGTTATTCAAGAAATTAGACCAAAAACTACCATTCTCCGCCCCCCTTATCTCCGAAAATACTAAGACAAAAAATTTGAAAAAAATGCAGATAATATCAGATATACAGGAAAACCTATAAGAAGTCTGTAGTGTTAAAACAACATGTAAAAAAAAATTAAATTGGTACCGAACCCTTTGCACGCGAGTCCGACTCGTACTTGGCCAGTTTTTTTTTTTCTGTGTACGGAAAGCCCACCGACCAAGCAGTAACCATCCAAATGCATAATATTGACAAATTTTAATGTTTGAGGGAAAATATTTCCATGAAATCGGCCATAGAGGAAAAGGTACACATCGTCCGATTAAGTTTAGTGGTTTTTATTTACTTACATTTTTAATTTCGATACCCGATACCTGCCAAGCGTGGCGGTTATGGTAAAACACCTTTGGGGGAAGCCTATGTCCAGCTGTGGACTTCTTCCGGCTGTTGTGATGATGATGAAATTTTGCAAAGGCACTCGGCTGAAAGTCACATATATCCAACAAACTGTTACAGTAGCTGAAATAAGATTTCGGCTGATTACTCCGGGGTGTTGCTCCGGTGTCGTGATTATTCACAGTTTCGTACATGAATTTGCCAGAGATCAAACTTCATGAGAACCAATGATCACGAGATACTAATTGCAGGCAGTCAAGCCTATGCACGTGACTAACTAAATGACTTATCAGCCGAAGTAGAAATATCTTCCGAATAAGAGGTATAATCACGGGTCATTGCCCCGTAAAAAACATTTCTAAAACAAAGGCGCCACAGACAGTTCAATTTACAGAGGTTGCTTCGACGCCGAGAAATCAGGCGCCCACTTCCACTCCTAACGTGAACAAATCCTCAAACGTTGAGTTCGCTCCGCAAAACCTGTGGAGCACCCAGGAAGCTTCTGTGCATTTAGGCGGAGCTAGGCTGGCTAACTTAGCCAGAACACTTACGCGCAATGGACCAAACGGAGTGTCTACTCTACTCTACTCAATTAGATTTTTTCTATGGTTGGTATACCGATGGGCAACATTATGTAGCTCTACTGCGTATTACCAACCCTAGCAACTTTCTTAAATACCGCAAAGAAAAGTTTTTCATTAGGAAAAATTACTAGAGCTGGACGGCATTTTGAACAGAAGAGATGGTAGGTATAACCAGTGCCTTGAATAACAGTCTTCCGAATTCTAAGCGAGTTCAAGCAATGTTAGATATTGACTTGCATATCTTATCTTAGCGGTCTTTCAAAGCGACATAATTTAGCTTTTGCCCTTTTCTTTTCTTTCTCGAGTATGTCGAACGAAGTCGCGGGCAGCAGTTTCTATAATATTATAATCTCGTGTTGAGAAAATGAACTCTAAAGTACAAAACTTACGACTATAACTAGGTGCGCACGGTGGCTACGGTACATCATCGCATCACAATGATGAGTACAATGACCCTTTTTCAAATTTGTTACCTCAAATGCTAGCCATAGATGTCAGTTTCAGGGGAAGTAGGGGAGGGGGTGGGTATTGGGTCAGGTATTAGGAAGAAAAACATTCCACGTCGCACTTGACGTCGCAGGTGACGTCATCCGGGTCTTGTAAGGTTACTTTCGGAAGCTTGCTTAGCATATCCTTCAGGATTGGCTTTGCCAGATACGTTGACGTTAAGTTGGTTGCAATACTGAGCTTGCTCTAAAAGATTTATTTTCATTTATGACAACTTCATACTCGATGTTTGCGGTTTTGACATGGTTGCATCGTAGTTTTATTGATCGTCATTCCTTGACTCCTCGCAGATTTGGAGCTTGGCCTCATTCTCGTCAAGTTTAACCGTGTACAGTTGGAGGGTACATTGCAGATCTTCTCTAACTTGCTTCACTTCTAGTAATATTTGTTGCGTCATGTTGTCAGCACAGACACAGGCACCAGTGTGTGTGGTAGCGACGTGGCATCGTTCACCCTCATAGCCTGCTGTGCACTGGCAGACCGGCTCGCCCTCTTCATTTAGGGAACAGTCACCGTTGTTATGACAGTAATTTTGGCACGCGTTCACTTCGCACCGTTCCCCAGAGTAGCCGGCATCACATCTGAATCAATGAAGATAAATTCATAAATGAACTACATTTGAGACTTCGTTACAAGTAAATGAGGTGCGTCCACTGCGCAATGTTTTGGACGCTCTGAAAGTTTAACCTTGACAACTTTGTCATCGGTGAAGGAAACACAGTGATCCCACATAAACTTCAAATTAATACAAGTCGCTTTGAGAAAACATGCCGATAAATACTTGCACCAGCCGAAAGATATTTAGTGAAGTGTTTTCTATGCAACAAAATTACAAGGTAGAATGGAACAACAAATACCTGCAAGTACGTCGTCCCTCAGTACTAACACTACAGTTCCCCTGCATGCAATAATCCTTGCAAATGGATACGTCGCATCTTTCCCCAGAGTATCCGCGATCGCAACTGAAACAGTGAGAATACAAGTCTGAAACCGTAAACTCGCTTTGAGCATACGTGCTGATAAATACTCGCACCTCCTCTGTACGAGCAGAGGCTTTGCCAGCATTAGGACAGCAACGAGTTGGTAGATATTAAAAAAAATATCATTATCTATGCAACAAAATTACAAGGTAGAATGGAACAACAAATACCTGCAAGTACGTCGTCCCTCAGTACTAACACTACAGTTCCCCTGCATGCAATAATCCTTGCAAATGGATACGTCGCATCTTTCCCCAGAGTATCCGCGATCGCAACTGAAACAGTGAGAATACAAGTCTGAAACCGTAAACTCGCTTTGAGCATACGTGCTGATAAATACTCGCACCTCCTCTGTACGAGCAGAGGCTTTGCCAGCATTAGGACAGCAACGAGTTGGTAGATATTAAAAAAAATATCATTATCTATGCAACAAAATTACAAGGTAGAATGGAACAACAAATACCTGCAAGTACGTCGTCCCTCAGTACTAACACTACAGTTCCCCTGCATGCAATAATCCTTGCAAATGGATACGTCGCATCTTTCCCCAGAGTATCCGCGATCGCAACTGAAACAGTGAGAATACAAGTCTGAAACCGTAAACTCGCTTTGAGCATACGTGCTGATAAATGCTCGCACCTCCTCTGTACGAGCAGAGGCTTTGCCAGCATTAGGACAGCAACGAGTTGGTAGATATTAAAAAAAATATCATTATCTATGCAACAAAATTACAAGGTAGAATGGAACAACAAATACCTGCAAGTACGTCGTCCCTCAGTACTAACACTACAGTTCCCCTGCATGCAATAATCCTTGCAAATGGATACGTCGCATCTTTCCCCAGAGTATCCGCGATCGCAACTGAAACAGTGAGAATACAAGTCTGAAACCGTAAACTCGCATTGAGCATGCGTGCTGATAAATGTTCGCACCTCCACTGCAAGGGCAGAGGCTTTGCCAGCATTAGGACAGTAACGAGCTAGTACTTAGATATTTATAAAAACATCATTATCTATGCAACAAAATTACATAGTAAAATGGAACAACAAATACCTGCAAGTACGTTTTCCCTCAGTACTGACACTACAGTTTCCTTGCAAACAATAATCATTGCATATGGAAACGTCGCATCTTTCCCCAGAGTATCCGGGATCGCAACTGAAACAGTGAGAGTACAAATATGTATTTGTAACTAGTTGTAACAAGTGAACGAGGTGCGTCCGCTGTGCTGCGTTTTAGACGCTCGAAAAATGTATTTTAAAGAGCAGTATGACACTGCTGTGAAGGAAACATCGTGAGAATACAAGTCTGAAACCGTAAACTCGCTTAAAGCTTGCGTGTTGATCACAGAACAGTAAAAGAGGTTAGAAGGGCCTTGTGGGCGTGGCAGGCGCGCCGCAATTAGGATCAGTTGATCATATTTTGACAAATCACCGGTTAACTATTGCGCTTATATTGTAACAGCAAACGGAGCTTAGCGAAAAAAAAAATTATGCCGGTTTGCGCTATCATAACGTGTCGAAAAAGAAGCCAGGTATGTAGTGTGGCTCGAGAAGGGATTTCTTTTCACAGGCAAGTCCAGAAACCTTAAAATACAATAGATATTTGTAGTTATATTAATAGTTTTATGTAGTTTGTAGGCAAAAATTAAACTATCGCAAGCAGATACAAAATTATACATTGCTTGCAATACGTAGGTGTACCATCTTGAACAAAGCGGGCGATTGCGCAATGTATCTCGTTCACGCGAACGTCGCGTGCGACGAGCCAAAGCTTGAATTCAGCGAATTCTAAACGTATCGATAGTGTTGTACCAATTTGTAAACAATGTCGAAATTAAGTATGTGTGAATGTATTCTAATGAATATTATCTATCAGTAATATTATGATCAAAATAACTTTGTTTATTAGCAAAAACTATTGTTTATGGTTATTGGTTTAGTTTCTGAGTTTCGTCTAAAATTTGCTTTGAAGTTAGCCATTTATAATGGAAACGTTAATTTAAAATTTTATTACATATTAGGTTTCCAAAAGATCCAGATACAAGAAAGCTATGGATAGAAGTAACCGGTAGAATTGAATGGACTGCTGCTGTTTTTTGTACAGTGTAGGTACCTACCCAATTATTACCATAAAAAGTCACCTTGATCGATATCTTTTGTGGATATTATTATATACACCGGCAAAACTAGATGAACACAAAAAGGTTCCTATAAAAAAAGGAATATTTCATATATAAGGAATGAGGGGTCCACATTTTTTATTAAGGTGACCGTATTGTGTGGGGTATTGTATGAAAGGGCTTCATTAGCAAAAACTAAAACAAGTTTGTAATTATTTTTATGACGTATATTTTTAGATTTTTTGCGTTTTGAAAATATTAAAAAAATGTACGGAACCCTTGGCCGGTTCTTTCGTAACGCTTACTTTCACAAATACTTCTCTGGTGACCAGCAAATATTTTTTTGTTTTTTTTTAACAGTCATCACTTGCATCTACCAGCGATACCGTAACACAAGCTGCGTCTACTAGTGATATAACACATGTTGCATCTACTAGCGACATAACACTAGGTGGATCTACTGTAGATGAGAAAACAAGCCAAAACAAATCAATTCCAACTACACCACGAAGAGAAAAGTCCATGAAGAAACGAAACCTACTGGTAAATAAGTTATTCTTTTTCATTACACATTTAATCCTAAGTGTTGACACAAGCCCAGAATAGAAGATTAAAAAGAAAAAAATAATAAAACAATAATAAGTATTCAATTTTAATGAGGTTATTAATAAAATAATAAAAATAATAGTTTAGTCGAAGACAATGTCCAAATAGTAATGATAATGAAGACATAAATTGGTTTTTCCAAAATGTTTCTGATTTTGGAAAAACAAATTTAGTTATTAGCCACATCGCGGGTTACATAGCACACCTTTTAATTAAGAAAATTGATTGTGACTTATGTGTTGGAGCACTGTTGTCAAATGAAATAACTTCGGACCATAAATTTATCGTAGCAAAAGATAAAGGGGGTCTCCTGTATCCTTCGAAAGATCTGATATTAATCTGTAATACGTCCGAAGCAGTCATCAAGATTTACACCAACAATCTTCGGAAAATTAATAAACATATGTTGACAACGAAGATTTTGCGCAGCTTTGTCGGAACTGAATTATTTAGCAATATCAGTAATCATCAGGTTGGATTATATCCTACTGCGAGCCATATCACAGACCTAACTAAAGCTATTATTGAAAAATATATTAGTGTAAGATTGCATTTTTATAAATACGTTTTATTTCAGGGACAATAATAAATTCTGCATTAAAAATTATTGTTCAATATTATAGCTTATGTCTTTGTACGCATGAATAGCGTTTATAAAAATAAATAAATTGCCTGTGCGAACCTAGGCTCTCTAGCCTAGGTTCGCACAGGCATTTATTTCGTGGACATGATTTTTATTCTTGGTATTCGGAAATCGTGTGATAATGTCGTGACTATGTTGTATCTTGCCCTTTAATTTGATAGGTATTATTATTTATATGTATTTAGAAAGTCCACACTATTCGTACCCTATACCCTCGTCCCGAAATTAAATCGGAACATTGCAAAACTTAAAGCAAAATAATTACAGTAATTTTATCGATATAATTATCGACCTTTTGGTTGCCGTAACATGTATGAGAAATAAATTGCTTTTGCGCGAGTGTGAGTGTACGTCAAGCACAGAGTTTGCGCTAGTGTGAGAACCAATAGCAAACTCGCGATCTAAGTAAGTGTAGTTTATTTGTGTGCGTAATGCGCGTACGTATGGGCCTCTTCCTTGTAGTGGAGATGGAGAGTGAGAGACAAGCGGCGACACGCGTTCTAATACAAATCGGGAACTATTTCCTTTCTAACCTCCTTTATCTGTTCTGTGGTGCTGATAAATGCTCGCACCTCCTCTGTATGAGCAGAGGCTTTGCCAGCATAAGGACAATAATGAGCTGGTAGATATTAAAAAAAAATATCATTATCTATGCAACAAAATTACAAGGTAGAATGGAACAACAAATACCTGCAAGTACGTTGTCCCCCAGTACTGACACTACAGCTCCCTTGCATACAATAGTCCTTGCAAATGGAAACGTCGCATCTTTTACTCTCATAATCCGCTGTGCACTTGCAAACTGGCTTCCCCGCCTCATTCACGGAACAGACTCCGTTGTTTAAGCAGTACATATAGCACGCGTTAACTTCGCACCTCTCCCCGGAGTAACCAGCTTCACAACTGAAATAATGAAGACAAGAAACAGCATTACTCGATGAACAAGGAAACCCACAAATATTTGTGACGAGTAGTAACAGGCGAACGAGGTACGTGGCCGGTACGAGTATCTACGCTGCGATTGTATAATGTGAAATTTCTGTGCAACACAGACTTGGTATCAAGGGTAACTTTTATTTACTGCCAATAGTTCAGGGGAAGCATGTTGAGGAGCTCGTGGCTAGATAATGACAGCCGCATGGGTCGATCTTCAAGGTTAAGCAACGCTTGCCACGGTTGGTCTGTGGATGGGAGACCATCTTAACATACCGAGTTTCCTCCGTGTCTCGGAAAGCACGTTAAGCCGTTGATCCCCGCTATCATTTGTAGATCTTTGGCAGTCTTTACGGATAGTCAGAAGCCAGTTAATCTGACTCCAGTCTTGCCATGAAGTACCGTGTTACCTAGTTAATGGGTTGTGGCGGTCTGGTAGGTAGCCGCTCCGTGTAAATACTGGTATTCAGTTAAATCCGGTTTGACTGCTCCGGTTGCAGATGATGAGTTCAGGGGAAGCAAGTTCTCATGATTAAGAACCGTATATTGCCTCGTGTTATCTTCACTAGTCTATATTGAGATGAACATGTTTTATATATTTATTTTTATTTATTTAGGCTTCTCAACAATGAGTACCGTGAAACGCGGTAACTTTACAAGTATAGGGAAAAGTCTGAAAACTATACATTAAAGTAATGAAATCATAAAAAACATAGCCTATATTTTAAGTCATTTGTAGCTACAAAATTGTACGGAACCCTTGGTGGGCGAGTCCGACTCGCACTTGGCCGGCTTTTTTTAATGATAACTTCATTGACACTGTCAGTTGGGCGAAACAAACCGTTGCGAGTGGGTGGATATTTTTGGGCTTCTGTAACATTTGCTATTGTGGCTACAGCAACAGTGTACGTTACTCCAGCTAGAAAGTAGGTCCTAGAGCGATATGAGTGGTACGTATAATTAATGCGTTGCGTTGTTCCAGCAGGAAAATTCAAAACGAATGATCCGAGAGTGAAATATTGTGCATGGGTAGAGAGCTTATATTTGTGCAAAAATGTGCGCCGAAAAAATAATTTGTGCATCTTATCGCAGCGCCTAAATGAGAAAACGCATAAGCTTGTTAAAAACTGTACTCGGTCCACCTTGATGCTTGTAATGACCATAAAAAGTTTCAAAAGTGTACATGCATGCGTTTTTAAATAATATTGCTAAAATTCAAAACTTCGGTGTTATAACTTTGACTTCAAACCGGCTCAACTCAAGATGTGTAGGTGTAAACCAAAAACTAGTGCGTTTAGTCCAAAGGATATAGGGAAAATATTTAGCTTAGATTGATTTGCAATAAGTAGATATAAAGTAAAATCCGAACATGTTAACAATGACTGGTTATCCGCCCAAGTTCGAATGACTAGAAAAAAGCGACGGTTTCATACATATTGATGACCTTCTTTATTGGACGTATTAAACCTCAGCTGTTGTCCGTACACTCGCGTTCAAACGTTCTTTGGCAATGATGTGACCTAATTTTGGGGACTAATTAAAAATAATTATATTAAATGACCTTGTGACCATATCATAGCTACATTCTAGCTGGAGTAACGAACATACAGCAACAGTGTTCTCGTGAAGGAATAATATACCAATATAAGAAAATACTGTCGTTTTTCTGTGTTATTTGATATTTTAATAAAAAGGACTAGATTTCATCAAAATAACTCAATAGGCAATGTTGCGCACTGTTTTGGAACCTTGAGTGACACAACTTTGCCTGGTTGTCACTCGTTGGACTTTAGCAATTACTACTCGACGCTCGCAACTTCGTCTGCTCCGTTCTTATTGATCTTAGCGTGATGATATTATAGCTTATACCCTTCCTCGCTACGTTGGCTATCTAACACTGAAAGAATTTTTCAAATCGGATCAGTAGTTTTTGAGATTCATTCAAGTAAACAAACAAACAAACTCTTCAGCTTTATATATTAGTATAGATTCTAAGACGTGTGTATCTCACGGAACTCCTCTTAAACGGCTGGAACGATTTGAATGTTATTTTTTTGGTATGCGTTTATGATACGCGTTATGGATTCACAAATCAGCAGGGTAGGTAGGGTAGGTAGGGTAGAGTAGCCAGTTGACGGGAGCGAAGCCGCGCGGGGCAGCTAGTCTTTATATATATAATTCTACTGTACGTGTGTATGTCACTGAACTCCTCCTAAACGGCTGGACCGATTTGAATGATTTTTTTTGGGTGGCGCCCTGAATGGTTTAAATTCACAAATTAATCAGAAAACGTCTGTCGAGTCCGCTAGTATTAGTACCACAGAAATATAAAAACAGGAGAAGTGGCAAGGGGGCGTGTCGGTGTCCGCGCGACATGCGAAAGTTGATCATTTAGTACGCAAATGGCCGTCTCCGCGAACTAGCGCTTTCGACCTTAATCGTGAAAGTTTATAAGAATGCCGTGTTGTTCAGTGGTTTCTTGTAAAAACCGAAGCACACACCAAATTTTTGTTAATCATGGTATCACTTATCATATGTAAGTACAAGTATTTTACTAAATTTGTCTTTAATATCAACAAAAAAAACAAATCATAAAACACTTCTGGCTGTTACTATGTTATTTTTGTTTCCAAATATCACAGCGACTGTATTATTTTTGCAACAAATACATTGCTCCATAACCACTACGTAAGTTTGTCGCTAACTGACTAGACGAGCAATGTAAAAATCACAAAAAGATACTGTATTAAGCGGTTGATTCGCGTGGGAGACTGGGTACGGTTGCAGCAGGGTACGGTTAAACCATCGCTAATAACTCGTAAACTATTAGCGGTGTGGTGAGGGGTACAAGGGGAGAGAGCCGCGGCCGGCGAGTCCGGACATGAATCACAGTGACGCGTTGCACTTCGCGCGCTCTGTACGTTTCCAGGGGACCCTATTATATTTTTTCGACAAAAAGTAAGTATTTTCTATTGTTTTCTTTTTCAAATTACTTTGTTGATATTAGCATTTGCATTTTGAGTGATTTTCTGTTTTATCGTTAGATTTTGAAGGTTCGAAAACCGTGATTCGTTTTTGTTTATGTTGTTTTGTTTCGACGCTATGTTTGTTTTATTAGCGGTTGAGGGGTATGGGGACGGATGAAGCAATTATTTTGGGTACGATTGAAACAATGATAACCGTTGCTTTTTTCGATCTAGATGCCCAGACAACGTATAAAAAAAACTTCAAGAGGCGAGTGTGATAAGGTGATAACTCATATAATAACTCAGTACGAAAATGCGTATGAAGAAGTCAAAAAAGGGACTTCTTTACGAAAAGCTGCAGAGATGTACGGAGTTCACCATTCTTCTCTTCTGCGATACAAGAAAAAAAGAGATGCAGCGATCGAAGAAGGTAACCAGGCTGATGTTAGTATGGGGTATGTAGCCCACAACCGAGTATTTACCCCTGACCAGGAATTTAAACTGTCAAAATATTTGATCCGCTGTGCGGATATTTACTTTGGTCTATCTGTCAAGGAAGTAAGAAAATTAGCATTCAGTAAAACACACCTCCTACGTGGAACGAAAATCAGGTTGCCGGAGAAGAGTGGTTTCGCTCTTTTATGAGAAGAAATGTGAAGATATGGAAATCTTATATTATTAATTATTGAGACTGATTGTTGATTTTTTAGTTATTTTTGTTTATTCGTGTTAGTTTAAACCGGAGCAGAAGAGCTCTTTTTATGTTCGAAACAATTATTAAGACTGATAGAAATGGTGCCATACTAGAATTTAACCATTTCTTGTAGATTATGAATAAAGAAACTGATTTTTATTACTTATTTGTTTATGTTTCAACTGACACCCATCGCTGTTTCAACCGCCCCTGGTATGGGTACGGTTGAAACAGTGGCACATCACTTTATTAAACTCTTCCTAACTAGTAAATATGGCAGTTGAGCATCTAATTCTGAGATGTATTTGAAGACAAAAGTCTATTCTCTCATTTTATGTGTTTTGTTGTTTGTTATGTTTCAAAATGGCCGTGCTACGAGCGTTCAAAGCAAAATTGTTTCAACTGTACCCAGTCTCCTCTACGGCCGCTGCACCTTCGATGAGTTAGTGGTGTGCGTGTGCACTAACTGATCCACAGTCGATTGACGAAATGTTAGAATGAAATTTTGCTATTATAGTTTATTTATCAACCGTTTTAACCCGGATGGAAGATCGATGTGAAATAATGTTTTTTTGCGTATTTTGATTTTTAACAGTGGAGTACAGAAATGTGTAACCAACTTTCGTATAGTAAGTTAATTAAATCTTAGGTTTATAATCGGTGGAGTGTTTTTGGCTTTGAAGTATCGTATATTTTGTCTTATTCCCGTGCCATATTTTTTATGGTTTTTGTATTTGACTTCCGTTAAAGCTTCGAATGCGTTATAGTAATCGGCATGGTTCAGATAATATAATATCAACTTTAGCTTTTGATAAGTTAACATTTTCATGTTAATTGTTTGTTTTGCATGGGTGTGTTTTCTTGTCATATTATTATAATTTAATAACTAGGGTTCACTTTATAACAAAAACCTGCGTGGTAATTGCGTAACAAACTTACAGTAGGAATCAGTTTTATTAAGTCAGTTCAACAACATTCATTACGTTATTTACTTTGCTGAGCCGACCAATTTTTCGCACACATGAAGCAATATGTTTCAAAGCAATGATATTATAAGTAAAAAGGTGTAGATAGGTTATAAGCGCTCAGCAAGCGGCACGTTAAAATGTGGCTAACTAGCCACACTTGACCTCAGTGTCGCGTTGCGCCGTCAACAGACGCACGTCACGTAGGTACTGCGTGCATTCAAAGTAAAAGACCCAAAGCTACCTGCAATATTTAGTTATTTATGTGTGCGTTAGAGTGCCGTTTTTGAAGATCGAATGTTGTATAGGTAACCTATCTACACCTTTTTACTTATAATATCATTGTTTCAAAGTCATTCAGATCTAGATTGTTTTTTTTTTTTAATATCTGCTATCAATTTAGGGGCTTTTGGTTACAATACGACCACGCCAGCCCCATCATAACCTAATACAAGATTTTTAACGCTATTCCGACTTAAAAACCTTATATACTATTTTGTAAAGTAAAATAGCTGCATTCGAAACAGGCTCTGATAATAGGTATACTTTGAACAAAACCAACATCTATCAAATTAATTTTAAAGGTATTCATCAGCACCTCTCTAGCTCGGGTCCTGACGCATTCCACCAACAAGTGATGGACATCCTCCATCACATCACATTGTGCACAGTTGGGACTGTCACTTTTCGCCATTAAGTGCCGAAACTTGTTGAGTGGAACGTGTCCCGACCGTAATCTATGCGCTATTATTACAAACTTTCTATTAAGCCTAATATTGGCAAACCAAGCAATACGAGGAGGTTCACATTGCAATGTCTTGTACCAAATTCCCTTTTCTAATGACATTTTATTAAAATATTCTTTAAAATTATTAGAGCATTCAATTTTGTATTTTGGCAGAAGTTTAAAGTAGCTCGGAGTAATATTCAGCTCAATACCGTCCACAACAGAAGTCTTTGCTAATTGGTCAACCTCCTCGTTCCTCCGTAGACCCACATGTGACGGAACCCATTGCAATATCACATCAATATTATTGCATGTGAAATACCATATTTGGCTTAATATAGCATAGGTACCTACCTATGTTATCGAGACACCTCTGTGGCCAGAGGCGCATCGAACTATATGCTGCAGAGCACTTCTGCTGTCTACAAAAATGACAATCCTATTGTTATCGATTTCCGCATTTTGTAAATATGTAAGGTAAGAGCCTTCGATATTGCAACGAGCTCCGCCGTCATAATACATATATTACTGTTACAAATTTTAAATAAACCTTTAAGGGTGCTCTTTCGAAAAGGCTTAAAAATAGCGTGCAGATGAAGCAGTTTTTCGTCGGCATTTACTGAAAAATTACATCTGAAAAAAATAGGTAGTAGTCTACACGATATTGCACGTAACTTGGTTTAGCCAGAATTTACGTATTGGTATCACATAATAGGAAAAAAAATCTCCAAATCAACTCCAAATCGTTGAGATGAAACCATTTTACTCCTTCATTTTTTAACAAAAGACTAAAAAAATAATATCTACTGCTGTGCAATACTAACGAAGAGAACTTGGTTTTGTTACTTTTTTAAAATATGTATTTGTTTTATTATAAAAAAATAAAAAGACGGCTAGCGGAGTGGCGCGCCGAGGTGTAGTTAGCTCCGTTTGTATGCACAAGGTCATTGGCAAATATACAAGCCTTAATATTGTGCTCGGATCGTAAAAACCGAATTTGAAACCCAAGTATCTAAGCTGAACATTTCTAAGGGATAACTAGATGACACAACTTCGTCTTTAGTACTGTTATATACCGTTACTAGTAACGGTATTTTCTTATTCCGCCAATAAGTATTAGAAATGTGGCTCCTTAAACTATTTAAAAGATCTAATATTAAATTATTATCAAAAGAATGCGATTTTAAACAGTATTTAATTGCTAGATATTTTCTTCTTAGTGCTAGATTAGGGATAGACAATTCACACTCCATGACATGGATGGGAGTGGTTCGTATAAAACCACCAATTATCCTCATTGCTTGGTTTTGTACCTTGTCCAATTTACTTGTGTGTGTTTTTGCACTGTTATCGAAAAGAAAACTTCCATAATCAGCCCTACTTCGGATTCGGGCTATGTACAGCCTACGAAGATGTTTAGGGTGCATACCCCATGCTGTTCCTGCCAAAACTTTTAGTATACTCAAAAACCTTTGAGTTTTCCCACATATTTCATTAATGTGCTTTCCCCAGCGTAGGCTTCTATCCATCCATACTCCCAGGTATTTAACATATTCAGATTGACTTACTAGTGAGCCATTAATGTTTAGGGTGATTTGTTGTCTTCTTCTCCCTCTACTAAACAGGCAGACTTGTGATTTATTACCTGATAATTCTAGACCTAGCTGTCCTAATAGTTTAATAATTGTACCAATCGCACTTTGTACTTCTAAAGCACTATCAGCAAGATTTTTACAGCTAGTATAGAGGACGAAGTCGTCGGCATATTATAACGTTAGTAATATTGTGACAAATTTGATGGGTAACTATATTAAAAATCAAAGGGGATAATGGGTCACCTTGGCCAATGTCTTTGCTGGTCCATCTAACCACGAAGTTAGCTTCATTACCGTCAAATGTGCTTTTGAGGTGCCTTTCTGACAAGAATTCCCACAGATATTTGCATATTTTCTTTCCGACGTTAATTCCATTAAGGGCTTGGATAACACTATCTACCGTAACATTGTTGTACGCATTTTCTATATCTAGAAAGCACGCCAGCGTAGGATACTACTCTGTCAAGAAAGTACCGGGAAAAGATCAATAATACACAAAATGTCTGTTATTCATCCAAATTTATTTTATCACCTTCAAAGTATGCTCCTTTAGAAACGATACACTTGCGCCAACGAATAATCCATTCATCAAAACATTTTTAAACGCTGCTTCCGGAATTGAGTTCTCGCCGCGAATTCTCCTTTGTCTTCTATCGATTGAAAACGGTTCAGTTGGAAGGCGCCACTCTGAAGCTTGTTGACTAGTTTGCATGTCAAACTCGTAAACCCACGTCTCGTCACCAGTAACAATGCGTTTCATGAATGTTGGGTCCGAACTGACTCGTTCTAGCATGTCCTCAGCGACTTTCATGCGATTGAGTTTTTGGAGAAAATTCAGATCTTTTGGGACTAGCCGAGCAGCAACATGTTTCATACCCAAATGATTAGTTAAAATGGTACGGATCGACTCGTGAGATACAGAAAGTTCGGCGGCTATCTCTCTCAGAGTTGAATGGGGATTTTCAGTCACTATTTCCTTCACTTTTGCGATGTTAACTTCAGTTGCAGACGTTGACGGCCTACCAGAGCGAGGCAAATCTTCCATCACATCTCGACCGCTTTTGAACGCTTTGAATCACTCATAAGTTTTTGATAAAGTCGATTTACCGTAAGCCTTCTGTAACATTTTCAGTGACTCCGAACACGAAATTCCATTGGCGATGCAAAATTTAAGACAAACTCTTTGTTCGATATTTTTGTCCATTATGAAATTCGCAATACACACTATATATGATATTACTAAAACCAGCACTGTATTTAATATAAATAACAGATGCAACTCAAACTCCGCGTCAAAATGGAAAACAGTTGTGCCAATCTAACAACTACAAAAAAACAAAAATTTGAATTTGGAATCATAAACAAATCATCCATTCCCGATACTTTTTTGACTGAATGTAATTCAGTATTCACTGATAAACATTTTTCTTTTTCCACATACCATTCTAGTCTTTTACATAATAAAGTATGGAATATTTTGCATGTACAAGAAATTAGAGAAATTGGTCTTAACTTTAAGGGGATGTCTGAACCTGTACAATTTTTGGGAATCGGTACTATTTTAATATCTCACCATTGGATGGGAATATTACCAGTTTCTAGAATCAAATTATATATTTCTAATAGGTACAATTTTGCTGATTCTGGAAGATTATAAAGCAAAGAGAACGTTATTTGATCATCATTTGTTCTAGGGTTTGTTTGTACAGTAACCAATTAGCTTTTTTACTCATTTTTATTATATTTTAATTTGAGGGTATACGTAAAAAAAATACTCATATCGTTAACAGAGTAAAGCATCCGCTCGCTACGAAGTGTCGCGCGCGACTGAGATCTAGATTGAAAATGTGTTACGCAATTAGGGCGCTGCCTCATGGTGAGGTTTAGAAGTAGTTTAGGATAGATGTAAATGATAAATAAGTTGCTTTTACCTTATCAGCTTCCCTAAAGATGCGAATTCTAAAAAGGAATGGATTGATGCCACAGGCAGGCCACCTAATTGGTTTCCTACAAAAAGTAGTACTGTATGTTCGGTTCACTTTGAGGCGTGATTATATTGTATAGCCTAGTAGCCTTCCTCGGGCACACTGAACGATTATTTCATATCGTTCGTATCGTTGGTTCCTGAGATTAGCGCGTTCAAGCAAACAAACAAACAAACTCTTCAGCTATATATATTAGTATAGATAGTAAAGAAGATATTTTTTAGCTACATTTTATTATATTATTTCCTGTACATGTTGTTTTTCTATTTTATTTTTTTAAGTGACCCCAAAAAAATGTTTTTTTTACAATAATTAAATTGAAGATTCGATAACTTTCCGGTTTAGTCAATCACTAGCGTATATGAGAAATAAATTGCTTTTGCACAGCACAACGATAGCGACCGTTGTTTCAGTGTGCGTGACCCCTATACTAAAAAGTATTTATTTACGTAAAACATCCGTGTTTGGGTCACAGAATTCCATATGGATACCAAATTTTAACAGAATCAGTCCAGTAGATCCGGAGAAAACTAGCTGTGACAGACGAACAGACAGACAGATACCCGAGTGATATAATAAGGGTTCCGTTTTTACGGATGTTCGGAACCCTAAAAAGTAACTAAAATTAATATTGAACACGCAAAATTAGCTGTACCTTCCTAAGTTCAGCTAATTAATTTAAAGTAACGGTATGCAGGCTTACTTGTAATTCGACGTATATTCGTCAGGTGCTGATAGCCCTATCAATAATTCTATCGTTCTCAAGATATTTGAATTTTTAGGTTTTTTCGATATTTACCCAAAATTTGACATTTAACTCCAAATAAAAAGAAAACTAAAAAAAAATATGGAATAGGTACCATTAGAATATGATATTGTAGCGGGTACTTCAGTTAAGCCATGATCATAATAAAAGGTACATAATTCAACAAAATTATTAAAATGACTAGTTGACCCGCGCAACTTCGTCTGCGTCACAATTTTCATTTCTGCTTCGCTCCTATCAGTCAGATAAATGGGCTATCTAACACTGGAAAATCGAACCAGTAGTTCCTGAGATTAGCGCGTTCAAGTAAACAAACAAACAAACTCTTCAGCTTTATATATTAGTATAGATATAGAAAATAGAGTATAGATGAGTGATTTATGAGTAATATCATACCAATATTTTCATTACACTCTACAAAAACTGACGTCTCGATCAAAAAATTAATATGAACTTAATCGTACAAATAACTAAAATAACTTGCCTATTCTGTCAGCTTTCCAAAAAGGTGTAAAAGTTAATTTAAAGATACGCGATCTGTGGCATGGTATGTGTTTGAATCGGCGCACAGTGAGAAAATCATGTGTGATTTTAGTTAAGGATCCTCACTAAAACAACCGATTTTACTAGCGAAATTCTTAGTGATGTCCTAGGGCCCCAGATTAATAACCGACCAAGTGCGAGTCGGACTCGCAGATGAAGGATTCCGTATCATAAACCTTAATTTTTATTATTTGTTGAAATAGCGGCATTACGATCTGTGCAAATTTTAACTATCTACCTAATTACGGTTTTTGAGATACAGCCCGTTGACAGACAGACGGCTGGACGGACGGGTGGATGGACGGACGGACGGACGGACAGCGGAGGCTTGGTAATAAGGTTCCGTCGGTTAACCCTTAGATACGGAACCCTAATAATGATCACCACATAAAACTAAAGCTTACTCATTTTAAGTACTTTAAATTAAACTAAATTAAAAATGGAAGATCCGAAGTTGCTAATGCTTATTCATTTTAATAAGTATTATATTATGTATATATGTATATTATGCATATAGTATTATATTAAAATATATTATTATATATTTTAATTCAGATTTTATCTCAAAATAATAAAAGATAAAAAAACAGAAACAAGAATTAACAATAGTGCCGATTACGAATTAACCCCCGCCACATCACGAATAAATTCGCCAGTAAAATCGAATGTTTTAGTGAGGATCCTTCACTAAAAAAAACAGATGATTTTCTCTCCCCGCGCCGATTCAAACTCATGCCATGCCACGGATCGCTTATCTTTAAATTAACTTTTACACATTTTTGGAAAATTAACAGAATATGCAAGTTATTTTAGTTATTTGTACGATTAAATTCTTAGTAATTTTTTGAACGAGACAACATGTTTTGAAGGGTGTAATAAAAATATTGGTACGGTATTATCCTTAAATCACTCATCATTTTAATAATTATGTCGAACTAGCTGACCCGGCAAACGTTGTTTTGCCATATAAATTAACACAAAATTTCATATAAATCGGTCAAGCCGTTTCGGAGAGTTCGCTAACAAACACTGTGATCCGAGATTTTTTACATTAGAAGATTATAAAAAGATAGCTGTAGCACGCGACTTCGCTAAGATAAGATATCATCATATCAGCCGAAAGACCTCTACTGCTGGACTTAGCGTCGCCATAGCCCCAAGCGTTGCCACAAAGACCGGTTCTGCGCGTCTTGCATCCATCGGCTACCCCCGATCTTCATCGGTCCACCTTGTGGGAGGCTTATCAACGTTGCGTCTTCTGGTACGCGGTCGTCACTCCAGAATTTTTCGGCCCCATCGACCGTCTGTTTTGCGAGCAATATGCCTTGCCCACTGCCACTTTAGTTTGGCGATGCTTCGGGCTATGACGGTAACCTTGGTTCTCTACGAATATTATCATTCCTGATTCGATCACGCAAGGAAACTCCAAGCATTGCTCTCTCCATTGCCCTTTGAGTGACTTTAAGCCTTCTGATGAGGCCCATTGTGAGCGACCAGCAACCATTGTGGCATAAGATATACAAACAGTCAACTTCTAGCATTGCTTGATCCCCTTAGAATGCAAGGGAAATGCTGTATCACCTGTTCTATTCAACACGCCGACCAACCTTAGTAATTTTTCGTAATGAGAACCGTTTTTATTTGAAAAAAGTTGCTAGGGTAGAGCTACATAAAGTTAAAATGGAAAATTCTATCCAGAAGGACAGACTACCCTCGCAACGGAGTATAGTTGAGATTCCGTTATCCGCACTTAGACTCCCATTCGCGCCATTGAGCTTAGGGGGGTCCTGGCAAGGTTAGCCAGCGAAGCTACGCATGGTGTGATCTGTCCGAAGATTTTTGCACGTCGGGAAGCAAAGGCCTCATTTCCAGATTGAAGTGGGCTACTGATTTCTCGGTATCGAAGCAACCTCTATACATTGGGCTGTCTATGGCGACTATTTTCATCCTCATCATTTCAGCCAATTGCCGTCCACTGTTAAATGTAAGCTTCCCACAAAGCGCCAACCATCCCGCTCTTGTGCAGTGCACGTCCATCCGCTGCCAGCCACTCTTTTTAAATCATCGATCCATCGTGCCGCAGTGCCTATGTTGAAAGGATATTTTTTACGGGGAAATGACCCGTAATTATATATTATTCGCAGAGTATTTCTACTTTGGTTGAGAAGTCGTTTAGTTAGTCGCATGTATAGGCTGCACTGTAATTTGTAGACGGTGACCATTTGTTGTCTTGAAATTCAGTTAATCTCTGGCAAATTCATGTACGAATCAGTGGGAAAGGTAAGAGGAGAAGTGGGTACATATCCAGCAGTACCGTCTCGGAAACTCTCTTCGCAAAGTTCGTCTCTGGCGTCATTGTCTTAAAGTTTCCCATGATCCACTGGAGGGTGAATCCCGCAACGGATAGTTTTTGGCCCTGAGCTGTTGCTTCACTGGGAATTGAACAGTTTTAAGACATGTCGGAGCAATCAGCTGAAATCTTATTTCAGCTACTATGACAGTTTGTTGGATACGTGTGACTTTTAGCCAAGTGCCTTTGCAAAGTTTTTTATAAATTAATTATTTAAATAGAAATCATAAAATTTGATCGGATGGTAATATCATTTTCTTCCTTTGCGTTTTCATGGAAATATTTTACTTATTTTTTCCAAAAACATTTGTCAATATTATCCGTATTAATGGTCTGCTTGGTCGGTGGAGACCCCGTTCACAGAAGTAATGAATTAATGCTGAAGCAACGGACAACATAGGGTATGTTCTAAAATAACCTAACCATCTTTTGATTGTGGTGTATGGCATTGGCAATTTATAACAGTATTCGTAAAATAATGCGCATTTGAATAGCCTTCTTATATCATGTTCGCATTTTACTTCTTCTCCGTCGTTCCTGGAATGCTGAGGATCGCGACCACACACGCCGCGTATCCATGCGGTCTTCTGCAGTGTGGACCGCTCTGTGCATGCTGCCTAGAACCATGTGTTTGAATATTTGATCTTTAGTACCTATGCTGATATTATTTTACGGAATATGAATGGTGCTATTCTTCAAACTACTAAGTTAAGAAACTACTTGATGAATCAAGTTAATTCTCAATTTATTTCGAATCGGGAACGTAAATCGAAACGATTTAAGTTTTTAAAACCCAGTTAGACATCCGATGAACCAATCTAATTCAACTCTTTTACCATACTCTTCTACCATAGGACTTCGCCAGTTGCTCGCGGGTGGTATGACGTGACCCCAGGCCCTAGACCCGTAAAGATTCATTTTTGAGCAACTCAAGTTAGGCTTAGCAAATGTAAGCGGACGCCTGTTGACGATTTAAAAAAATGAGATCAAATACATAACGCCATCTATGGAATCTGAAGTTGAACTGTCTAAATATTAGTTCTGAGTTTGTTTTATTTTTATTAATAGTAATTTTTAAGGTATTAAAAGAATCTCTTTTTTCAGACGTCTTAAAAGTACCACTAATAACTATAAAATATGTTTTGATGTAAAGCTTATGCTGTCTTGAGATCAATAGATAGCATTATGGGTATCTGCATATTATGTAATGTTGATTTCATGTCATCCGGTTTATGTGTAAAAATTATCTACCATGGTTTTGTACTTTTGAACGTGATGCGTTCTGTTAATTGTTATTTAACATGTGGGCCACTATATTTTAGCAGAGATAAACGCCAAAAAAATACAATAATATAATATTAGCTAAAATAAAATAAGAAAGGAAATGAATGATTTAAAAATATGTACAAAATTCAAAAATAATCATAACTGTTAGGATTCGAACCCACACCAAGTCGTTAGAAAGGCAGTCTCTAAACCGATGGTCTATGAGTGCTGTTGACGAAGGGTCGAAATAGCCGATGTTATTTATGTCGCGGTTTTTTGCTGCTCAGCTCCTTGAAAGTATAGCGTGATGATTAACATTACTAAAGTTAGACGCATACTTAAGTATCTGCAATATTGTAATATGTTGTGGCTTCTTATAAAAAATTCTCATTAATCTGTTTAGAAAAATGAGGATTATAAACTTAAAGTGCGCCAAAACCCATTTTATTATGTTTTTTACAAAAATATGGTGCAAAAATACATTTCAAGAGACAAAATAAATACAAAAATAATTGCTATTGCTGGCCGGGGTTCGAACCTTGTGCCTGTCGTTAAAACGGACATTTTTTAATATTGCTCATCCTCCAAAGCACATAGCGTGATAATATATAGCCTAAAACCTTCTCGTGACCAGAACGCACACAACAAAAAAAGAATCATCGAAATCGGTCCAGCCGTTCAAGCGTGATGCGATGACCAAGGGAAATACGGATTCATTTTTATATAATATTATATAGATTTAGTACTTTTAATTATGTTCATAGCTTAATTAAAGTGCCAGCTACAATATCATATTCTAAAAGTATCCATTCCATACAAATTTTTCTTTTTATTTGGAGTTTAATGTAAAATTTTGGGTAATAATCGAAAAAACCTTAAAATTCAAATATCCCGAGAATGATTTAATTTGAGCACCCTTATCAGCACCTGACGGATATACGTCGAATTACAAGTAACCCTGTATAGGAATACAAAAATCATAATTGCCAAAATGAGGTGTACTAGTAGGTATAGACTTCTGCAAAACTCTTCGGGGGTTGTTTGTGTGGTAGGTATTCAAGTGAGTCTTAATTCTATTTTAGTTGAATTAAAAAATGGGGAACAATAAAAACGGAGCACGAGAAAACCAGGAGCGATCTTGTGTGAAACACAGATATTTCATCTTGTTGAATTGATTCCCTAAAGTCTATTTTTTAATTTCGGAGACTGAATTGACACGTGCAAAAGTCAAAACTGACTTAAATGCTATTGTAATCTACGTCAGTTTTCCATTTGCAATTGTCAATTCAGTCTCCGGGATTTAAAAACAGACTATAAGTGTCTAATTTTAAGTTGTTTGCGATAAAACATTTTTGGAACATACTCAAATATGTTCTGATAAAACCATGTTTTAAAAATTTGTTTTTTATAAATAATTGTGAGTTTGAAAAAAGTATTAAAAATTTAAAACGTAATCAGTAAATATGGTACGACTTTGTTTAAAAACCATACAAAATTAAATTCTCAATAATCCTGAGCACACTAATAAAACGCACGCTAATAAAGGCCCACGCCTGCCAACGAACATTCGATGCGTAAGTCAGCGAGAAGAACGTCGTAAGCGCCGCTGCGTTGCGTTCATTAAGTCAGTATAATAAAATCACAGGTTGATTGTTTTAGTCACTGCTTTGTTATTATGAGTATTTATCACGAAATAAGTAAAATTTACACGTATTATAGTCGATGCTATTAAAGGGAGCTCGTGGCTAGATAATAACAGCCGCACGGGTCGATCTTCAAGGTTAAGCAACGCTTGCCAAGGTTGGTCTGTGGATGGGTGACCATCTTAACATAGCGAGTTTCCTCCGTGCCTCGGAAAGTACTTTAAGCCGTTGGTCCCGGCTGTCATTTGTAGATCTTTGGCAGTCGTTACGGATAGTCAGAAGCCAGTTATGACTCCAGTCTTACCAAGAAGTACCGTGTTACCCAGTTAATTGGTTGTGGAGGTCTGGTAGGCAGCCGCTCCGCGTAAAATACTGGTATTCAGCTAAATCCGGCTTGATTGGAAGCCGACCCCAATATAGTTGGGAAAATGGCAGTGGCTAGGCAGATGATGATAATAGTCGATGCTATTAAACTTTACAAGAATCAGAACACGCCACTTAGATACTAGTTTGTGGGTTTTTAAATTATTCTGACGAAACAAATTAATGCAGGTATTACTCGCGCACCGTATCGAAGATCTACTTACCTGCATTTAGGATGCCCCTCAGCACTGACGCTGCAGTTTCCTTGGAAGCAGTAGTTGTGACATATTGAACCGCGGCGTTCCTCCACATCCGGTATTAGACTCTTCAGCGCTTCACAGGAATGGTTCCCCAAGGTTTGTTCCTCAATAGTATAGTTGGCTGCTGTAAGTGGACACACCCAACAGTATCTGCTATACTGTGAGTAAACAACTGGCGCCACATCGTGTTGTTGACGCTTTGGTAACTGCAGAATGGCTTTTTGATCGTAGCTCCTCCAGTAAATGAAATCTTTTGATACGGTTAAAGCAGCTGAGTAATAATCTGATCCTATGAAATAAAATGTTTTTCTGTTTTTTCCATTCAAGTCGGCACTTTCAATGGAAGACTGATAAGGATATGTAGTTATCTCCATCCAGTACAGTTTCTCCGTTTGTTGGTCAATAAACAAACTCGGTCGCCAGTCAACATGAGCGTCAATCAACACTTCTCTCTCGGAGCCATCAAACGCAGCCCTCTCTATGTTATACTCTGTGGCCCAGTAAACATTCCTGTAATTTTAAAATAACTGTAAATATTGACAAAGTTCAACATGAGTCTTTAAACTACAGTTAATTGTTATATTAGCGACGTACCCTCCACAGCTGTCTACAGCTATAGCCCAGCAGTAGTGATCCGACGTAACTATAAGATTTCCGTCAACTGCTGTGTTACACGATGCAGACTTTAATGACAACGAGTATATTTTCTTGTCTTCAGTCCAAAATAGTAATTGTGTGAGCGGGTCGTAGGCGAGACGAGCGTAATATGTAACACTTATTTGTTTCATTACTAAAGTTTGCATCTTTCTCGTTGTGAGCTCAAAGCTGTATATGTAGTACTTTGTGTCGTGATAGTCGACAAACAGCACCCTGAAGTGAACTGGATCGTACGTGACAGCAAAGATATAATTAGCCCACGGAATGTCTTCAACGTGCGTTACTGTTCCGTTGTAATAGAATGCTAATCGTGTCTGTCCGCCCACGACGATGTCTGAAACACGAAAATAACATTTTTCTTATCCGTTTGCTAAACAGAGCTGCAGAGCTTCCCATTAGTCTTCACTATCACTTCATCTAGTCTAGTCTATACTAATATTGTTACGAGCAAAAATTTGACGTTTTCTTTGTGTGTGTATGTTTATAATTAATAAACTCAAAAACTACTGGACCGATTTGAAAAATTCTTTCAGCAATGGATAGCTATATTATCAGGGAGTAACATAGGCTATATTTTATCCCCACGTTCCCACGGGAACGGGAACTACGCGGGCGAAACCGCGTGACGTCCGCTAGTCTAGTATAAAACAAAGTCGCTTCCCGCTGTCTGTCTGTCCCTATGTAGGCTTAGATCTTTAAAACTACGAAACGGATTTTGATGCGGGTTTTTTTAATAGATAGTGTGGTTCTTGAGGTAGGTTTAAATATATAATTTGTCAAGGTTTTGTGTAAATTGGCTGATATATGAAGATTATTACTGAAGAAGTTAGAAAAAAATGCTCTAAAAAATTCTTTACATCGCGTGCGCTGCGAAAACTGTTCATGATCGAACAAAACAATGTACTACAGTTTTAAATAACACATCAATATCTACGAAAAAGTCCGCGATAGCACATATCTATCTATTATACTTGACTTACAATAACCATTTTTATGAAATTCAAATTTGACATACAATACTGTTTCTTTTGCAGAGGTGTTTTCACTAATATAGTACAAATCCTTACCTCAATAAATATGTTATTCATCTTGAGTGTTTAATTTAGAGTAAAATTGCCCTTCACACCATTTCATTTGGATGAATATCTTAGGAGATATGTCAAAATTAAAGTAAGTCCCTTACATAGAGGCAAAAGCTCAAGTGGCTGCAAAGAAGTTGGGGATTCTAGCAAAGGTGAGACGGTACTTCACGCCGGAACAGCTGCTCAAACTCTATCAAGCGCAAGTTCGATCGTGTATGGAGTACTGCTCTCATCTTTGGGACGGATCTGCCAGGTACCAGCTTGATGCCCTTGAGTCAAATTGAGAAACGAGCCAAGAGGATCATCGGCAATGAGAGGCTCGTCGCGTCGAAGCTCCAAAGTCTTGAACACCGACGACGAGTTGCTAGTCTGTCGGTTTTTTACCGGTTGCATTTTGGGGAATGTGCGACGGAATTGCATAATTTAATTCCGCCAAGCCCGTTCCATCATCGGACCACAAGACGAACGGCGATGCGCCACCGGTACATGGTGGACATCCCACCCATACGCACAAAACGTTTTGGGAACACATTCATAGTGCGTACAGCTAAGGAGTGGAATTCCCTGCCGGAGTCTGTGTTTCCTGATAGCTACAACCTGGGAGTCTTTAAATCAAGAGTGAATAGGTTATTTCTAGGCAAGCGTGCTCCATCTTCGACCACATCCTCGCTTACCATCAGGTGAGATAGTGGTCAAACGCGTGCCTATCAATAGTAAAAAAAAAAAAAAAAAAAAAGAAAAAAAAGTCGCGCAACCAAATCATTATAGCGGAGGTAGAGATGTCCCGAACTGGTAGACACCTGAGAGCAGACGTCGTTAACGGTTGTCTATTGCACTTTTTATTTCAGCTGAACCACAATATTATTGATTCTGGTAATTAGATGTTCACTTTGTTAGTTTGGGCTAAATAAACATTTCTCCCGCGCGAAGTCGGGGCGGGTCGCTAGTCTTTCGTATAATACGCTGCTCATACGAATACTTTCGAAATTACCGACAGTCTCGAAAACTAAGTACTTAAAGTCTCTCTACTTCTATAAATTACTTCTTACAAGGGCACCTAAATTTCGTAGTTTACCCAAAGGGTCACCAACTGAAACTTATTACTAAGCCTCCGCTGTCCGTCCGACTGTCCGACCGTCGGTCTGTCTGTCAACGAGCTGTATCTCAAGAACCGTTATAGGGAAACAGTTGAAAATATCTTGAATGTGTACACCGTCCAAGTGCGAGTCAGACTCTCACATGACGGGTTCCGTACCACAAACAGAAAAAAACTCGTATCTTGTATACCTTTAATTCTTAATTAAATTTATTTTTATTATTTGTTGTTACAGCGGCAATTGTAAAATACACGCGCAGTGAAAGGACGTGATTGTTTCTGGGAGTGTTTTATTCTTTTCATGGGAGTACCTACTTCCGAATGGTTAGGTTAGGTTTACTTGCATTAATTTATATCTAAAAAAAATCGGTCCTAAGGTTTTTTTTAATTAAATAATAAGATCGATCCATCAGATTCCATCACACGGGATCTCGCTCGGCTCCGAAACCGGTTCTTTGGACAAATCCATCAATCAACGGCGCTGACTCCTCCCAGTTGTAAATGCTGTCTCGCAAGCGCACATTTAGATTATGTACTTATATGTGTTTCTCTCTAATGTGATCTGTCGCCATTTACTACTACTACCCTACCTACCGTACCATACCGCTACCGGTGGAGACTAATCCAACTAATCAAAAACCATGAAAATCGGTCCAGCAGTTCTCGAGTTATAAGTGTTGTAACAAACCCGGCTTTGTTTTATATATAAACTAGTCGACTCGCGCAACTGCTTCTGCTCCGCTCCTATTGGTCTTAGCGTGATGATATACAGCCTATAGCCTTTCTTGATAAATGGGCTTTCTAACACTGAAAGAATTTTTCAAATCGGACCAGTAATTCCTGAGATTAGCGCGTTCAAGTAAACAAACTAACAAACTCTTCAGCTTTATATATTAGTATAGATAGATATACATTCAGTCAAAAAAGTATCGGGAATGGATGATTTGTTTATGGTTCCAAATTCAAATTTTTGTTTTTTTTTAGTTGTTAGATTGGCACAACTGTTTTCCATTTTGGCGCGGAGTTTGAGTTGCATCTGTTATTTATATTAAATACAGTGCTGGTTTTAGTAATATCATATATAGTGTGTATTGCGAATTTCATAATGGACAAAAATATCGAACAAAGAGTTTGTCTTAAATTTTGCATCGCCAATGGAATTTCGTGTTCGGAGTCACTGAAAATGTTACAGAAGGCTTACGGTGAATCAACTTTATCAAAAACTCGTGCTTAGGTATGAGTGGTTCAAAGCGTTCAAAAGCGGTCGAGATGTGATGGAAGATTTGCCTCGCTTTGGTAGGCCGTCAACGTCTGCAACTGAAATTAACATCGCAAAAGTGAAGGAAATAGTGACTGAAAATCCCCATTCAACTCTGAGAGAGATAGCCGCCGAACTTTCTGTATCTCACGAGTCGATCCGTACCATTTTAACTAATCATTTGGGTATGAAACATGTTGCTGCTCGGCTAGTCCCAAAAGATCTGAATTTTCTCCAAAAACTCAATCGCATGAAAGTCGCTGAGGACATGCTAGAACGAGTCAGTTCGGACCCAACATTCATGAAACGCATTGTTACTGGTGACGAGACGTGGGTTTACGAGTTTGACATGCAAACTCGTCAACAAGCTTCGGAGTGGCGCCTTCCAACTGAACCGTTTTCAATCGATAGAAGACATAAAGGAGAATTCGCGGCGAGAACTCAACTCAATTCCGGAAGCAGCGTTTAAAAAATGTTTTGATGAATGGATTATTCGTTGGCGCAAGTGTATCGTTTCTAAAGGAGCATACTTTGAAGGTGATAAAATAAATTTGGATGAATAACAGACATTTTGTGTATTATTGATCTTTTCCCGGTACTTTCTTGACAGAGTAGTAGATGTAAATCAATTTCGAATGTCACAAGTCATTAAATAAGTGATTGTTATAATAAAGTGAGTAGTTGCTTTAAATAACTACAGCATTAATCAGTAAAACGTGCCATTGGATGTCATTCTTCACCAATAAAAAAATATTTATTTCCAGAAACTCCACAGATAGGTTTAGATGAGCTTTCGCTTACAGGCTAGTGCTAACCCAAGGTACGTAATGCACTATGTGTTTATTCTGGGCAGCACATAGCCTAACTCCCACATGTGGATGGTCAATGTCCTTTTCAACTGTTTACCAATTACGGTTCTTGAGATACAGCCCGGTGACAGACAAACGGACGGATGGATGGACTGACGGACGGACGGACGGACGGAAGGATGATCGGACGGACTGACGAACAGCGGAGGCTTATAGGTTTTCCTGTTATCTTTAAAACTTCAAAACTATTTATCTTAAAATTATGAAAATATAAATGAAACCCTCACAGTAAGTCCTTTCATTTGATATAATTATATTTCACACGATACAGTTTGAAAACTTTTTTTAATTTTCTTGTTTGACCTCCAAATGAATACTAAACATACTCGTATATTTATTTACGTAACGCGTCCGTGTTTGGGTCACAGAAGACCACATGTGTAACAAAATTCAACAGAATCGGTTTCGTAGATCCGGGGAAAACTGGTTGTGAGAAACGGACGGACAGACAGACAGACAGACAGACACCCGAGTGATCCTACAAGGGTTCCGCTTTTTACGTATGTTCGGAACCCTAAAAAGGCTTTGATCGCAAGCCTTTATGCCAGTCAGCCCTTTTTTATTGTTTCTTTGTACCTGGAGTAGTGCGATGAGCCGATTAATCGGAATAGTACTTTCAATTTTATTTTAAAGATTATGGTCTGTCTACAAACAAATAATTCTCAAACAAACATACAGTTTTTATCTTTATACCTAATATTAGTTAATATTTTCTTTGGGTCTCTATGAGCCTTACTGACTTTGATTAAACCCCATCTGTATACTTAATTAATCTGAACATATTGGCCTTTTAAGAACCATTTCAAAATGTGTAAATTCAACTTCATTTTCCGAAAATATGTTAGCAAGTGCAATTCGTTCAGTACCTAATTAATAGATAATCATTTTAATCGTGTGTCTGTTACCTTACAGCTGGTATCGATAAGTAACTCGTTATACGCATCACAATTCTTTATTTCCATTCTGTACTGATTGGAAATAAAGTATTTTTGCAACATTTATTTTTATGCCTAAAGATTACAGGAAAACCTATATGAAGTCTGTAGTGTTAAAATAACAAGCTAAAAAAATTAAATTGGTTCGCAACCAACTCGCACTTGGCCAGTTTTTTTCCAAATAAAAATAAAACAGAATATATTATAAAATACCTACTTTTCTCTTGCCTGTCCAAATAATATGATACTTTATTTTTCTCAAAAAAAGTTGGCAACCCTACACATGGCAGTGGTCATAATCATTACAATGATTGAATATCATTATTGTTATTATTTAAAGGTGATTCCAATCTATCATTATTTAAATGTACAACTCAAAAGTAGTTCCAGGATGACTTTGATTGTTCCTCCTTGTGCTTTTCAAATTATATTACCTTTTATTACATCCATGCATTGTTGATCAAAATATTAACTACTTTTTTGTTAACTGTACTTTTCCTCTTTCTCATGTGGTCACAAAGTACTACTCAAAAATAATATAGGTGTAGTCCGAGACCGCGGTCCCGGTCCCAAACGCGCCTCGAGCCGTTTCATGGCGCATTTTTTCTTCAAAATCATGATATGAAGAAAAAATATGACGACGGGGTGTTCAACCAGAATTTAGGTACCTGTATCACATAATAAGACTAAAAATCACCTCCAAATCGTTGAGATGGAACCATTTTACTCCTTCGTTTTTTAACAAAAGACAAAAAAAAAATATCTACTGCTTTGCAATGGAAAATAATTTGGTTTTGTTACTTTTAAAAATATGTATTATTTTTTATAAATAATAAACTCTTCAGCTTTATATATTAGTATACAAATAGAATTATAGATATATAAAAATTACAGTAATAATGTGTGTATATTAGGTACTCGACTGCGTCACTGTAAAAATGAACCCTCAAAATAAAGTCCTGTCGGTTTCGTTACTTATTTTAACATTTTCGTATGCCACATACTTACCTGGTAGAGTATTAAAATACGTGAACGAAAATGAGTGCGATTTTAAGAGCGAGTCGGTTTTAAGGTTCTGTACCCAAAGCCTCCGCTGTCCGTACGTCCGACCATCCGTCCGTCCGTCCGTCCGTCCGTCTGCCAGCGGGCTGTAGGTATCTAAAGAACTGCTAGTCTGTTTTGTAAGTAACCATTTTGATATCGAGCTTCATCGAGTGAGATAGCTCACAAAGTGAACTTTATTGCACACAGCATAAAGGTCTTATGTTTACCTCGGATTCCGCTGTCGAGACACGTAAATGTTGTTACAGAATAGGGGTACTGTTATAAGTAGACAGATTAAATTTTCATGGAGTACGTATTTCTATTGCCGCAATAACAACAAATAATAAAAATTAAAGGCTCCCATACATGAAACGTGTTTTTATCGGTTTATGAATCGGAACCCTTCGTGTGAGAGACAGACTCGCACTTGGCCGGTTTTTTTTCTTTTATTATTTTGATTGCGAACAGCTACGAAGAAAGCGAAATGATATTCAAGTGCTTATACGAGTGTATAATTGCTTGAGATTTCGCTGTTCGTAGAGTAGTTGTAAGGACTACCTAGATAGACTTTAGAGCTGCTTGTGAGATAATTAAACGCACTGATTAATATAATCGAGCAGGCGTCGGACTTCACCAGATGCTGTACAAACTAATCTTGAATTTATTTGCAACGGTTTTTCTGAATGTTATATTGAAAGAAATAAGGAAATATTATACTAATATATCTAATACTAATATATAAAGCTGTAGAGTTTGTTTTTTGTTTGTTTGCTTGAACGCGCTAATCTCAGGAACTCCTGGTACGATTTGCAAAATTCTTCAGTGTTAGATGGTCTATTTATCGAGGAAGGCTATACTCGTAGGCTATAATATCATCACGCTAACACCAATAGGAGCGGAGCAGTAATGAAAATTGTGACGCAGACGAAGTTGCGCGGGTCAACTAGTCATCTGCCTAGCCTTTTCCCAACTATATTGGGGTCGGCTTCCAGTCAAGCCGGATTTAGCTGAATACCAGTATTTTACGAGGAGCGGTTGCCTACCAGACCTCCACAACCCATTAACTGGGTAACACGGTACTTCATGGCAAGACTGGAGTCAGATTTACTGGCTTCTGACTATCCGTAACGACTGCCAAAGATCTACAAATGACAGCCGGGACCAACGGCTTAACGTGCTTTCCGAGGCACGGAGGAAACTCGCTATGTTAAGATGGTCACCTATCCACAGACCAACCTTGGCAAGCATTGCTTAACCTTGAAGATCGACCCATGCGGCTGTTATTATTTAGCCACGAGCTCCTCGCGCGGGTCAACTGGTGGTTTTATATAATTTTAGCACAGCAGATATACGTGTGTTCAGAGCACATCCTGACACGGTGCACAAATCCTGACACCGTTAGGGTAGGTGGCATACGACCACCGGTTATCCTCTGAGCATCATTATGAATATTATGAAAATTTTTGTCTATGCTTCTTAGAGAAAAGCAGATATTAATAGCTCTTTAAACATAACAGGAAAACCAACAAGAAGTTTATTGTAATAACATGATGGGTAAGGAACCCCTTGCACGCCCGTCCGACTCGCAGTTGGCTGGTTTCTTTCTTAATAATTTCCTTGTGTTTTTGGTTGAGTATGTATTGGTCCATGAAGTCGCTGATGAAGGGTGACCTACCTCTATCCCTGAAGCGCAAACACATCGACACGTTCATTCCGCCCATCTTAACCTACTCATCATCATCATCTGCGGTTGGCTTCCAGTCAAGCCGGATTTAGCTGAATACCAGTATTTTACGAGGAGCGGCTGTCTACCAGACCTCCATAACCAAACTGGGTAACAGGTACTTCATGGCAAGACTGGAGTTAGATTTACTGGCTTCTGACTATCCGTAACGACTGCCAAAGATCTACAAATGACAACCGGGACCAACGGCTTAACGTGCTTTCCGAGGTACGCAGGAAACTCGGTATGTTAAGATGGTCACCCATCCACAGACCAACCTTGGCAAGCGTTGCTTAACCTTCAAGATCGACCCATGCGGCTGTTATTATTTAGCCACGAGCTCCTCACCACATGCGGTACTCCAATGACTCCCCAAAAGCCTTAGCAAAGTGGAAAATATGTCAATAAATTCATATGATTGTCATTCAGTATTTTATTTGATATCCCTGTCATCATACGGATGTTTGTGAAATGTTATCCATCTTAACCTACTACGGTGCGCAAACTTGGTCCCTGACCGAGTCTCAAAAGTCCAAACTCAACGTTTGTTCTATATGTTAGGCTCAGCGATCGAATACGTAACACCATGATACGATCCAAAAC
Organism: Lacanobia oleracea; assembly: GCA_950371165.1. Taxonomy (NCBI): domain Eukaryota; kingdom Metazoa; phylum Arthropoda; class Insecta; order Lepidoptera; family Noctuidae; genus Lacanobia; species Lacanobia oleracea. Next base: position 806,364 of record CATNUG010000002.1, on the reverse strand, counting down.
GGATTGCCGATGGGGGCAACGAATCTGTCAAGTTGAAATGGGATTGGGCGGGTCACATAATTATGTAGGATGCATCAAGACAGATGGGCTAGAGTCATTACGCAGTGGGAGCCAGAGGACGGGCGCCGTCGCCGAGGAAGGCCTACGAAACGACGCGTGACGACTTGGAGGCGTTCATGACAGATGGGACAGAGAAAGCAATAGACCGGGAAGAGTGGGGGACTATGGGAGATACGAGTACCTTGGCCCTGCAGTGGGACAGTATAGGTTAAAAGAAATGTATTAATAGTTAAATAAGAACGGTTCAGGTATGGGTTAATAATTCAGCCATGAAAAACTAAAATAAAATGACAAACAATGATAGTCGTTCCCGGCGCTTGTACTTACCCCAGGAGAAGGAGTGCGCCAGTCCCGCGTACAGGGCCAGCACCGCCAACACACGCGTGCACATCTTGTACTACTATATACTATTATACTCTCGACGAACACAAAAGCAATGTGCTAGTTTCTGTCCACACGAAGCTTTTTATAGGCAGCTACATAGGTATGCCATGTAACTCTTTCCTGTTAAATTGGTGATAAGGAACTTTGGCTGGGTTTATCCTAATTAGGAACAAAATATTAATAGATACCTATGAGCTTCGGCCGCTAGAAAATTGTTTATGCAACATACAAAGAGGTACGGAATCCGGAGTCTGTGTTTCCTGATAGCTACAACCTGGGAGTCTCTAAGTCAAGAGTGAATAGGTTATTTCTAGGCAAGCGTGTTCCATCTTCGACCACATCATCGCTTACCATCAGGAGAGATAGTGGTCAAACGCGTGCCTATCAATAATTGTAAACAAAAAAAAAACCAAAGAGGTTCGAAATTTTTTCCTAGGTAGCTAGCATATTCCCTAACATATTTCGTAGCGTATGATGTAACATTTATACATGGTGAATTTTTAAAGTATGCCTTCAGGGCCAAATCCGATACTATGAGGAATATCGAAAAACGCTGAAATGAATCTTGAGCCCGATTTTGATGAAAAGCAAAACTGCATCATAGGATTTTTGTAAAATCGTTGATCCTACACAGGAATCAAACCTGCAGCTTATAAGGATCAAATTCTTGGAGAAATAATACATGGCAAACTAAAGGAAAAGCTCATATAAAAAATACTTTTTTTATTGTCAAAGAAAAATATCGACAAAATATTTTTTTATATCAATTACGCAGTTTTAGTTATCATCAACATCGGGCCCGAGAAGCCACAACTTTATTATCGCGCAAAAAAATTCAATTTAGAAAAAAGATAATTTCTAGAATTCTCAATATCATTTTTAAAGATCTACCTATCCATAGATACCCCACACGTATGGGATTTTCAGTTCTAAGTATGGGGAAACCCCAACATTATTGTTTTTTTTTTTTACCAAACCAAGTTTTAATAGTATATTATAGTCCTTATACTTTCGGAAAAAAGTGGCTGTGAATACGGACGGACAGACAGACAGACAGACATGACGAATCCATAAGGGTTCCGTTTTTTGCCATTTGGCTACGGAACCCTAAAATTGAGAGCTTTCCTTTAGCTTGTCATGTGTTATTACTTCCCAGAGTTTGATCCTTATTAGCTACACTTTTAGATGGTGTAATAATACAGGGTGTGTGGTTTTTTCAAAATCATCCGGTTCGATTCCTGGGTAGGCACAACGATTACAAAAAAATCCAATGATGCTGTTTTAATTTTCATCAAAATCGGGCTCGAGGCTCCTTTCAGTCATCATCATCATCTGCCTAACCTTTTCCTAACTACATTGGGGTCGGCTTCCAGTCAAACTGGATTCAGCTGAATACCAGTGCTTTACGTAGAGCGGCTGCCTATCAGACCTCCACAACCCATTAACTGGGTAACACGGTACATTTACTGACTTCTGACAATCCGTAACGGCTGCCACAGATCTACAAATGACAGCGGGGACAAAATCATCCTGTATATGGGTAGAGGAAAATTAAACATACAAAACATATTATTAACATGGTGTTCCAAAGTGTCACGTTGCTGAGACATTTAGAGGTAATGTTGCCATGTGAGAACAAGGAATATTATTAAAAGTTAACTAATCACGTGATTATGTGCACGTGTTCTGATTTTAACTTTCTTCCAATTAATGATTAAAGCTAGCTAGGAACTATTATTTTGAATTTAATCTAATACATATATGAGCACATAATAATTATTAATGATAGCCATGATTGTCACATGGTGATTGTACCACAAAATATCTCGACAACACGTGACCTTTCAGGGCACTGTGTACTAACGTTTTGTTTCTTGAAATGCCTCTACCCATACATGCATGTAAGATCGCCGCAACTTTGAGAAAAAAAAACCGGTCGAATTTTCATCAGCGAGGCCTATATTCGTCAGAGATTTTTTCGGGAAAAGAAGTATAGACGGCACTCTGCGATACAAAGCTACATAGCTTTGTATCAATGTACTCGGATCAGTACGTCCTGCCTTTACAAACACAATAATGTAGAGCAACTTCCCAGAGCCCCCGACATTGTTTATCTTCTCAGTAGCAAGATGTGTCGGAGAGAATAGAGTTAGTATGTACCTACTTATATAATTTGAACGTGCGTATTCCTGCAGGCTTGAGGCGACGACGTATAATTTACAGGTATCAGTGCTCGTTACAAAATATATATTTATGTGTATGGTAAGTACTGATTTTAATGGGATTTTTTTCATATATTGTTAAAAATTATTAATTACCTAAATAATGTTCAACAAACTAGTAAAACTATCATCTATATATATAAAAATCAATTGCTGTTCGTTAGTCTCGCTAAAACTCGAGAACGGCAGGGCCGATTTAAATAATTCTTTTTTTGTCAGTTTCGCCAGAGTTCAGGGAAGGTTTAAAAACAAAAAAAAAAAAAAAAAGTTAAGTAGGTAGGGTAGGTAGGGTAGGTAGGGTAGGTAGGGTAGGTAGGGTAGGTAGGGTAGGTAGGGTAGGTAGGGTAGGTAGGGTAGGTAGGGTAGGTAGGGTAGGTAGGGTAGGTAGGGTAGGTAGGGTAGGTAGGGTAGGTAGGGTAGGTAGGGTAGGTAGGGTAGGTAGGGTAGGTAGGGTAGGTAGGGTAGGTAGGGTAGGTAGGGTAGGTAGGGTAGGTAGGGTAGGTAGGGTAGGTAGGGTAGGTAGGGTAGGTAGGGTAGGTAGGGTAGGTAGGGTAGGTAGGGTAGGTAGGGTAGGTAGGGTAGGTAGGGTAGGTAGGGTAGCCAGTTGACGGGAGCGAAGCCGCGCGGGTCAGCTAGTAAGTAAATAAAAAGAAAAATAACAGACTTAGAGCTGTAGTGCTATTCTGTAACAACAGTTTCATGTCTCGACAGCGGAATCCGAGGTGAGTATAATTACGTCAAACGTAAGACCTTTATGTTGTGTGCAATAAAGCTCACTTTGTGAGGTTTGTTACTCTGGTGAAGCTCGATATCGAAATGGTTATTTACAGAATAGACTAGCTGGTCGTCGCCGTCGTACGCATGACACTTGGCTAGTTTATTTACTAGATGTAAATAACGAAAATGAAAGTCTGCCAGGATGTGGGAGGGGAAAGGATGCCAGGGGGTGCAAAACTACCCCCGTGTGTTATGAAATACGTTCTAGACAACACCACAACAAATTGACCGTCGGCCCAAGCTAGTAGGTACGCGTAATATTGCTCACCTTCATAGTAGGTACGCACTACATACACAGTACACTACTCTACTCCGCACATATTTTCTTTGAGGACATACGTAAGTAAAATGTGAGAGCTCTGGGATCTGGGATCTTAGACTATTACTTATTATAAATTGAACGTGTAACAGTTATGTACTTTATATTTTTAGAGTAGTGTATTATTTGCGAAAATAAACAAAACAAGGAAAGTTTTGTGATATTGTGGGCTACTGCCACAATTAAGAACGGGGAAAACTGAGGGTCGGCAACATTCTAATTAGATAGGTAAGCCAAGTTTTAGCGGCAAATCATTATGAAAATGATAACGAATATAAAATAAAAAACCCGTACCTAAAAATGTTGTTTTTTTGCAATTATTTAGCGGTTTGTGAGAGCTTATCGCGAATACCGACTGCGCTCCTTTCTGTTTCCTATAGGTAACATGAGCATGGCAACAGCGAATGATTATGTTGTGCACGTCGCGCTATTATTATAATGAGTAAAGATTGAATGCTGCTCGACGGCTAGCATATTTATTTATTTAAACTTTATGCACTAGTAAACACTGTACAAATGCGAACTTAATGCCGGAGGCATTTACTACCAGTCGACCTTAGGGTGGTGCCGAGACAGCATAAGACAAACAAAGAGAAAAAAGAAATACAGTCCGTTACTGAGTGAAATGTTGAAGGTCTTCATTAAAAAATGTAGGGACTAAGAGAGGATTTCCCAAAATTCCTACGGAAACAGGAAAAAAAGGAGTGGCGCATACGAAGTCGCAGGCAAAAGCTACTCTATAATAAATACATAGACACATACATACACATAAACAAAATTAACCACGTTATTTATAAAACACGAATCCAACGAATTAGCGCTGTAATGACACTTCCAACTTCTTGCGAATGTGCTCACGTGCTTTCACCTTAAAGAACAACCGACTGGTTGCCGTCCTGATGTTCAGAGGGAGCGCATTCCAAAGGAAGATTGCTTGGACACAGAAAAAGGTGTAGATCAACCCATAGTGGAGTGAGGGACAGCGTAGAAGGAGATTAGGTATGAGTAGAGCGAAGATATTACTGTGCGCAAAGCAAATGACTTGAATTTGTGAAGTTAGATAAAAGGGAGAGAGAAGAAGGCCTCAGCGCTCTGCGCTGACGAATGGGTAACCATTTTAATAGAGATCGATGCGCGAACAGATGATCATACTAAAGCAGACTAAAGACGAATGGAATGCAGTTATTTAGAAGGTTGTCAAGTATTGAGGAGATCTGCATTCAGGTCGTAGTAGTACAACACCATAGTCACTCATGGGGAAAATTAGGAACTGTACAAGCATTGCCTTTATGTGAGCTGGGAGATGTTTCAGTCGATATAGTGACACTGACACTGAGACTTGCCTACGCCAAACAAGACCGGTGTGACAAACAAACCAAGATCCTTAACCTTGGAGCCAACATATCACTTGAGAACGGCTGGACTGGTTTGTTTTTTTTTTGTTTTTTACATAGCATAACATCACACATCATAACCTCACGCCTGCATCGCCGAAGGGTTAGGCAGAAGATCAGTCATAAACTCAAAACTAGAGATCGGATATTCAGACGCGTATTGGCTATTATGGAAAGAACTTTTGTATCGAAATAATCCCACAATTTCGGGATCAACCAACTTAATTCTATGATCCGTGAGATGAAGTAAACCCGATTGGACACACATGACGGTTGCTTTATTAGAACGCAGTATAGTCGCCTTTCCCTAGTTTCATTATCAGAAAAAAACCGGTCACGAGCGAGTAGAACTCGCGCACCGAGGGTTGCCGTACCATCATATAAAACGTGAAATGTTGTAAATATTCATCGGCGAGATTTATATTCGTTAGAGTATAAGCCTCGCCGATGAATATTTTACTATACTAGCTGTCCCCCGCGGCTTCGCTCCCATCTACCCCGACCTACTTACCCATTTTTATGTTTTTAAACCTTCCCTGTATTCTGGCGAAACTAACAAAAAAATAATTATTCAAATCGGCCTCGTCGTTCTCGAGTGTTAGCGAGACAAACGAACAGCAAATCATTTTTATATATAAGAAGAAGAAGACTAGTCCACCCGCGCAACTTCGTCTGCTCCGCTCCTATTGGTCTTAGCGTGATGATATATAGCATATAGCCTTCCTCAATAAATGGGCTACCTAAAACTGTTCCTGAAATTGGCGCGTTCAAGCAAACAAAGAAACTCTTCAGCTTTATATATTAGTACAGATTTCTGAAAAAGTGAGCAAATTAAATACGTCGTTTTATTTTTCCTGTAACCTTGACATAATCTTCTATCACATTATAATAATATTATGAAAATTATAAAAATTTTTGAACACTCCCCAAAATTTGCATAAAGAAAAATCTGATATTATCAGATTTTTCTTTATTCGAAAACCGGCCTAAAAGTAGAAAAAATACACCATACCCCACATGCCCTTGTAGCCAAACTTCGAATTTTTAAGAACCAGTCGCTGTTGCAAAAAATATGTAATAATACATTTCAAGTTCATAGCATAAGTAGTTCTTGAGATATCCAGCTGTGACAGACAGACAGACTTAGTCACATCTTAAGGGTTCCTTTTATTACTGAACCCTAAAAAGTATGAAAACATACCTCAAGTTGCAGTGACTGACGTAAAATGGCGGTTTGTGCGGGAAATCGTATTTAGCTTTTTCTTCATTTACGATTAGACCAGGATTGCTATAATCCTGGAATGGCATATGTTAGCCAAAACTAAGTTAAGGTAAATATGCATGTGATTAACCGATATCTACACATCCACATTTCGCGAGATACGCTAAGGGCGAATTTCACCAACGAAACTAATCGCGATCACAAACCACGTTTACGAGCTGTCAATGTCGTTATTTTCTGTGGATTATTGACACTGACACCTCTGGAACGCAGTTCAGTACTGATCGCGATCAGTTTGAATTGGAGAAAATGGCCCCTAGTCTCATGCAAGAGGGACACAATAAATACAAAAACAAATAAATGTATAAACTACTATGATTTCACGTCATTTCTTTACGCATAGAATGCCTAATGGTTCAGCAGGTGTGACGACGTCAGGTAATATGTCAAATGGTTATATTGTTACGGTACTCACAGCTTTAAGGATACGAAAAACTTTGGAACATCCAGGTAATATTGCTCTGATGAGAGTTATCCTCGGTGTTCCTGCTTGCTTCTCATCCAATTCCTTTCGGCCGTTTTATGATGATTTTGACATAATATCTGTAGCACAGTATCAACAAACGTCTACTTTCTGACAATGGGCAAGACTGTTATAAATATCGATTACTCATTTTTTTATATATTTGTTATGGCTTTGCTCTTGCCTCTAATTGAGGTCAATTTTAACACGTTTCCTTAAGGAAAACTGAGCTCATTTAGTTAATAGAACTGACATTTCAACGTGTTTTTAACCGACTTAAAAAAAAGGAGGAGGTTCTCAATTCGGTCGGATCTTTTTTGTGTTCACTACTTCATATCACCGTCATTTATGAACCGATTTGAAAAAATATTGTTTTACGTGAAAGAATATAGGTACTTCTCGATTGGTCCCATTTAGTTGTACCAAAACGGGTTTAGTGGTAAATCAAAATAGCTAAAATTCGTTTACTAACCTGACGTATTTGGTTTGTCATCCAAGTAAACAAAATTCATATTTTGCTTTCCTGAAATTTCCAGTGGTGCTTTTAGGTACCTATGGGGTACCTATGGGGTACCATTAAAAAAAATACAACCGAAATCTATATATCCAAATAAAACACTTTACTAAGTATAAAATAACTTCTGAGGAGCTCGTGGCTAAATAATAACAGCCGCACGGGTCGATCTTGAAGGTTAAGCAACGCTTGCCAAGGTTGGTCTGTGGATGGGTGACCGTCTTAACATAACGAGTTTCCTCCGTGCCTCGGAAAGCACGTTAAGCCCGTTGGTCCCGGCCGTCATTTGTAGATCTTTGGCAGTCGTTACGGATGGTCAGAAGCCAGTAAATCTGACGCCAGTCTTGCCAAGATGTACCGTGTTACCCAGTTAATGGGTTGTGGAGGTCTGGTAGGCAGCCGCTCCACATAAAACACTGGTATTCAGCTGAATCCGGTTTGACTGGAAGCCGACCCCAATGTAGTTGGGAAAAGGCTAGGCAGATGACTAAGTATAAAATAACTTTAATTTCAGAAGTCAGTACAGCTTCTTGAAGCTGCGAAAAAATCAGACTTCTAAGCTATCGTCAAAAAAGATACCGCCTTAAAACCGCCGATAAATCATAAAAAAATATTTTTATTTAAAGTAATTTGTACGGAACCCTCGGTGGGTCTACAGTGATTTTGTTGCCGCCAAAACTATAACTGATTTTTAGTAGGTAAATTAGGTACCTGGATTTCAACTCCATACTTATCATTTTAATGCAACGTGTTGTTTTCGAGTTAGGAGTTTATGTCTAAACAAAACAAAATGAGAAAATTGTAAACATTTAATTACACTATTTCACAGGTAGGAAGCTTGTTTCTCGGGTTTCTTTACTATGTGCATTGTTATGATCCTCCCGTGTGATACTCTATCAGTAATCTGCCATCACATGCTCATCCAGCGACCTTGGTACCTCTTTTCTATTACTTTTTGATCCTGATGGAAGCACTCTCCTTGTTCTTCGCTGTAGGAACCAAGGTTTTCAGGGAACTTGTCGAAGTGGCTGTGCAGGTAGTCCACTTTTTACTCATGTTGCAGCCAAAAGTTTTCAAGTTATAAGAAGCTCCTGAACTATTTCCACGTTATTTTTCTGCCTTTTCATTATCTAAGAGACCTCCATCATATCAGTGTCCGATGAATCGGATGGTTCTGCCCTCTCAGTCTCGTCTGAGTGTGGAGAAGGCCATCTAGCAGACGGTAGGTCAGGGACCCAATTCTTCCGCAACAGTCGTACCGTAACGAGCGGTGTCATTACCCTTCGGTCCCAATGTCGGCATCGTAGTAGTGAGATTTTCTCACAATACGTATTTTCGCAACAAGTCGAGCGAAATATTGATCCGAAGGATGAAAATGTTGCCATCACTCGTCGCGCAAAGCAATCCATTTCACATAACTATAGCGATATTTTTAACCCAACCGTTAATGAACTTCTTACACAATTCTAGATGGATTTTGAGATAAACGTTTTGAACTGTATTTTATATATGTATCACCAACTCTTATACAAACAACAGATATTATCGATTTATTTAATCCATTTTAATCTTAATATTAGAATAAGTTTGCAACAACGGAATGCATTAGGTTCTGAGATTTAAATGACAGCGATATTTGTCAGATCAAATTAAAGTCATATTTTATTATAGGTTACTAACACAAATAAATTACCTAAATACAAGCGGAGAGGCTATGTAAACTGATGTCAACAACCTACAATTGAGGATTTTCAAGTTGGAGAAGAAAGAGGGAGTCGAAGCCGGATTATTGAAAAGAGAGCGGTACTTCTCCGACCGCACCAAATCACTCCGCTCTTAGAACGAGTCCTGCTCCAACGCCGACGCTGCTACATAACAAAGGTCACATCACTGATAAAACCTTGCAAAAACTTATTACCCAAATAAGCCAAGAGGAAATGTTACGATTTTAGCAATCTATGTGTATGAAGTGGAGGTATTTGCTACTGGGATCCTAAGTAATATCGGAAAATGCAAAATTAATTTGTTTGTTTGCTGTCTCTTCACGTTTAAACGGCTGAACGGATACGGATGAAACTTTATAGAGGAGTGGACCATATTCCGGAATAGGTCATAGGTACGGCACATTTCATCTCGAGAGTATGCTGCCGTGGGATAATCTATACGTTCACGCGAGCGAAACCGCGCGTGGAATTGGCTTTTTCCAAATTCTTTTATTTACGATACGTGAGTAATTGGGACCCAGACATTTAAATATAAATATTAAATTTGAGTCCATTAGCTGAAACAGATAGGAAGACAGGCAGACACACGAGCGATCCTCTAAGTGTTCGTTATTTCATACAGACGAACGGAACTCTTAAAATATGAATACAATAAGTATTGAAGAAGCGAGTGGTAGGGAAATTATTTTACAGCATTGCGCCCTTTAGCACATTATTCCGTAGACCCAAGCGTTAGTTTTTAACTAAATAATAATACTTATATTTGTTTTCCATTAAGTTCAAGCGACTTAATTCTAATGGGACTCCAGTTTCTTGAATAAAAAGGATCAGACACACACTATCGAAATTCATGAAGACACGGCGAGAGCCAGCTACCGGGCAGATCAAGCCAAATATTCATGTTTGAAGAACACACAATATTAGAAACTTTTTTGTCTTTATGTCAATCCTCTTTTTAGTTCTTATCATAAAAATTACGAATAACCAAAATACAGGACACCCTGACGTTATTGGTTGCACAAATACGCAACCCAAACCTACCGCGGCTTGCCGGAACAAATTTTTGAAGACCATTAAAAACACGTGGTGAAGAAGATATTGGATAAACCTATCAAGTAGCGCCCGAAAGAGTTCAAATGTTCCGAAGCGTTTCAGACGCTGGCCAAGCAGTAGATGTGTTACTGAATCAGCCTTGAATCAGGGTGTTTCAAATTCGGAGACAGAGCTCGTAAATGCACAAGTAATCACAAGTCTGCATTAGGAACGGGAAACGATACAAGCATATTGGTCAAGTGGTTAGTGACCCTGACTGCTATGCCAGAGGTTGTGGGTTCGATTCCCACCCAGGACAAATGTTTGTGTGATGAGCATGATCATTTGTTCTGTGTCTGGGTGTAGTTTATCTATAATATGTATGTATTTAGAAATATATAAGTATGTTTATCAGTTGTCTAGTACCCATAACACAAGCTCTGCTTAGCTTGGGACTAGATGGCGTTGTGTGATAGTTGTGTGGAATATTATTATATTATATTATATTATATTATATTGTTGTATATTTTAAAAGTATTTTTGTTGATTAGCTTTATATTACATTGTGCTATTGCAATATGAGTCATGTTGCCTGGTTAAATGAAATTAAATGTAATTATTTGTATTTTTTATCATTTATTTCATTATGTACACACAACGCACCTATGAACGAATTAAACACTGAAAGAAGAGCACAAGGGTTTATAAAACCAGCCAAGTGCGAGTCGGACTCGCACGCGAAGGGTTCCGTACGATAAACCTTAATTTTTATTTTTTGTTGTTATAGCGGCAAAAGAAATACTAATCTACTAATCTGTGAAAATTTCAACTGTTTAAAACATATTACGGTTCTCACTGACAAACAAACGGGCGGACGGACGAGCAGCGGAGGCTTTAGTAATAGGGTTCCATTGGTTAGCCTTAGGGTTCGGAACTCTAAAAAACTCAAAAGGTTCCACATAATCTAGAACTTTGGGCACCACTTCGACGTGATGGCTGATGACCCTGCTGTAATATTGCATAACTAGCTGACGCCCGTTGCTCCGCTCGCGTGAATGTCAAAAATCCGTCTAATATCCCAAGGGAACATACCCCCGGGATAAAAAGTATCCTATTTGTTATGCCAGACTATGACTTCAGTGCCAAATTTCATCAAGATCCGTTTAGCCGTTCTGACGAATTGAGAAACAATTCCAGCCATCCATCCGAACATACAAACTTTCGCATTTATAAAACATACTATTGATCAGCCCCGGCTTCGTACGGGTGCAAATTATATACTTAAACCTTCCTCGAGAACCACTTTATCTATCAGAAAATCTGTTGTCTAGTTTTAAAGATCTAAGCATACATAGGGACAGACAGACAGCGTTTGCGACTTTGTTTTAAACTATGTAATGATTAAGAATAGATACTTATAATAAAATACTTATATCAATTACTAGTTGTCCCGCGCAACTTCGTCTGTGTCACAATTATTATTACTGCTCCGCTCCTATTGGTCTAAGCGTGATGATATATAGCCTATAGCCTTTCTCAATAAATGGGATATCTATCACTGAAAGAATTTTTCAAATCGGACCAGTAGTCTCCAGTTCCAGCCCAGATAATTGTACTTGTCCATACATCGAACAAACAGACTCAATTAAATATCTTGGTGTCTTCGTAGATAGCCGTTTGTCATGGTCCACTCATTTGAGTGCTTTAAGGGGTAGGGTTCGAAAGATGCTACGTATCTTTAAGCAACTTGGTAAGATTGCAGATAATTCAGTTCTAAAGATGATTTACTTCTCTCTCTGTCAATCAGTCCTGAACTACTGCATAATAGCATGGGGTGCGGCTGGGAAAACCTCATTAATAAAGGTAGAAAGAGCTCAACGAGCTCTTCTTAAAGTTGCCTATGGTCGCCCGTTCCGGTACCCCACTAACTCACTATACACCGAAGTGGGAGTTCTTAGAGTCAGACAGCTTTACATCCTATCTGTCACTCTAAGATTTCACAAAACCTCCCTGAGCACTTGTGTTATATTAAGTAGAAGGGTTCAAGGGGAAAGGGCTCGATGCCGTAAAACAATCTGGAGAAGATGGTACGGTTTTATGGGACCGCACATTTACACAAAACTCAATAACCGACTCAAAATTCTACAACTAACTCAAATTACCTAAATGTAAAATTACGGTTACAAAAAGGCTACTGACTCTGGACTATGACATGACTGAAAATTTATTAACCTGAAAAAAAAACGTTTTGGTAGGTACTCACTGATATATACCTCTATTTATATATTTATTACTCTATATCACAAACATCTATATATTTATAAACATCCTCAGATACAACTCTCAAAACCAACACAACTATCTTAATGTATACACCCATGCAAACACTTACAAACACACCATACATGCATACCTATAAGTACTTGGTTTCTTTGTGTATTAGTTTCTCTTTTTTGTGTATTGTAAAAGATTACGAGTAGATTAGATCAAATTAATAAGTTTATTGTAACATAATTATGTATTTATACCAATTACATATAAAACAACAAATGTAAACGGAACGAAGGAGCCTGGAACACACGACACAGGGAATCCTAGTGTGAGTTCCAGGAATCAACGCACTCGAATGTAATTTCCAAACAATAAACTATTCTATTTTATTCTATTCTATTCTAGTTCCTGAGATTAGCGCGTTCAAGTAAACAAACAAACAAACTCACCGGATTGGTGAGAAATATCTCTGAAATGTAGTTTCCGGTGTAACCCTTGAAAAAGCGGACTTATACCTGCTGATCCACACATAGTCACCACATAATTATTTTGATATACGAGTAGTTCGTATTTTGATATGGTTGTAAACAGTAGATAAAAGGTCATTAGCATTAGATTGTTTCACGGTCACTGGGGCGACCCGATAGTACGATGTTATTGTTATAATAATATAAAAATAACTTTTATTTCGGGTGGCATAGACCCATAGAAAACTCAACCTAGTCCACACAGTACGGTACACGCTTATTTGCTATGACTCGCCAAACCAACACAAGTCATGACCCAGTGATTTTGGAAGGGAGAATCGAAACGTACAGCTATTGCGTTCAGAATGCTGTTGTTACTAGCCCGCATACGGGCCAGCAGCTTTATTACGCATGATGGCCTGGAAACCATCAGTGCACGCTTCAGCAAACATCCCAGATGCGCTGCACCTCCACGGCAGGCCCAACAACATTCTGAACGCATTGTTGTACTGAGTGCGCAGGGCTCTGCAGGCTCGCTGCGTATATCTCACCCACAGGCCTAATAAGCTTTGAAAAGCGTAACTTTCACTTCCCTCGTGCATCGTGCAAATCTGCGGGCGAGCATATTAGCTCTCACCGCCAGAGCCCTGCGCTCCCGCTCAATGTCCTCATCGTCCTTGAGGTCACTTGTCACAATGTGACCTAGACATTTAAAAGTTTGAACCTGCTTTAGGGCTATTCCTTTGAGAAATACAGGAGGCACATGGGTTGGCAGTTGTTTGCCAGATTTAAATACTAAAATTTCACTCTTTTTAGAGTTATATTGTAACCCATGCGCCTCCGCGTACTTCTCACAAATAGACAACAGTTTCCTTAGCCCGCTTATGGAGGGGCTCAGCAGCACCATATCGTCTGCATAGCTAATATTGTTAGAACAAGTGTCATCGATGTGGTAGCCGAAATGTTTGCTACTAAGTCGCACGACAAGCTGGTTAACATAAATGTTAAATAATAGAGGAGAACTCAAACCAGCCTGCCTAACGCCACATTCCAACTTGTACTCATCCGACAGCGCATCGGCCCACCTCACACGGTTTTTCTGGTTTGCATACCAATACCTCAGGAGAGAGATATACTCCTCCGGCACACCCGCGCTGCCCAGCTTGTCCCAAAGAAGGTCATAACTGACAAAAACGATAGCCTTGGACAAGTCTAGGAAGCACGCGTATACCGGCGTCTTTCTGGCTGTATAGTAGCCGATAGCATACTTTACACTCAAAATGGCACTCTCAGTGGACAACTCTGCTCTGAACCCAAACTGAGCATCATGCAGGTCGACTATTTTCGCGAGGTTCGCATTAAGCATGCTGTCAAGTACCTTGGCTGCAGTGGAGCCAGTGAAATGGGCCAGTAGTTAGCCTTGTCAGATGAGTCCTCCGTCCTATTTTTTAAAATAGGGACCATAATAGTTCGCATGAGCGGCTCCGATAGATATGAATGGGACATACAAAAATTAAAAAAACATTGATAACACACTCGGCAAATGAACACCAGCATATTTAAAATGTTTTATGCTGATGTTGTGATGACTGACTGACTGACATGATTTATTATGTTTTTGATACACTTAGCAGACAAAGACATCTTACGATCAGTCATGACGGCACTTGCATCGTGAACATAACTCGTTGACGACGGACCCAGAGTCGACGGGATTGTAAACTGTTCTTTAAACATGTCAGCAGTAGTCTTTTGATCGCTGACGCCGTCGACGCTCATTGGGAGGCTTGTTTTCACATTTGATCAGTTAACATTTTTCCAAAAATCTTTAAATTTTGTAACCGAATGTTTAGAGGCTAGAATATTCATTTTTAATTTTTCTTGTCGGGCTTGGCATGATTTTAATTTGGACTTAAATCTTTTGCGTGTGTCTGACATTTCGTCATACACTGTACCACTCGTGGGCTTACCGGCTAGTACCCACATTTTAAATTATGCGCGAGCGTCTCGATGCGCGTCCGCGACGTATTCATTCCACCCAGTTATATGACAAGACTTCGTTCTTATCTTTTTACTAAGATACGTTTTCATTGCAGCCTCCGACAATACAGAAACAATTCATCATACAACTCATTAATAATTACGTAATGATCTGGATTACGGCACACGGCATCACAACAGTGTCCTAATACTAATGGGAAGTCTATTGCTCGAAGTTTAGAATTACATAATTTGTGATATTTATGAATTTGATTTGGCTGTCTTTCTCCCCAGATGACATGCCGCCTGAGATCATCTTTATTTAAATTAAATTCATATTTCATGTTAAGTTTATACAAATTACATTCTATTATAAGTGGGAAGTGGTCAGGCCAATAGTATAATTAATAAACATTTTCCAGTATACGGCTTACCATATTATATCTGTAAAAAATTGTCTACTCATTTCTTCTAGGCTACACATATGAAGAAACGGCAAAATAGTTTAAGATTAGTAAAATGGAGAATAGTAACTTAACATAATATGTTACACTACACAAACACGCACGAAGTAGTTTTAGTCACATTTAATTTTTAAAATTGTTGTTCCCTACTTAAAGATATATTTTTTTGTTTGCATGTTTTTTTTTTCTTTTTTCATTCAATTATACCGTAATTTTGTAGCAGTAATACATATTACGGAAATTGTAGTAAAAACACATATTGTCTAATCTATGGGGGACCGGAATAGTCACTCCTTCATACAGGTTATCTGGGCGCAATAGCTGGAAAAGCAATGACTGCACAATTACGTTCTAATGGTAGGTCACTGATCGATGAAACTGTCAACATTTTAGCAGATTACCGCATACGTCTGTCATTCATTTGTCATTATGCACGAGATTACCATTTTATGCCATTTCTTTCAGTGGAGTGTCAGTGGTTGATCATTGGAAAGTCATAATGACACTATTATGTTAGTAGATTACCAAACTTGTCAAAATCAACAATTATGAGATCAGTGATCGACCATTCTGACACTATTGTAATAGCAGACTTGGGGCCCTGGTTAGGAGATCAAAACTGCACCCACTATAATTGTAGCAAAGTAATTTTGCCATGTTTAATTATATACCATGTATTGCAATTCTTGTAAAAAAGATCAATTAGATTCCATTTATTTATTTTGATATACAAACAATTTATATTTTTACATATTTCTTTTATAAAAAACAATAAAAAAAAAATAGTCGCCCACCGATATCGGGAACAGGGTCCAAGCTACCGGTGGTGGTCAGGGCTCCCGAGAGAGGAACCTCCTCACTATACGCGCCGTATCCGGGAGTACTGCCTTGGAAATATTTTATATTTGTACAGGCGCGGTCTAAAATCCAGTTCCAGTTTTACAAGTCTGTCGCATCAAAACTAGTCTCACATACAACCTCTTTCTATAAGATTCTATACATTTTGCACACATACACGACTTCGTATATCGTACTCTTTTACCATTATCTATTCAGAAAGAGAACGATACAATGACCGTTTGCCTTAGTGGCGACAAGTCGCGACGGCGTATACTGCTATTTAATTTCGATGTGAAAAGTATATGACTTAGCGGTTAACGAGTTCAGATAATTAACATCATAAACCCGAGTTCGAATCCCAGCACAACTACATTTTTTATGTTTTAAATTATGAACTTCTGCGGCAAGTTAGACCCGATCAGCAATGTGTTTCCTAAAGTATTAATTAGTCAAATACAGTGAAACCTGGATAATTGGGACCTTAAGGGACCTGCAAATTTGTCTCACTTAAAGAGGTAATCAACAATACAATAACGCGTTCCGGGTGCTGATGGGGCTGCCGCGCCACTGCAGCGCCTCCGCGATGTTCGCGGCGGCTGACACAGACGGCTATGCGGCCATCATGCGCAAACGGTGCGCTTCCATCATGCGCCGCACGCGCGGCAGTCCCAACACCATCCTGCGAGCGCTGGCAGACCGGTGGGACTCTCCGATGCTGGCTCGCTGGATACGGCTGCACGCAGTCGTATAGTGATTTGCTACCATCATCGGTGAGTCCACCTGGACCTGCCACTCCGTTAATATTAGTTTGTAGTTTTTATTTTTATGTTATTTTTGTTACTAACATTAGTTTTTTTTAAGTTTGTAATTTTGCTAACAAATATGGATTACTTATGTTACTTATCTGAAATAAATGGTTTATTATTATTATGGTTTTTTTTAATTTAATTTCTCAGGTTAGTACCTGGTATTTGCTAGAATCTCACGGGTGTAAACCAAGGTGAGATCCTAGTTATTACGTTGAGATGGTAAATTACTCTGTACTGCACTAAAATTGTTATCCAAATCAAGTTGTAAAAATTTTCTAACTATTCGGCAAGTATTTAAAATGGCGGCTTTTTGTAGTGTTAAGTATGTGTATTTTGATAGATTGAGAACATTAAAACTATTGAATATTTGTTTTGGGATAACACCTGTTGTTGAAATTACGATTGGGACAATTGTGACTCTATTCATTTTCCAAACTCTGGTGATTTCCTCTTGTAGTTCTGTGTACTTCCTGATTTTTTCAGTGATAGTTTTTTGTATGTTGTTAGTGTTTGGTACGGCTATATCTATTATGTACGTATGTTTGTGTTCTTTATCCACAAGTGTTATATCGGGTCTGTTATTGTATATAGTGTGATCTGTAATTATGGTGCGGTCATAATATATTTTGTATATTATTATAATTATTATTATTAATTATTATTAATTATTTTCCAAAACAGCTCTTGGTGTATATTTGTAATAAGGTGTGTATGGATGCTGCATTAGTTTAAGATTAATGGCGAGTTTTTGGTGTCGATGAGTGTAGTCGTTCTGGGTCAATGTCATGCAAGCTCCTGTAATGTGCTGTATTGTTTCAGGTTTGCTATGGCATTTTCTGCATATATCATTCCTTACTGTCCTATCTTTTATTATGTATTTTTTATAATTCTTGGTGTTAATTACTTGATCTTGGATGGCCAGCATAAACCCTTCTGTTTCAGGAAACAGCCCACTTAACTCCAACCACTTGTTAGAAGCTTCTTTGTCGATGTATGTTTGGTGTAAGTCATTGGGATGTCTACCATGCAGTTCTTTTTGTCTCCATTTTCTATTTATCTCTGCTATATGTCCCATTTGATCTATTGTTTCAACATTACTATCATCGCTAAGGTTTAGAGGTGTGTATTGTAGATCGATCTCCGTAATTGTTTTGTGTAATTTACTCGTACTTTTTTTTCGCCTGAAAAATTGTTTTAGATTTATGACTTGTCTTTTGTGCAGATGTGATATTTCGATTAATCCTCTACCTCCTTCTTTTCTCGGCATTATCACTCTTTCTATTGCCGATTTGGGGTGGTGATATCTGTGTTGTGTTAATATAGTTCTTGTCTTAACTTCGAGGCCATGTAATTCCGTGTTCGACCATTTTATTACACCGAAAGAGTAAGTGAGTATTGGTACCGCGTATGTATTTATGGATTTGAATAAATTTTTGCTGGATAGATGCATATTGCATAGCGAATGTATTCTACTATTATATTCCTTCTTTAGTTTATCTTTAATGGCCGTATGTTCTAAAAGTCGAGCTTGATTGTAACCTAAATATTTATATAGTTCTTCGTCTTTTATCGCTTCTATTGTTTCATTAGTATCCGTCGAGTAGTTTCCACCTACAATCTTACCTTTTTCTATATTAAGTTTTCGGCATTTATCTAGTCCAAAATCCATCCTTATGTCTTTTGAAAATGTGGCGGTTATATTTAATAATTCGTGCAAATCTGAATTTTTATTAGCGTACATTTTTAAGTCATCCATATATAGTAAATGTGTAATTTGGTGCAATATTGACCTACCATTTATCAAAACCTAATCTAGAATCAATTAATGCTCGAGAGAGTGGATTTAGGGCTAGACAAAACCAGAGGGGGCTTAATGAGTCCCCTTGGAAAATACCCTTTTTAATTGTTATATCGTCTACGGTTATGTTTGTTGTTTCAGATTGTAATTTAAGTGTTGTTCTCCATGATCCCATAGTACTCTTAAGAAATTGTATAAGTAATGGATTAATTTTATAAATATTTAATACTTCGATCAACCATGAGTGCGGAACGCTGTCGAATGCTTTTTTGTAATCAATGTATGCCACGTATAAGTTTTTTCTAGATCTTTGACAATATTTTAAGATAGTGGAATCAATTATTAATTGCTCTTTACATCCCATATGGCGCCTACACCCTTTTTGTTCTTCTGTTAAGATATCATACTTTTCAATATGTTTAATGAATTTGTTCGTAATACATGAAGTTATGATTTTATATAAAGTTGGTAAGCAAGTAATAGGTCTGTACTGTGAAGGATCCTGGGTTCTACTCGATTTTGGAAGCATATATGTGATACCCTTTGTTAAAAATTCGGGAATTGTTTGATTGCCTTTCAAAATGTCACTTATTTGTTCGGCTAACGTTTTATGGAGCGAAAAAAGTCTTTTTATCCAAAAATTATGTATACCATCTATTCCTGCTGCTTTCCAGTTATGTGTTTTATTTATAATTGTATTTAACTCAAGCCAATTTATGTTTTCAAACGGCATTTCTTCTATTGTTTCTGATCTACCTATTTCATCTTGTATCCACCTAGCGTTTTTATTATGTTCCGTGCTGTCTGACCAAATTCCTTGCCAGAATTCTTTTAGTGCAGCTTGAGATGGAGGGTTCTGGATTTTTGTATCGTTGCCTTTAACTTTTCTATAAAATTGTTTTTCACTTGTTTTAAATAATCTATTGTTATCCTTTCTTTCTTTCGCTTTTTTATAACGTGCTAGCCTATGACTCTTAACTAAAAGTTTTTGTTTCAGCGTGTCTAAGTGATCTTCTATTCTCTTGTTAAAATTTTCATGTGAACTGTGTTGTTTAGTATTTTTAATAATCTGTTTTACTTTCTTTTCCAGTTTGCTTAATATATTTCCATTTTTGTACTGTGTTAATCTATTTATATTTTTTCTTAGTTGTTCTATGTCCGTTTCTAATCTTTTTTTCCAAGGTGGATCGTTTATTACTCTATTATTATTGTTTGTTCTATCTACATTTATTTTTAATTTAAAGTGAGTTACTACTGACATAGCTGTGGAGTAAATTAAAGAATGTGTGTCGCTTAGACTTTCTAGAGATAATAGTTTGGAAGGGATAATTTTTTGGTTAAAAATACTAATGATATCAGATAATTTGCGAGATGGTCTAATTTTTGGCAATAATGGTCTACACGATGGATCTATTCCGTTATATTTTATCATATTTGTTTCTAAATCGTTGATTAATTTGTTTAGTAAGGTAGAGTCAAACTCTATATTACTTTGTGTTTGTATGAATGTAGAATCATCTACTATAGATTGATTGGTGTGCTGTGTGGGTGTTGTTAAATCTGTAACAAAATCTTCTGTGCCTGAATTCGCGTCGAGGTTTAGGGAGGTAATATTTGTTGTAATCGATTGGTTTAATGGCGAGATGTTTGTTTGTTGTGTAAGATTTATACTTTCTTCTTCTTCTTTTTTGAGTTGTTCTGATATTTCATATCTAATTCTACTTATAGTGTCGTCAGATAGCAACTTATTTCTGATAATTACTCTTCTTTGATCTGCAATTCTTTGTTCGGTTACATTAATTTCTGGGTATTTTAATTTAAATTTTTCGAATAATTGTGTGCAGTACATAGTCCTGTCCTCTTCAAGTTTTGTAACATGTAAATAAGTGCGCATGATGAATATGTTCATATCTTCAGTCCATTTCATGCGCACTCTGGGCTTTCCCGCTTTGGTGGTCGCAGGCTGAGTAGCTGACGCCACCTGCGAAACATCCAGAGCGGATGTAACTGCTTTACTATCGTCCCTAACGTCTAGTCGGTCTGTCAGTTCGGCTGTAGTATTTTTATCGGGGAGAACCCGCCTGCTCAGTCCCCCACCGCCGATGGGTCGTATGCTGTGACACCCAGCATCGGCCCCAGGTGCGCCCCGACGATTGCCCTCGGGTAGCGGTCCTATATATTTACTTTTTGATCTAGTCTCCATGTTAAATGGGTTTCCAGAGCCACGTTAGCCACGCCAGTAATCTTTCATTCGTGTGTCCGCCCCCTACGTGATTAGATGGTCAATCAGGACGTGTGGTTGTTTAGGGGGCTTATTATTATTATTTCCTTTATTTATTTTCTTTACTTATTTATATATTTTTAAACATTTTTATACAATATATACCTACATTAGAAAAAAAAAAACATTTAAAAATATAAAAATAGTAGCCCACCGATATCGGGAACAGGGTCCAAGCTACCGGTGGTCAGGGCTCCAGAGATAGGAACCTCCTGACAATGCGAGCCGTGTCCAGAAGTACCGCTTTCTGAATCAAGCCCTTGATCCAGCTGCCCAACGAGAGCCTCCTAAGGTGTTGGTCGAGGCTCGTGGCTATTAAGCCATTGGCCGATACGACTATCGGTACAATGATTGCGGAGTCCACTTCCCACATGTCGACAACCTCGCGAGCCAAGTCAATATACTTGATTTGTTTGTCTTTCTCGGCTTTCACGAGGTTCTCGTCATGCGGGACGGTTATGTCTACAATCATTGCACGCCTCACAATTCGGTCCACCACCACTATATCAGGCTTATTGGCAACAATAGTCCTGTCAGTGATGATAGACCGATCCCAGTACAATGTGATATTGCCATTATCGAGAACTGGGTCGGGCGCATACCTATAGTATGGCACCTCCATTATTATTATTATTAATCCACTTACCCAGTGTCTCAGATATCCACGTATAAATAAATATGTCTCATTTACAGAAGTTTCCAGTAATAGGTGTGAGAACAGAGGTTATTTTTAAATAAAATAACGTATTTTCAAAACATTTTTAAATAAACATCCGGACGATAGCAAAACCAAACTAAAACTGAAGGTCACTTTTACACAATTAGCCAAGTGCGGAATTTGCGGGTAGAATAAGGATTAGTAAACAAAACGGTAAACAAGATATAGTCTCAGTAAAAGAGGTCAAATATAGTCGCTATCTCAGTTATAGAGGTAATTAATAAAATCGAAAGAACTAATTCCTAAAATAGTCTCGGTGAAAGAGGTCAAATATAGTCGCTATCTCAGTTATAGAGGTAATTAATAAAATCGAAAGAACTAATTCCTAAAATAGTCTCGGTGAAAGAGGTCAAATATAGTCGCTATCTCAGTTATAGAGGTAATTAATAAAATCGAAAGAACTAATTCCTAAAATAGTCTCGGTGAAAGAGGTCAAATATAGTCGCTATCTCAGTTATAGAGGTAATTAATAAAATCGAAAGAACTAATTCCTAAAATAGTCTAATTCCTAAAACGTGTCCCTACAGGCGGTCTCTGATTGGGGCGATGCCAATCTGGTCAAGTTCAATGCTGCTAAGACCCAAGCGTGTCTATTTTCCGCCAAAAGGACCCAATTCCGCCCAGCTCCATCTTTCCGCGGTGAAACCGTGCCGATAACCGACCATCTTGAGCTTCTTGGGGTTACATTAACATCTACTCTCAATTTTGGCCCTTACATAGAGGCAAAAGCTCAAGTGGCTGCAAAGAAGTTGGGGATTCTGGCTAAGGTGAGATGGTACTTCACGCCGGAACAGCTGCTCAAACTCTATCAAGCGCAAGTTCGATCGTGTATGGAATACTGCTCTCATCTTTGGGATGGATCTGCCAGATACCAGCTTGATGCCCTTGAGTCAATTGAGAGACGAGCCAAGAGGATCATCGGCAATGAGAGGCTCGTCGCGTCGAAGCTCCAAAGTCTTGAACATCGACGACGAGTTGCTAGCCTGTCGGTTTTTTACCGGTTGCATTTTGGGGAATGTGCGACGGAATTGCATAATTTAATTCCGCCAAGCCCGTTCCATCATCGGACCACAAGACGAACGGCGATGCGCCACCGGTACATGGTGGACATCCCACCCATACGCACAAAACGTTTTGGGAACACATTCATAGTGCGTACAGCTAAGGAGTGGAATTCCCTGCCGGAGTCTGTGTTTCCTGATAGCTACAACCTGGGAGTCTTTAAATCAAGAGTGAATAGGTTATTTCTAGGCAAGCGTGCTCCATCTTCGACCACATCCTCGCTTACCATCAGGTGAGATAGTGGTCAAACGCGTGCCTATCAATAGTAAAAAAAAAAAAAAAAAAAAAAAGTCTCGGTGAAAGAGGTCAAATATAGTCGCTATCTCAGTTATAGAGGTAATTAATAAAATCGAAAGAACTAATTCCTAAAATAGTCTCGGTGAAAGAGGTCAAATATAGTCGCTATCTCAGTTATAGAGGTAATTAATAAAATCGAAAGAACTAATTCCTAAAATAGTCTCGGTGAAAGAGGTCAAATATAGTCGCTATCTCAGTTATAGAGGTAATTAATAAAATCGAAAGAACTAATTCCTAAAATAGTCTCGGTGAAAGAGGTCAAATATAGTCGCTATCTCAGTTATAGAGGTAATTAATAAAATCGAAAGAACTAATTCCTAAAATAGTCTCGGTGAAAGAGGTCAAATATAGTCGCTATCTCAGTTATAGAGGTAATTAATAAAATCGAAAGAACTAATTCCTAAAATAGTCTCGGTGAAAGAGGTCAAATATAGTCGCTATCTCAGTTATAGAGGTAATTAATAAAATCGAAAGAACTAATTCCTAAAATAGTCTCGGTGAAAGAGGTCAAATATAGTCGCTATCTCAGTTATAGAGGTAATTAATAAAATCGAAAGAACTAATTCCTAAAATAGTCTCGGTGAAAGAGGTCAAATATAGTCGCTATCTCAGTTATAGAGGTAATTAATAAAATCGAAAGAACTAATTCCTAAAATAGTCTCGGTGAAAGAGGTCAAATACACTTGCTGTCTCAATTATAGAGGTAAAAGTTGAGGATAAAATCGAAAGAAATAATCCCAGATATAGAGGTTTGTTTTGTCCCACTAACAGAGGTAATTCAGTGCTAAAGTGTCGGGACCTAAGCATGAGTTCCAGCTATGAAGGTTTCTCACTTATCCAGGTCCCACTTAACCAAGTTTTACTGTATTATTTCCAAAAAACTTTTTTACAAAAATACATCCGACTTCCAAAAACAAAACACTACAAGGTACAAAATAACTTCGAAAGAAAGAAAAAAACTTTAATTTCTGAAGTCGGTGTTTTTGGTTATTTTTTCGTGTTTTGACACTGACTTCCGAAATTAAAGTTCTTTCTTCCGAAGTTATTTTGTACCTTGTAGTGTTTTGTTTTTGGAAGTCGGTTGTATTTTTTGGAAAAAAGTTTTTTATTTTTCAATTTTTAGTGGTACCTGCGTACCCATTAACAGCGTACCAGCGCAATGTTATGTTAAGAACTGGTGTAAACACTAAAAAAACATGCGATTTCAGCAATCCCGATCCCTTTGCTATCATTTATTGAAGAGTTCCGTTGCCTACCTCCGAAGTTCTTCGTCAGATCTTCACCAAATTGAAACGAGACCAGTACAGGAAAATACTCTTTCAAACAAAAAAATAATCATCCAAATCGACTGACAATTGGCTAAAGTATCGCTGAACAAAACATTTTTCATGGGATCTCATCATCACATCCTAATTTATATCTTTCATCATCAGCTCAGCAACATGAGATGATGATTACCAGGCACAAATATCTGAATTGCGTTAGAAAGTTCATGAAAAACATTGTATGTGTCTATAAAATTTAAGGGTTGCCCTCGATTTTCGTGGGATCCCATCATCAGATTCTGACATGGTGACAATGGGACCAATCGAGAGGTATACCCTTTCAGATGAATCAAAAATTTTTCAAATCGGTTTTCAAATGACGGAGTTATGAGGTAACAAACATAAAAAAAAATAAAAAAATACAACCGAATTAAAACCTCCTCCTTTTTTTGAAGTCGGTTAAAACGAAAAAGTTGAGGGTGAATGTGAAATAAGATGAATTACTGAGTTGAATATTGAATAAGTAGTTTCGACGTTGTTGGTGTTGGTTGGTGAACTTTGTTACAAGGTTGGCGTTATTATTGCGATTAGCGTGTTTTGTCTGTATTTAAGATGCAAGCAAATATTAGTATTGAAGACTAGGCAAATATTGCTGCTTTGCTTAAAAATGGGCTATATATTTTTCAAATTTCAAATAAGACAGGCTAATGCGTAAGTCTATATATATAAAAATGAATCCCTATTTCCCTTGGTCATCGCATCACGCTTGAACGGCCGGACCGATTTCAATAATTCTTTTTTTGTTGTGTTCGTTCTGGTCACGAGAAGGTTTTAGGCTATATATTATCACGCTATGTGCTTTCGAGTATGAGCAATATTCAAAAATGTCATTTTAAAAGATTGGCGCATGGTTCGATCCCAGGCCAGCGACATCTATTATTTTTGTATTTATTTTATCTTTTGAACTGTATTTTTACAGTATAATATTTTCAAATAAATAATAAAATGGGTTTTTTGCACACTTAAAATAACATTTAAATTTATATTCCACATTTGTCCAAACAGTTTAGTGAGGAATTTTTATACAAAACTACAACATATTCCAATATTGCAGATACTTATTATGCGTCTAACTTTAGCAATGTTTATCATCACGCTATGTTTTCAAGGAGCTAAGCAGCGAAAAACCATGACATAAATAAGATCGGCTATTTAAATCCATAATCCACAGAAGTCATAGCCCATCGGTTTAAAGACTGCCTTACGAAAAACATGGTGTGAGTTCGATTCCCAACAAGTATGATTTGTTTTAAATATTAATTTCCTTTTTTTTATTTTTACTAATATTTTCATACAACAATTAATACGTTATTTTCGTATTTTGTATATTTTTAGCATTTGTCTATTGCAAAATTTAATGGCCAGGATGTTAAAGGATAATTAACAGAACGCATCACGTTCAAAAGTACAAAACCAATGTAGATAACTAACTTTTACTCATAAACCGGATAGGAATTGTGGCAATATACATGAAACCAACATAACGTAATGCACGTACCCGTAATGCCATCTACCCAAATAGTACTCAACACAGCATGTGAATTACATCAAAACATATTTTTTAGTTATAAGTGGTACTTATAAAACGTCTTAAAAAGTGTATCTTTTAATACCTTTCAAATATCGTTTTGAAAGAATTTCTTTTAATAAAAATAAAACAAACTCCGAAAGAATATTTAGACGGACCAACTTCAGATTCCATAGATGGCGTTATGCATTTGATCTCATTTTTTTAATCGTCAACACACGTGCGCTTACATTTGCTAAGATAAACTTGAGTTGCTTAAAAATGAATCTTTATGGGCCAGCATCTTTATGGGTTGTAGTTATGACGTGACGTCTTAACTACAACCCGCGAGCAGCTGGCGAAGACCCATGATAGAGGAGTAGCGAAGAGTTGAGTTAGATTGGTTAATCGGATGTCTAACTGTGTTCTAAAAACTTAAATCGTTTCGATTTGCGTTCCTGATTTGAAATAAATTGAGAATTAACTTGATTCATCAAGTAGTTTCTTAACTTTGTAGTTTGAAGATTAGCACCATTCATATAGCGCTCAAATAATATCAGCATACAAATATCAAAAATGCAAACATATGGCCTTTTTATGGCCCGACGCCATAAACAGCCTTCCTGTTAAAGGCAGCTTGCAGAAGACCGCATGGATTCGCGTCATGTGTGGTCGCGATCCTCGACATTGAAGAAACGACGGACATGATACAAGAAGGCCACTCCAATGTGCTAAATTAATTGGCATACACCACAATCAAGAGATGGTTAGGTTATTTTAGAAGATAGCTTATGTTGTCCCGTTGCTTCAGCATTAATTCATTACTTCTGTGAACGGGGAGCCCACCGACCAAGCATACCATCATTACGGATAATATGAACAAATGTTTATGGGAAAAATAAGGAAATTATTTCCATGAAAACGCAAAGGAAGAAAATGAGATATCATTCGATTAAATTTTATGATTTCTATTTAAATTTGTAATTTCTAAAAAACTTTGGAAAGGCACTCGGTTGAAAGTCACACGTATCCAACAAACTGTCATAGTAGCTGAAATAAGATTTCGGCTGATTGCTCCGGCATGGCTAAAAACTGTTCAATTCCCAGTGAAGCAATAGCTCAGGGCCAAAAATTATCCGTTGCGGGTTTCACCCACCAGTGGATCATGGGAAACTGTAGATCCCCAGGCAATGACGCCAGAGACGAACTCGCGAAGAGAGTTTCTGAAAGGGGACCTGTACCCCTATTCTGTAACAACATTTACGTGTCTCGACAGCGGAATCCGAGGTGAGTATAAACATAAGACCTCTATGCTGTGTGCAATAAAGTTCACTTTGTGAGCTATCTCACTCAGGTGAAGCTCGATAACGAAATGGTTACTTACAGAATAGACTTGCTGTACGCACTTCTCTTACCTTTCTCACTGATTCATACATGAATTTGCCAGAGATCAACTGAACTTCTAGACACATGAATATCACGAATACAAAAACGAGAATGATCACGGGCTACAAATTACAAGCAGTCAAAAATGGCAATGTTAAGCCTATACATGCGACTTCTCAACCCAAGAAGAAATACCCTCCGAATAATAATAGGTATAATTTCGGGTCATTGCCCCCTAAAAAAATATATTTTCAGTATAGGCACTGCGGCACGATGGATCGATGATTTAAAAAAGGTGGCTGGCAGCGGATGGACGCGGACTGCGCAATTCCGGGATGGTTGAAGCTTTGTGGGAAGCTTACATTTAACAGTGGACGGCAGTTGGCTGAAATGATGATGATGATAGTCGCCAGTAGACAGCCTAATGTATAGAGGTTGCTTCGATACCGAGAAATCAGTAGCCCACTTCATTCTGGAAATGAGGCCTGTGCTACGCGACGTGCAAAAATTTTCGGAAAGATGAGGACACTCAGCGAAACTTGCGTAGCTTCGCTGGCTAACGTTGCCAGGACTCCTAAGCACAATGGCGCGAATGGGAGTCTAAGTGCGGATCACGGAATCTTAACTGTACTCTCTCCGTTGCGTGGGTAGTCTTTCCTTCTGGATAGAGTTTTGCGTTTCAACTTTATGTAGCTCTACCCTAGCAACTTTTTTCAAATTAAAACGTTTCTCATTACGAAAAATTACTAAGGTTGGTCGGCGTTTAATAGAAGAGGTGATACAGCTAATGCCTTGCATTCTAAGGGGGTCAAGCAATGCTAGAAGTTGACTGTTCGTATATCTTATGCCACAATGGTTGCTGGTCGCTCACAATGAGCCTCATCAGAAGGCTTAAAGTCACTCAAAGGGCAATGGAGAGGGCAATGCTTCCTTGCGTGATCGAATCAGGAATGATGATATGCGTAGAGAACCAAGGTTATTTACATAGCCCGAAGGATCGCCAAACTAAAGTGGCAGTGGGCAGGGCACATTGCTCGCAGAACAGATGGTCGTTGGGGCCGAAAAGTTCTGGAGTGGCGACTGCATACCGCAAGACGCACCGTTGGAAGGCTTCCCACAAGGTAGACCGATGACCTGGTGAAGGTCACGGGTTGCCGATGGATGCGAGACGCGCAGAACCGGTCGTTGTGGCGACGCTTTGGGCTATGGCGACGCTATGTCCAGCAGTAGAGGTCTTTCGGCTGATATGATAATATCTTATCTTAGCAATCTTACCTAGCTACATACTATATGACATACACGCAAACGAAGTCTCGTGCAACAGCTATGTATCTTTTTCTAATCTTCTAATGTCTAATTTTCAATCAGACAAAGAATTTAATTTAAGAATCCACATGTGCGACACAACTACAGACAAAACTTGCTGCAATTGCCCTACTATCCAACAAGTTGCCAAAACAAAATATCTGGGAGTGATTATTGACCAGCGTCTTTCATGGCATCCTCAACTGGAACAAGTCATGAGTAGGATACGAAAACTCATATGGATTTTTAAAGAGCTGAGATATATTGTACCAGGGAAAATGATTGTAAGTAAAAATAATAATGACAAGGAAAGAAGCAGATTTCTTTCCTTGTCATTATTATTTTTACTTTTACTTATTTTTACTTTAAATGAAATTTATGATGCTTTAGCCCAGTCTGTAATAGTGTATTGTATAACTGCATGGGGTGGAGCAACGAAATCTAGTTTTCTAGAGTTAGAACGCGCTCAAAGAGCGATACTTAAAGTGATGTACTTCAAAAAAATAATATTTTCCACGGAGAAGCTTTATAAATTAAGCAATCTGCTGTCAGTGAGAAAACTGTACATCCTTCACATCATCCTCAAAACGCACAAAGAGATACCATATGACCCTAAAATTCTAGTAAAACGAAATAAACACCACATAGTAAACGTTCCCACCACTAAAACAGAATTTGCCAGCAGACAATATAAAAAAACGCTCAGCATTTTTATATAATAAAATCAATAAAGTAATATACATTTACGATAAAAAAAAATATGAATGCAAAAAAACAGTTAAAAATATGGTTACTAAATTTAAATTATGTTGATACAGAATTGCTTTTGCAACGTGTGACTTAATAATGAATGTAGAGTGAGGTTTTTCGCTTATTTAGACATACATATGAAAATGTACACTCAGCACCAGTCTCACACACACACCACACATACACACACCACACACACATACACTAAACTACAATTGATCGTGTTTATTTCTTTTCTTTTTTTTTATGTTCTGTTTTCTTCCTTTTGTTTTTTTTTCTATTTATTTATTATGTTTCTTTTGTTATAAAACTATAAGTTTATAATGTAAGGGAAGAGCGGAGCCTTCAACTACAGGCATCTTCTATGCCTAAATGGAGACTCCTCGACATAATGTAAGCTAAAATGATTTGAAATAAACTTATTATTATTCCATTTATTTATTTATATATACATACTAATTACATTTTTAAATATTTCTATAAAAATACAAAAAAAACATTTAAAAATATAAAAAATAGTAGCCCACCGGTATCGGGAACAGGGTCCAAGCTACCGGTGGTCAGGGCTTCTGAGAGAGGAACCTCCTAACGATGCGCGCCGTATCCAGGAGTACTGCTTTCTGGATCAAGCCCTTGATCCAGCTGCCCAACGAGAGCCTCTTGAGATGTTGGTCGAGGCTCTTGGCAATAATGCCATTGGCCGTCACGATTATCGGCACAATAACTGCTGTGTTCACATCCCACATGTCGACAACCTCGCGAGCCAAGTCAAGATACTTCGTTTGTTTATCTTTCTCTGACTTCACGAGGTTCTCGTCATGAGGGACTGCTATATCAACAATCATTGCGCGACGCTCTAGTCGGTCTATCACCACTATATCAGGCTTATTGGCAACAATAGTCCTGTCAGTGATGATAGACCGATCCCAATACAATGTGCAACTACCATTTTTTTATTATTATTATTAATGTATAAAAATCTCGGATTACAGTGTTTGTTATCGAATCCTCCGAAATGGCTTGGCCGATTTATGTGAAATTTTTGTGTTTATTTATATGGCAAAACAACGTTTGCCGGGTCAGCTAGTTATTTATAAATATTATAACTGAGACGATAATTGGTGTGTGATTTTATAAATCGCTATTGGCAAGTGCGTAATACAATTTTATTTTTAGAGAGCTACAGTGAGGCGTTGGGTAACGAGGTTTGAGGAAGAAGGTAGTCTGAAGAGTCGTGGAAGAAGTGGAATACCATTGCTTACTAACCCGACACAAGGACGTTTCATGGTGGAAAAATATGAAACAAATGGCTTTATTCCAACTAGGATATTCGCAGAGCAATTTGATACGTCATTGTGAACTGTTCGCCGTGCACTCCATGCCGAAGGGTTACATAATCGGAAACCAGACTGTATTTGTCTGCTTAGCTGCATTGACAATAATGGAGGACACAAATATTAAATATTACGCTGTTATTTACAGGAGATGTGTTTGTCGTAATATATTGTTCTGTTAGTTAGTTAATGATTGTAAGATTGGGATATTGGGATTAAGCTTCAATCTTCTTGTCTCTTTGAGAAAATGAACAATCAAGCTATAATCTCAATAAAGCAGAAGATCAATTTTATTACGTAAAATTTTAGCAATCATCTTTTATGGTTATTAATATCGTTTAAAGTTTGTTCTTCAAAATATTGATCATAATTATTGCACTCCAAGACTCGTTTGTTTATTAAAAAATAACGGAACCCTATTACTAAGCCACCGCTGTCCGTCCGTCCGTCTGTCCATCCGTCCGTCCGTCTGCCAGTCAGCGGGCTGTATCTCAAGAACCGTTATAGGTAGACAGTTGACATTTTCACAGATTGTGTATCTCTATTGCCGCTAAAACAACAAATACCT
Source organism: Lacanobia oleracea (assembly GCA_950371165.1). Lineage (NCBI taxonomy): Eukaryota > Metazoa > Arthropoda > Insecta > Lepidoptera > Noctuidae > Lacanobia > Lacanobia oleracea. The sequence goes on along the minus strand of CATNUG010000002.1, from coordinate 775,031 downwards.
ACTAAAAATTAAGGTTCATGATACAGAACCCTTCGTTGCGAGTCCGACTGCACTTGACCGGGTTTTTTGGCAAATTAGTTTTATTTTATCATTTCCTTTTAAATTGTGTTTCACTGCATGGTTAAGCGATAAGCTTGTATGGATTCAGTTAGATAACAACTCGGTACCTACGAATGTTTTGAACCAATAAGTTTTGTGAAAAACTTCTCTCAGTATGATCCTCGTTTGCCACCCGAAGGGCGGAGGTGATGGTGTATTCTATTACTTACTACTCTTTCTACTCTACAATCTGAGCTACAAACATTAGCGCCGCCGCTGAGTTAATTATGAACAGGTCCTTTATGAGTTATTTCCAGCACCGTAAGTATGTAAAATATTTGTAGAGATTATAAACACTCTAGGGATGACACGTATTTACCATACGTCTTGGTTTGAAAACCAGGGCTTTGCTTCAAAGCACGGCGCCCTGGTACGAAGTAGGAAAAACTTGAAAGTGTGGAAGTATTTTCTATGCTATCGGGCACCGGCAGATCTAGAAAATACTTTCATAGGAAATTGATTTATGTAACTCTTAATTATAAGGAGCATTTGCAAATAAAAAACCTTTAGTATCTGCAGTGTTTGTATATTTTTCGAGGATGCGATTATTATCCTAATTACTATACGCATAAGAATCAATTTCTTATGAGAGTATGTTGGCGTTGCCGCTAACGCCGCGAGCCCTTTACTGCCGCACCTTGAGCTTTCGAGGTGAAAATAATTGCATAAGAAAGTGATTCCTATTGTGTATTTCTATTGTGAGTCCTAGGCAAGTATTTTTACAAGGGGCATAATCGTATCAGAAAATATACTTGGAAGTTCAAAGTTATTTTCATTTGTAAATGCGATTGTGCTCCTTAATATAATCACACTACGAATCAATTTTCTAAGAAAGTATGCCTAATTTAGGATTGGGGGCTCAGCTGCTGGAGGACTCAAAAAAAACAAATTAATTTTAAACTAAATTATTTTATTATAAAATACAATTTTAATATATTTTACCTCGTAGCAACTGGGTTGACGATGCGCACGCGGCTTGCCTCGTGCCTTTGTGTCAGCGCTTTCCATAATAGGGGTGCACTTAACACCTCCCCCTTCAGATCGACGACTATTTCAGATTCTTAAATGAAATATCGTCGGGAGTTTGGGTTGGTCTTGGTGTGCTGGTTGGTTCTGGAGGATTTCAGATGTTTCAGGCTTGGCGTGGGTGGCTTCATCTGGAGTTGTCATCTGTTTCTTTCGCCGAATGTAGATAGTATTGCTCTCAGTATGAATATGGAAGCAAGTAGTGTACCATAAAATGGGATTGTCGTATGGTAAATGGTTGAGGTTGGTTCAATGTGGATTTGCTTCTGTGAATCTATTCTATCTTGAATATCGTGCAGCTTCTTTGGGTGGCATGGTTGATTCTTCGATGTCATCTGGTACGTTGCTTATCTTCATGGGTTGTCCTCTAATGTAGTCGATAATGTTGACGATGGTGAATTCGTCTGTTCGTAGCTTGCAGTTTTGTGGAATGGTGGCTCGGAAGCTATCGGTTATGGTTATGGATTCTTCGACTTGTCCGCAGATTAGCTGGACCTGTGTTGGTTTCGGGAACTCGACGGCGTAGCGACGGTCGTCTAACTTTTCCATTGCAGGCTTCGTCAAGCTAATGGTAATGGTGTTGCATGATTTGTGCGGTGTTTGACCTCCAATAATTTCGCAAATGCAGTCTGGATGGGTTCTCATTTGGTGGTTGAGTTTTTCCTCGCAGAGATACTCTGAAGCTTCGGGCATTCTGCCTCTATGTACTCGTGAATATTTCCAGTGATTGCTAGGAATGGGTAGGATGGGATGATAGCTTGCTTATTTTTACTTGGTACAATGACTAACTTATACAACAGGAATTTTAGTGGAGAAGTTATGGGAAATTTAAATGCAAATACCATTTGATTCCCGCAATAATAAGCTAATGGTTTAATGATGTCATAATATTCTCTAATTTCTAGTTCTAGTAGTTGGTATTTATTATAAAGCGCGCTTAGTTTGCGTATCATATTGCTAAGTATTTCTGTACCTAACATGGAATGATGAGTATGCAATTTACCGGAAAGTGCAATTGCGTTTTCTAACCTGCTAAATAAACTATGTACGTTATTGCTAGTTATTTGCAGTATTTGCGAAAACTTTGCAAACTTTATAAGGCTAAGTTGTTTATACTTATCGGCGTTAAGCAAAATATGCAGACTGACATTTAATTGTACTTGATTCTCTACTAGTTTCGTAATAATTTATGTATGTTCCTTCATCAAACTTTTGCTCAGACTTTTATGATGATTTTGCTCAATGGCTATCTGTTGCTGATTATCATTGAGAGCTTTAAGGGCGTTAGCATATATAGCGTCGGTGTAATCCAAGTTTCTCGTCATGCTCTTAATGACAGATCCGAGACTATCCATTAAACCCCTTTTGAATCGGTTCGGCTTTAGACTTTGTAAATGAGAAGAGGCTTTGTTTAATTTTATGTTCAAGTTTAATTTCATCTGAAGTTCATATAAGGTATGAGTATAATTGTCTAGTCTGTCTGTGGCTTTAGTAAGTTGAATTCGTATTTCATTAATGTTGTTATCTATGTCTGTTAGTTCTATGTTCTGAAGGAATGTATGATAAATAATGAGTGATGTGTTTCATGGGGCCTAGTTTGAAAGGCAATAGTCCAGGTCCATTCTCTAGTCGCTCTAGATTAATCTCTTGAGCCCATGTTAGGCTAAGTGACAGCATCAGGAGTATCCTGCAACAATATCGCAGTTTTAGGGACACGCTTTAGTCCAGACTTAGCTATAGGTCCCTTTTTCTTGGAGGTGTAAATGTGGATAGGCATGTTAGCTAGGACGGTGTCTTTTGTATCTGGGTGCGAGTTTAGATCTACTAGCAGAGGGATTACTAATGAATATTTGTTGATCTCATAGTCAACCTCGTCCTCGCGGGTTTTATTACGAGTGTCTATTCCTATCAAACCATCAAAACGACCATGAAATCTGTATACGAAAAGCATAGGGGCATGATAGGGGTGCACTTAACATACGTACGTAACTTTATTTATTAGTTAGGAATGTAAATAATTAAACAAGTTCATGACAAAATACCGTAAATACAATATAGTTCTCTTAGCAGACAGTCCTACGCCTGTGATTCAAGTAGGAAGAAAAGATTTCATTTTCATCTACAAAAGCCGTATAAAATTGTCGCATGGTACGAACCAAACTAAGAGACTGAAATACGCGTTAGGCTTAGAATACTTTCTAGTATTGTAATACCTGGTTTCTGACCCAAGTATTTTTACCGACTCGTACTTGCAAGCCCTGATATTGATAATTGCAAGTATATCTCATCCCTAAAACACTCCGAGCACAGACACGATCATGTAGTTGTTTCTGTAGAACGCGCGGGTACAGCAGCTAGTGCAACTTCGTACTATCCGTCTTCATGTTAGGTATATTAAGTAATCTCACTCCAGACATTACGATATAATACTATACTAGCTTATATACTAGCTTCTGCCGGTGGCTTCGCCCGTGTGTATGTCGGAAATTATCCTTTTTTTTAGGATGGGTAATCATCAAATGACTCCTTCCGCTTTGGGTAAAGCAGGAGGGAGTATCTGACTTTTACTGACTAAAACCCATCCGTGTTCCTCCTAGTGCCCTTTGCGTTCCAGGGTACGGTGCCTCTTTCGAACGAAGTTCGCAGCCCCAGCAGGCACTGGCTCTAGCGGGCCCCGTCTGTAATGCTGACAGCTCTTTGAGGCGCGCGTGGACGAAGCGCGCCGTCGACCCGGGCCTGGTTCTGATCAGACGGCGAGCCACCCAATGCTCGCCGTCCGCAGACCTGCGCCTACGGTGGCCGAGAATCGTCCGGCGACTCCCGACGCCCGGGCCGTCTTCTTCTGTTGCGGCGGCTGGGGCGCGAGGTTTCCCTCTCCCTCACGCGTTCGGCTTCCTCCTTTGCTAGCATTACTTCGGAAATTATCCTGAGAGAACATCCCACCAACACAAAAGTCTATGTGATATTCCAGATTACCTATAATCCCAAAAACCCAACCATCAAAACTTTCCCTTTATGAAATAGTTTACGTAAGATATGAAAATCTTTGTGCTAGGACTCCACTTGGCGTATTTCGCTAGATATTTGTGCAATAAAAAGTATACCTTACTAGTTGTCCCGCGCAACTTCGTTTGCGTCACAAGTTTCGTTACTGCTCCGCTCGTATTGGTCTTAGCGTGATGATATATAGCCTATAGCCTTCCTCAATAAATGGACCATCTAACACTGAAGAATTTTTCAAATCGGACCAGTAGTTCCTGAGATTAGCGCGTTCAAGCAAACAAACAAACAAACTCTTCAGCTTTATACATAATTATATTAAGTACTAGTTGACCCGCGAAACTTCGCCCGCGACATAATTTTCATTACTTCTCAGCCTCTTTTGGTATTAGCGTGATGATATGTAGCCTATTGCCTTCCTCGATAAATGGGCTATCTAACACTGAAAGAATTTTCAAATAGGATCAGTAGTTACTGAGATTAGCGCATTTAAGCAAGTAAGCAAACAAACAAACTCTTCAGCTTTATATATTAGTACCTATAGAAGTATAGACAGATAAAAATTACAACAATAGTGTGTGTAGACTAGTTTAGCTATAAGTCTATAACGCAGTATTTGCTTGCTGCGTCTATCGTTTAATATTGTGCACGTGGTTTATCGACTAACAGTGTATCAATGTTGTAAGTAGATCGAGTAAAGTTTTAACTTAACCTTTTAACCGCCCGACTTCACATCAGTTGCCCCCAGCGCCCGGCAAAAAAAAATCTTTTAAAATAAGCACTAACAACAAAGACAGATGTGAAATACCTAACTTTGGTTTAACGAGCTGTCGTATTTATACGACCCTAGCGAAATGGACACGAAAATATTTGTCGGATTAATCCGACGTAGGCGGTTAAAAGGTTAATTCAAATTTATCCTACTACTACTACTAATATTAGGTATAAATACGAAAGTTTGTGAGGATGGATGGTGATCTGTTACTCTTTCACGTCAAGAAAGCCTGAAAGTATTCGTATAGAGCCGTGCCCTAAAAAAAAGATTCATGTACATACAGTACGTCATATTAAAGCTTACAGCCTTGCAATACTTTAAGTTTTATGATTACAGAAGAAGCGAGAGACGCGATAAATAGGATGCATCCGAGTTTTGTAGACGAAACAATGCAAGAAATACTGTTAACAATGGATACAAAGACAGTTTCTTCACTAACCCGATACGACATTCATTCACAACAATATCAGTGAACGTCTAATTCTATGAAAATGTATGGAATACTCTCAATGTCAGTGTTCCATACATTTTCACAGAATTACGAGTGAAGAGCCAAAAATCAAAATACCAACTAAAACTTATTGGTAATCACTAATTACATTGCTGTATATATTGGTACTAGTTGAGCCGCGCAACTTCGTCTGCGTCACAATTATCAATACTGCTCTGCTCCTATTGGTCTTAGCGTGTTGATATATGATAATTTTTCAAAACGAACCACTAGTTCCAGAGATTAACGCGTTCAAACAAACTCTTCAGCTTTATATATTAGTATAGAAGTATAGATTAGTTTCTCATCAAATCAGCCTCTCGTCATAGAAAGGCCGCGATAGCAAAGAAAAGTTCGTCGTCTACCGATAAATCTGGACATTATAACTTGCTCGTAGAGACTTTGCAAAAAAATATACAATTGGATAGGCAATAAAACACTAAAACAGCAATTGAATTTGTGATTAAGTATATAATTAAGTAGGTACAAAGGATATATATTTGCTTATTAAATATATCTACTTCTACCTACTTCCTTTACAGACATTTTAAGAAAAATATCATTGCAATCACTCAGACGAGACACATTCAATATTTTATCCACTTTCAACCCTATTCATCTTCAAAGATCAATAAAAATTATCAAGGAATGAGGCTGGTGCCGTTATATTTGCTTGGTGCCTGGCCCAGCCAAAATAAATAATAGAGAGTTTGTGCGGGCTAGGCACATTTGTTGCTGGGGTTGGTGAGAAATGAAAGCCGGAGAGAATTCTTGAGAGATCTTCTTTATTCTTGAGATGTTCTTCTTCCTATGTGTGCCCGCCAACTGTGCCGATGTTCTTTTTTTTTTTTTTTTTGTGTGTGGCCTCTCGCAGGTCAACCTAGGAGGTTGTCGACTGCTTAACCGGACTTTCCTGTGGTGGCCTTAATATAATATTAAAGCCTCCAGCCAGGGCTTATTTAAAAACTTACAAGCTAAGCGATTACACGCTAAGGGCACCCCCTGTGGGGTACGGACCTCGGCTTAGGGCATCGCTGGGGGGAGGACAGCTAGGGACGGGCTGGATCGAACATTGATTATTTAGGGGCGAATTTAAAGCTACAGGCTCAGCGGCGCGGGCTGGCTCGAGCAAGGGTCGGGGTGGACATTGAAGAGAAGATCGCGACGGGCCTCGGCGGCGAGGTCGGAAGGACGACGGTCTTGTTTTGATTGTACTTGTTTCTTTACGACTTTCTTGTAAGAGAGTGGTAGAGTCATCTGGGGTGGTTAAGGTGTGCCTCGGACGGCGGATTTTTGAGATGCGGGAGGGTTCGTATCGGGCGGACGATGCGATAAGGGGGTTGTGGTGTTTGACAGCAGTATCGAAGAAACGCTTTGTAATGCGTTTCATGAACTGCTGTATGGTGGGCAATTTGAGATCTACGTGGAGAGTCTCATTGCGGACATAGTAGGGGGCTCCCGTGATCTTACGGAGGAAACGATTTTGGAGCGTCTGCATCCTATGAAGGTGACGAGGCTTTGCGTGTGCGAAGACAGCGCAAGCGTACGTCATGATGGGTCGGATGACCGCAGTGAAGAGTCGCAATTTGCACTTGAGTGACAATTTGCTGCGGGCGGTCGTGATAAAGTGAAGCCTACCCTGGGCGAAGGCGGCGCGTGAACGGGCCTGCCTTATGTGCTCCGCGAAGATGAAGTGTCTATCCAGGATGACCCCCAAGTATTTGGCTTGCTTTTCCCAAGGAATCGACTTGCCATACATGGTGATAGGACGGGGTGAGGGGGGCTTATGCCGCGGTTTCGAAAACAGAACCGCTTGACTCTTATCGGGGTTCACCTCAATTCTCCACTTTTTGAACCATCTGCCCAAGATGTTTGCGTAAGTCTGGAGAGTGCGGGCGATAGAGTCAGGGTCGCGACCGGTATAGTACATGGCCGTGTCGTCAGCGAAAAGGGCCAACTGAGCCTTGATACTTTTGGGGATATCGCTGGTAAACAGCGTAAAGATCAGGGGGGATAGCACTGAGCCCTGGGGGACTCCTGCTCGGATGGGGTGAGGGGACGAGAGTGCACCCTCGACTCGATAGCGAAAGGTGCGGTTTGACAGAAAGTCTCGCAAGATAAGCACGAGGCGGTCCGGCACGCCGAATTGTTACAGCTTGTAAATTAAGCCATTGTGCCAGACTTTGTCAAATGCTTTCGCTATGTCAAAGAACAAGGCGCCCGTCATCGAGCCACGCTGGAAGCCAGCGCTTAAGTGTTCTACGATGCGGTGGACTTGTTGGATGCACGAGTGTTCGGTTCGAAAGCCAAATTGCTCGTCAGGGATAAGACTCTTTGCTTCGGCAAAGTCTTTGAGTCGCTTATAAATAAGCCTCTCATATATCTTACCGAGAACGTTGAGTAAACTGATGGGACGGTAACTGGCGGGATCAGACTTGGGCTTGCCTGGTTTGGGGATGCCGATAACAGTGGCCTGTTTCCATGCTTGGGGGAACATGTTATTGCTTAATGCGCCATTGAAGATGGCAGTCATTAGCACTATGAGTTGAGCGGGGAAGAGTTTGAACACCCTGTTAGTAATGCCGTCGGAGCCAGGGGCTTTCCTAGGCTGAAGCCTTTTGATGATATCCTCCACCTCTTCGGGAGTGATGGGGGGGAGAGGACCATCAGGATGTTCGACTGGTGGGAGGGAAGCTCTACGTTCGACTTCGGCATCCACCATATCGAGGTGAGCTTTGTCTACCGGTTGAGAGCTGGGCGAGCATTGGGACTCTAGGCTGTCGGCCAGACATTCCGCTTTGTCAGAGTTGTCGAAAGAGACACTCTTGTCTGGGCGGATGAGAGGGGGCATTGTGGCCTCTTCTTTGGATCGTAACTTCCTCTGAAGTTGCCAAAAGGCGAGGTGGGTGGGCTCGAGTTCGCTTAGCGTCTTGTCCCATCGCGCAGAACGCAGCTCAGAAGTGCGTTTCCTCACAGCACGCTGCAAGTTACGCATGTGAGCTTTGTTCGCATCGCAGGGAAAAGAACTGTACGCACGGATGGCTGCGTTCTTCTCGGTTATCAGACTCCGAACATCGTCCGGGAGCTTCCAGCGGTGGTCTTCCACCACTGGAATCTCCCTTGAACATTCGTTCAGGACGAGTTGTACGTGATCCGTAAGCGAGTCGATCGCCGCCGTCGTGTCAGCGACTGAGACAATATGATCGGGGATGGTGTCTAGGTGAGGCGACTTGGTGGATTTCAGTCTTTCGCTTACTTTCCTCCAGTCGGTGATCACTTGAGACGGGGGAGGCTGGTCGGGATCGAGCTGCCCCGAGCGGGAGCCTAGATGCATGATCACTGGACGGTGGTCAGAATTGAGCTCGTGTAGCGTTTCTATAGATTGCAAACGGAGGTTTACATTCTTCAGCAACGCCACATCGAGGACATCAGGATTCTGATTGGGATCATGAGGAAAGTGAGTGGGAGTCATCGGAGCGATGACGTCATAGTTTAGGGTTTCCCCTAGGTTGTACACTACTCTGCCTCTGGCATTTGCAGTGCTGCAATTCCACGCGGGATGCTTGGCGTTGAGGTCACCCGCTAAAATAACGGAGTCACTCAAGCCAAAGAGGGTGGTGAAGTCACTAGCGAGTGCATTTGGGTCGTCAGGCGTGGGAGACGAGGTCGAGGGCGGCGGGTAGTAGGCGGAGATGATGGTGATCGGTTGATGACCAGTCATGCCTAGCCGACAGGCTGAGTATTCGAGCAGAGAGCGAGGTGTGGGAGAGATCAAGGGAATGCAGTACAGCTCTTTTTTATAATAAATGAGAGTGCCACCGCCGTGACAACGCGACCTATCGTTGCGAACTATGCGGTAGTTGGCAATTTTAGGGTCGCTGCGGTGGGGTTTTAGGAATGTTTCCTGTATGAGGAGGATGTCTAGCTGATGATCGCCGAGTAATTTGGCGATTTCATCGCGCTGGTTACTAATGCCATTGGCATTGAAAAACCCTAGTTTGAGTGATCTGGGCCTGGTGGTGTTAATGCGTGACTTATCCATTGATTAGTCATCAATTGCATCCATGGCGTCCAGAGCATCCGTAATGGACTTATAGGCGGTGAATATCTCATGCGCCTTTCTGGTGGAGAGTTTTAATTGACCATCGTTTCCTCTGGTCGCATTCAACTCGTCGGACATTGCCCTTGCAGCACGGGTCATGAACAAGCTGTAAGCCTCCAGGATTGTGAGGCCTACACCAGGGTTCTTGACCGTGTTGGTTTTGGGGATGGAACGCGCTCGCACTGTTGCAGCAGCAACACCGCTCTGAGGCGCAGGTTGGTGAGCAGCAGTGCGCTGTGGCGCAGACTGGGCAGCAGCTGGGACAACTGCGGACGCAGGCGCGGGTGTCGGCGCTGGGATGGGCTTAGCCATTAGCGCTGGGATGGGCTGGGCGGGGGAGGCCACCAAAGCTGGGAATGCCTTTTGGTGGTTGAGCTGGTTCCACGGAGAGGGCCTCTGTGGAGCTAGCCGGTCGGGCAACTGAGAGGAGGGAATTCTCTCTGGGCCTGACTCACGTAGCTGGCGGGCGTTGGCACGCTTTGCCAGTTTGGGGGAAATCTTGGGGGCTTTGGGGCACCCACGGTAGTTTGCCGGGTGACCGGTCTGACCGCATAGTACGCAGCTGGGAGGCTCTGCGCACTGTGAGTGGTCTTTGGGGCGGGGGCACTCGCTGGTACTGTGCTCATCCAAACACTTAACGCATCTGGGTTTCGCGTAACAGTTACGCTGTGAGTGCCCATATAGTTGGCAGCGGTGACACTGGCCAACTACTGTCGGGCGGAAAGGCTTCTCGATTTGGATGCCAGATAGGTTGCAGACCGATTTTATTTTAAAAATCGGGTGGTGGCCCTCGGTGGGGTCGCACACAACCAGCACCATGTCGTAGAGTTCTCCTCCCCTTGCTTTGTGCAAGCGATGGACGGCGGACACTGGGATGGACTGTGCAAGGAGATCCTCTTTGACGTCGTCAGTAGAGATCTCCTTTGGGATACGTCTTATCACTACTCGGGTGGGCGTGTCCTCCGGAAGGGTATAAGTGTGAAAAGAAATGTTCCTTTCACGCAGGGCGCGGGTTAGCTCTCGGTAATCGTTAGCTGTCGGGACAGCAACTTTGATTCCATTTTGGCAAGCTTTCGCATTGGTGTAGTTGATCTTGCGATCAACACACATCTTTGAGACATCGGTCCATTTCGACTTGTCCTGAATGTACACAGGCGGTGGGGGGCGTTGCTTCTTTTGGGAAGCAGAAGCAGGGGCATTGGGACTAGCCGGCCGTCTTGCCTGTGCTGCTGGGGCAGTGGAGGTGGAGGGGGTGGAGGTCTTTGAAGACGCTACGGACTTCTTGGCCTTGTTGGCCTGGGACGTTTTGGCTTTCTTCTTCCTCTTTCCTCCTGAGGTGACTAGCTGAAAGTCATCCTCAGAAGAAGAGGCATCGGAAGAGCTGCCTTCTGAGTCAGATGGCGGGTTCGAGCATGGCACTGATGTGTCCATGTCTATCGGGTCATTAGAGTTAGTGAGAACAGGGGCGGAAGCCGAGGCGTCTATTGTCTTTGGGACAATAGAGGGTTTAGCGGCAAGAAAGTCGGGGTCCTTTAAGAGGACTTCCCTGACGAACGCTACAATAACGGCGTCCGTCGTAATAATGGGAATTCCTAGTGGGAAATGGTGGTTTTCCCCCGAGGGGACCTATTTCTAGCTCCCCGGGTGGACGGGCCCGGGGATGTGTAACCCTCCCAGTCGGGTATAGACTGGGAGGTGAGTACCTATTGGTGAGCCCTAAGCTTGTAACCGGTCGCCAATCTTATTGTGCGAACCGGGCCCTAACTGGGTCTAGAGTGAAGGGGTAGACACACCCAACCAGCTCTAGGTGTGTAGCTGAAAAAGAGCGGGGTTAAGCGGTTGGTCGCGACTAGGAGGCCCCCCAAGGCCGCGGGTCCAACGCCCTTCCGACTTTACCTAAGTCCTGAAGGGGCTTGGTAGGTGTGTCGGGTCCACACCACTTGGTTTCGTTGGCACCGTGAGGTTTCCCACCAAGTACCACGAAACTGTGGATTTTCCCTGAAGGGGCACTACGTTTTTCGAACTATTTGCAAAAGAAACAGATGTCGTCCACTGCCTTGAAAAAGGCGGCTTCGGATCGGGTGTAGTAGTCAACGACCACTGATGACGTCAGGGCGAGAGCGGGACAGTTTTTTTTTGTCGATGGCCACTCGCAGTTATCAACCCTAGAGGGTTGTCAACTACTAAACCGGACTTGCCTGTGTGGGCCTCTAGAATTTAAGGCCCCCAGCCGAGGCTACAAATTTATATTTATTAGAACTCCGCTCGCTGAGGGCACCCCCTGTGGGGTACGGACCTCGGCTCAGCGGCGTCGTTTAGGGGGGGCAGCAAGAGACTGGCTGGGTCATGTCATTATTTAGGGAGATATTTGTCACTACTGGCTCAGCTTCGCGGGCTGGCTCGTTTGGCAAAAGACGGGGGGGAGCGTTACTGGGACGTCGCGACGGACCTCGGCGGCGAGGTCGGAATACGGATCGCGGTCTGTATTTGTATTTCTTGAGAGTGCTGGTTTCCCTACAGCTTTCTTGAAGGACGGTGATTGGGTCGTCAGGGTCGACGAGGGTATGCCGAGGACGGCGAATCTTACTAATCTTGGAGGGAGCGTATCGGGTAGCCGATACGATTAAGGGATTCTGGTGCTTTTCTGCAGATTCGATGAAGTGCTTAGTAAGACGCTTCATGAATTGCTTGATGGTTGGGACTTTGAGGTCGACATGTAGTCGGTCATTCCTAACGAACCACGGAGCGCCCGTGGCCTTTCGGAGAAAACGATTTTGGATGGTCTGCATCCTATGGATATGTCGATCCTTTGTGTGTGCGAAGACGGCACACGCATAGGTCATTATCGGACGTATGCACGTGGTATAGATGCGCAGTTTGCATTTAAGGGATAGCTTGCTGCGTGCATTCAGCATGGGATGAAGCCTACCGAGAGCGAAAGCGGCACGCGAACGTACCGCTTTTATGTGCTCGCCAAAGGTGAGGTTTTGGTCAAGGATCACTCCTAGATATTTGGCTTGCTTCTCCCAAGGGATCGGCTTGTCAAACATGGTGATCGGACTAAGGGGGGGTAGAGCTCTAGTACGCGGCTTGCGAAACAAGACCGCCTGGCTCTTCTCCGGATTTACTTCAATCCTCCATCTCCGAAACCATTCGCCTAGGGCGTTGGCGGATCTTTGGAGGTTGAGGGTGATGGCCTTGGTGCTCGTGCCGGAGCAGTAGATGGCCGTGTCATCGGCAAATAATGCCAACTGCGTCTTGGGGTTTATGGGGACATCGCTAGTGAATAGCGTGAATATTAGGGGGGAGAGCACACCGCCTTGCGGTACGCCGGCACGGATGGGACGGGGGCTAGAAAGCGCCCCTTCGATACGATAACGAAAGGTACGATTCGACAGATAGTCTCGTAAGATGAGCACGAGACGGTCTGGCACGCCAAGTTTATACAGCTTGTAAATCAAGCCGTTGTGCCAAACTTTGTCGAATGCTTTCGCAATATCGAAGAATAGGGAACCAGACATCCGACCATGCTGGAAGTGGCCGTTGATGTGTTCAACGATACGATGTACCTGTTGAACACATGAGTGATTAGCTCTAAAGCCAAACTGCTCGTCTGGAATGAGGCTCTTGCGCTCGACAAAATCCTTGAGACGCTTATAAATAAGTCTCTCGTAGATTTTGCCGAGCACATTGAGCAGGCTGATGGGGCGATATGAGGTCGGGGAGGACTTGGGCTTTCCGGGTTTGGGAATAACAATAACGGTAGCCTCTTTCCACTCTTGGGGAAACATGTTGTTGGACAGAGCGCCGTTGAAAATGGCGGTCATCAACACGATCAGAGCTCTAGGGAAAAGTTGTAACACCTTGTTGGTGATACCATCGGACCCAGGTGCTTTCCTGGGTTTGAGTCGCTTAATGATATCCTCTACCTCGTCGGGTGTGACGGGGGGGAGGGGATCATCAGGGTCCTCGACAGGGGGGAGAGCAGTCCTACGTTCGACTTCAGCGTCCACCTCAGCGAGATGGGCCGGGTCGACCGGGATTGTGCTCGGGGAGCATTGAGACTCCAGACTGTCAGCCAGGCATTCGGCCTTCTCGTCGTCGTCGAACGCGACGGAATTATCGGGTCGAGTGAGGGGAGGCATAGTGGAAACCTCAGTGGCGCGTAATTTCCTCTGAAGCTCCCAAAATGCTAGGTGGTTTGGCTCGAGATCACCAAGAGTCTTATTCCAGCGCTCTTCACGCAGCTCTTTAACACGTTTACTTAGCTTACGCTGTAAGTAACGCATAAAAGCTTTGTTATTTGCGCAGGGCCAGGAGCTATAAGCTCGGACGGCCGCGTTCTTCTCAGTCACGAGGGCACGCACATCGTCCGGGAGCTTCCAGCGACGATCAATCGTCACTGGGACCTCCCTTGAACAAGTGTTCAGGACCGATTGTACGTGTTCCGTGAGTGAGCTGATCGCGGATCCCGTGTCGGCTGCAGACTCGATCTCGTTTGGAATCTTATCCAAATGATGTGACGTGGTGTCTTTCAGCATTTCGCTTACTTTCTTCCAGTCAGTGATCATTTGGGAAGGGGGGGGTTGGTTGGGATCCATAGGACCATATCTGGGAGCGAGCTCCAGAATTACTGGTCTATGGTCCGAGTTTAACTCGTGCAGTGCCTCCACAGAATGCAACCGTAGGTTAACATTTTTGAGAAGGGTGATGTCGAGTGTATCGGGACGGTGAGTGTGGTCGTGAGGGTAATGCGTGGGATGCATCGGAGCAATAACATCAAAGTTAAGAGAGCAGGAGAGGTCAGCAAGAGCTCTGCCTCTGCAGTTGGTGACCTGGCTATTCCAGGCTGGGTGCTTGGCATTGAGGTCGCCTGCCAAAATGACAGAGTCGCTCAAGCCAAGAAGAACTGTAAGATCATCTCTCAGGGAAATGTTGTCCGAAGAGCTAGCGGGGGGAATATAAGCTGAGATGATCGTAATAGGTTGATGGCCTGTCATGCCCAGCCGACAGACAGAGGTCTCAATCAGGGATAAGGTGGGTGGATCCATAGGGATGCAGTACAGGGACAGTTTATAATAGATGAGAGTACCTCCACCATGACACCGGGTCCTGTCGTTGCGAAGGTTTTAGGAGGGTCTCTTGCACCAGAAGAATATCTAAGTGATGGTCGCGGAGGAAAGTGGCGATCTCATCACGTTGGCTCGGAAGGCCGTTAGCATTGAAGTGCCCTATCCGGAGGGCCTTCGGTTTGAGTCTACTATTGATATGGGATCTACCCATTCAACGCATTGAAATTTTCGATGTGGCATTGAACGTCGCCATACTCTTCTATGATCTCCGGCAGACTGCTGGAGCCCTCAGCTACAGCCTTCTGCATTGCTTTTGCCCTGGGCGAACAGAACGCCAGGTACATCAGCTGGGTGTTGTAAATTTTAGCCCCCTCGAGTAGACTAGTGTTACTCTTTGGGGGGGGAGGAGGGGGGGGGACCTTTGCGCAGACTTTTGCGGAGGCCGTGAGTCCTTTTTAGCGCCTGCCCGGGAAGTTGTTGGCAGGGAAAAGGGGGGGATTGCGACGTCCTTATGGGCTGGGACAGCCGGGGGGGACTTGGTAGCCTCGGGGGCCAGAGGGGCCTTTGAGGCTTTGGAGGGCTTTCGAAGCGCTGGGAAGTGCTTCTCGTGATTTTGCGCGTTCCATGGATTGGGGCGCTGGGGATCTGAGGTCTTGGGACGGACTTCCCTTTGCTGGCGAGCGTTACCGCGCTTCGCCAGATTAGGGGAGGAGGATTTGGGAGCCATGGGGCAGCCCCGGTAGTTAGCCGGGTGGCCAGACTCCCCACACAGCACACAGCTGGGAGGGTCGACGCAAAGGTTCCGGTCCTTTGGTCGGGGGCAGTCTTGGGTGCCATGGTCACCCAGGCACTTAACGCAGCGCGGTTTGCCGTGGCAGTTGCGCTGCGAATGACCGTAGAGCTGGCACCTATGGCATTGACCAACGGTGCCACTACGATGTGGTCTCTCAATTCTGAGGCCCTCCAGGTTGCAGATCCTGGCAACCTTGTGTATAGGGTGGAATTTACCCTCGACGGGGTCGCAGACGACGAGCACCATGTTGAATGGTGCTCCGCCGCGGCGGTGCATGCGGTGGACCGCATGGACTGGGATGTCCTGGCTCTTCAGGTCATCCTTAATATCTTCCGTGTCAATTCCGGGAGGCATATTCCTCACCACAACACGGACTTGCTTTTCCTCACGGAAAGCGTAGGAGTGGAAGGCAACCTTCCGGGCAATAAGGAGCTTGTGGAGCTCCCTGTAGTCGCTGGCCGCGGCTACCGTGACTTTTAAAAATCGCTCTCAATTTATACTATTTTCGTTAAGAAAAATGTAGGCCCACAGCTCTCAATTTATACTATTTTCGTTAAGAAAAATGTAGGCCCACAGGACTTTTCGGCCAATCAGCGCAAAGATACCATCGGTGCAGTTAGTGAAGGTACGACGTTACGTTACCGTAACGAGAACATTACACACATTTTCCTGTTTTTCACTATGTTTTTCTATGACAACATACTATAAACTATATATTTTCGTAATCTGTGTATCGTAAACTATCTAACAAAAATATAGAACATAGGAAATTCCAACATAAAATGTTATGTAAACATTACGATGATTGACATAAAACTATAAAAACTACTTACTTACTTTATATCTACTTATTGCAAATCAATCTAAGCTAAATATTTTCCCTATATCCTTTGGACTAAACGCACTAGTTTTTGGTTTACCCTACACATCTTGAGTTGAGCCGGTTTGAAATCAAAGTTATGGCACCGAAGTTTTGATTTTTAGCAATATTATTAAAAAACGCATGCATGTACACTTTTGAAACTTTTTCTGGTCATTACAAGCATCAAGGCGGACCGAATACAGTTTTTAACAAGCTTATGCGTTTTCTCATTAAGGCGCTACGATAAGATGCACAAATTATGTTTTCGTCGCACATTTGTGCACCCATGCACCCATGCACAATATTTCACTCTCGTATCATTCGTTTAGAATTTTCCTGCTGGAACAACGTTACTCCAGCAGGAATCGTTTCCAAAACGAAAATACGCACAATTTCTTTATGTGGCACACATTTACAGCAGATTACGCACTAATTATACGTACCACTCATATCACTCTAGGAACTTCTAGCTGGAGTAAGGTACACTGTTGCTGTAGCCACAATAGCAAAAGTTACAGAAGGCCAAAAATATCCACCCACTCGCAACGGTTTTTGTCGCCCAACTGACAGTGTCAATGAAGTTATCATTAAAAAAAGCCGACCAAGTGCGAGTCGGACTCGCCCACCAAGGGTTCCGTACAATTTTGCAGCTACAAATGACTTAAAATATAGGCTATATTATTTATGATTTCATTACAAATGTATAGTTTTCAGACTTTTCCCTATACTTGTAATATAAGACGGTATAACTTGCCAAATTTCGTAGTTCTAGGTGAACGGGAAATACCCTATACATTTTGATTTCCTTGAGAGTGTCGAAATATACGTTTTTTGCAACATGAACGACCGTATCTTTTTTACATTTACTTAGAAGTTTATATTTTTCGCAGCATCAAGGGGCTATAGATTTGAGTACCTATATGGTTTTAATTTCAATTCAATACCCCCACGCGTTCCCGGAATAAACAGACACATTGACATTGACAGACAGACGGACAACAAAGTGATCCTATAAGGGTTCCGTTTTTTCCTTATGAGGTGCGGAACCCTAAAAATTAAAAACATGTTGCCTTAATAACAAATAGTTCATAACAAATGGTAAAAACCGAGAGAATAGTAAGCAAACCGGACATATAATATTATAAAACGAAATAGGCAAAATTGGGCATGCTTGGCAAAGTTGCAGCATTTTACGGTACTCATTGTTGAGAAGCCTAAATAAATAAAAATAGATAAATAAAACATGTTCATCTCAATATGGACTAGTGAAGATAACACGAGGCAATAAATAGTTCTTAATCATGACAACTTGCTTCCCCTGAACTCATCATCTGCAACCGGAGCAGTCAAACTGCATTTAGATGAATACCAGTATTTACACGGAGCGGCTACCTACCAGACCTCCACAACCCATTAACTAGGTAACACGGTACTTCATGGCAAGACTGGAGTCAGATTAACAGGCTTCTGACTATCCGTAAAGACTGCCAAAGATCTACAAATGACAGCCGGGACCAACGGCTTAACGTGCTTTCCGAGGCACGGAGGAAACTAGGCACATTTGTTGCTGGGGTTGGTGAGAAATGAAAGCCGGAGAGAATTCTTGAGAGATCTTCTTTATTCTTGAGATGTTCTTCTTCCTATGTGTGCCCGCCAACTGTGTCGATGTTCCTTTTTTTTTTTTTTTTTTTTTTTTTTTGTCGATGGCCACTCGCAGTTATCAACCCTAGAGGGTTGTCAACTACTAAACCGGACTTGCAACTGTGTCGATGTTCTTTTTTTTTTTTTTTTTTTTTTTGTCGATGGCCACTCGCAGTTATCAACCCTAGAGGGTTGTCAACTACTAAACCGGACTATGTCGATGTTCTTTTTTTTTTTTTTTTTTTTTTTTTTTTTTTTTGTCGATGGCCCCTCGCAGTTATCAACCCTAGAGGGTTGTCAACTACTAAACCGGACTTGCCTGTGTGGGCCTCTAGAATTTAAGGCCCCCAGCCGAGGCTACAAATTTATATTTATTAGAACTCCGCTCGCTGAGGGCACCCCCTGTGGGGTACGGACCTCGGCTCAGCGGCGTCGTTTAGGGGGGGATGTCGATGTTCCAAAATCGCTCTCAATTTATACTATTTTCGTTAAGAAAAATGTAGGCCCACAGGACTTTTCGGCCAATCAGCGCAAAGATACCATCGGTGCAGTTAGTGAAGGTACGACGTTACGTTACCGTAACGAGAACATTACACACATTTTCCTGTTTTTCACTATGTTTTTCTATGACAACATACTATAAACTATATATTTTCGTAATCTGTGTATCGTAAACTATCTAACAAAAATATAGAACATAGGAAATTCCAACATAAAATGTTATGTAAACATTACGATGATTGACATAAAACTATAAAAATCTGTTACAAAACTACTAAATTCTTATAAGAAACAAACTTAAAACTTATTAGAATAACATGAATAAACATTAAAGAGAGAATAAACCTTATATACTAACATAAAAACTAATGAAAGTCTATGTACATAACATTTCAAAATGTTTATACCTAATCACTATAGTTTGTTTCATTAGAACTGCGCTATTTACAAGTTACTATCACTGTCCCGCACATCACTCCCGCCGTGCGACCGCGTCGCATTCAGTTCCGGTGCGGGCACGTCGTCCGTAAGCAGAGGCAGGATCACCAGCTTCCTCACCGGCCGGCGCAGGACACCTCCCTTGGTCTGCACGTCCACCGTCCGCACGATGCTGTCTGGACCAGGATACACCGCGATGACTCGTCCTCGTATCCACACGTTGCGGGGCAGGTTCGGGTCGACGATCTGCACGAGGTCGTTCACTTGGACTGGTTGACCTCGTCCGTGGGGCTCCCGCCGGTGTTGGAGCTCAGGAAGGTACTCCTTCACCCAGCGGAGCCAGAAGACGTCTGCGAGTCTCTGTGCAGCTCGCCAGCTGGACCGGGAGATGGCGTCTTGCTCGGTGAATGTGCCCGGCTGTGGCACACGTCCAGGACCCCCCAGCAGGAAATGGTTGGGAGTCAGGGCCTCGGGATCTTCTGCACTGACGGAGACGTGCGTCAGCGGACGACTGTTCACTGTATACTCCACTTCAGCGAGTAGAGTAGCGAGGACTTCTTCGGTGGGGTGGCGCTCATGCAGTGTCGCTGTGAGAGCCGTCTTCACTGAGCGAACCATTCGCTCCCAAGCGCCGCCCATAAATGGAGCTCCCGGCGGAATGTAGCGCCAGGAGATCGTCCTCTTCGCTGCTTCTCCTGAAGTCGCCGCGTCGATAGATTGTCGAAGTTCCTTGTCGGCAGCCTTCAAGTTGGTGCCGTTGTCCGACCAGATTTCAGTAGGGCAGCCTCGTCGCGCGATCATTCTTCTGACCGCCATCACTGCAGAGTCAGCGCTGAGAGAGCCGGCGATTTCCAGGTGTATGGCTCTCGTGGTGAGACATGTGAAGATGGCTACATATCTCTTCTGTCTGGTTCGTCCGACGGTCACGGAGAGAGGCCCGAAATAGTCGACGCCGGTGTACGTGAAGAGTCGCTTGTGGTGTGCTAGACGACACGCTGGCAGATCCCCAGTTCGTGGATGTGGCGGCGCTTGAGTCTTCATGCGGCAGAAGAGGCATCTTCGGAGGATTGCGCGTGTAATAGGGCGCAATCGTAATACCCAGTATTGCTGTCTGCACTCGTTGACTGTTGCCTCCACGCCGGCGTGATGGAGTTGTCGATGTATGGCCTGTATCCACAGCTTCACCGTTGGATGATCTCCGTCGACTACTAGCGGGTTCTTGAAGTCTTCCTGCATGTCTGTGGCCGCTCGGTTACGGCTCCGGATTCGGAGTAAGCCGTTTACCGATTCAACGCTGAGCTGATGTAGGCGACTTTCTTTGGCGATCGGCTTCCCACTGTTCAGGTTGTCTATGTCTTCCAAGAAGGCTTCTTCCTGTGAAGACCGCATCAGCAACTCTTCAGCTCTCTTGAGAAGCTCGGCTGTGACTGGAAGCAGCTTGAGTAAATGTTTCCTCGGTACTGCGGGCGCCTGCTGTTTAGCTGCGGTCGGCTTGTTTCTCTTCCAGGTAGGATCCGCCTCTTTGTTCTTCTTGGTTCGTCGGTAGTTGACCTTCTGTCTAGGAGCTCTACAGAGCTCGATGAACTGCAGAGCTCGCGCTGTTGAATACCGGAGGCGGTCCCAGCTTGAGAATTTAGCCGGATCAGGCAGACCCTCAGCTAGCTTCAGTCTTCTTCTGTCGGTGACGTGATGCGTCTTCTCTTCGTCGGAAGGCTCTTCTGGTGCTGTCCTTGCGGTTTCTGTAGGCCAGGAGTCTTCTGTCAGGTATAAGAAGTCCGGCCCTTTGTACCATCGATGATCTCTATTGAAGGCGGCTGGTACATCTCGGGTGGCGTCGTCAGCCACGTTCTGTTTCGTCGGAACCCAGCGCCAGTCGTTGACCTTGGAACTTTCTTCTATTGCTGCCAGACGATGAGCCACGTAGGGTTTGTAGGAACGTGACCCCGTCCTTATCCAGGTGAGTACTGTCTTGCTATCGGTCCAGAACACTTTTCGGTCAGGCTTCCTCTGTTGTTCTTCTATGACTGTTTCGGCGAGTCTGGTTCCCATGACCGCTGCTTGCAGTTCCAATCTTGGGATCGAAGTCAACTTCAAAGGTGCCACTTTTGCCTTGGCCATGATGAGTGATATGCCGACTTCGCCGTCCGATGTTACAGCTCTCCAGAAGAGGACCGCAGAGTAGGCCGATTCACTAGCATCGCTGAAAATATGGAGCTCTAGGGAAGCGGCGTCGCTGTAATGTAGATATCGCCGCGGGATTGCCAAGTCGTGGAGACTTTTCAGGTGTCCCATCCACGCGTCCCATTGTTCCGCTAGATCCTCGTCGATTCGGTCGTCCCACCCGGTTCCTCGGCGCCAAACTTCTTGAAGTAGTTGCTTCGCTCGTATCGTGACAGGCGAGGCGAATCCTAGGGGGTCGAAGAGCGACATAACTATCCTCAAGGCTTCTCTCTTCGTTGGCTGCTTTCCTTCTATTAACGTCGATGGGATTCTTGCTAAGTTGAGGTTGAAAGTGAGCTCGTCCGAGTTGATTTTCCAGATGACTCCTAGTACTCGTTCTGTCTTTTCTTCTGATCTGTATAGTTCCAGGTCGTCTGCTCTATGCTGTTCTCCCAGTGCTTCTAGGAGTGATGCTGAGTTCGACTTCCACTGTTTAAGTTCGAAGCTGGCTTTGCTGTGCACTTCACGCACGCTCTTCGTTATTCTTTCAGCATCTTCCAGGCTTCGGAAACTATCGAGGTAATCGTCGACGTAGTGTTTCTCGATAATGGCAGCTGCGGCTTCCGGATGAGTCTTCTCATATTGCTTTGCATTCAAGTTCTTCACATATATCGCTGTTGATGGTGAACTTGATGCTCCGAAAATCAGCGATGTCATTCTGTATTCTTCTGGAGGTCGGTTGTCGCGACGATCTCCACGCCACAGGTACCGCAGTGCATCTCTATCTTCTGTACGTAGCTTGACCTGCATGAACATTTCCTTTATGTCCGCTGTCACTCCGATTAGGTGCTGTCGAAAGCGCATGACGACGCCTGGTAACGACTGGAGTAGATCTGGACCTTTGAGCAGCATGTCATTGAGTGCTACTCCCTTGGTCTTGGCTGCGGCGTCGTGCACAACTCGGAGTTTCTCCGGCTTCATAGGATTGATAACAGCAAAATGAGGCAGGTACCACGTCTTCTGTGGTGTCTTCTGAGACGGCGCAGGCTCGGCGTAGCCTTTTTCTATAAGGGCGTCCATCTGTTCGACGTATTTCTTCTTCAGGGCTGGATCACGGTCGATTTTCTTTTCGATGTTGAAGAGTCTCTTTAGTGAGTTATCGTAGTTATCTGGGAACTTAACATCTTCTTTCTTCCAGAGAAGGCCGGTCTGGTATCTGGTTTCTTCAATCTTCTCAGTTTTCTGTTCCAGTATTCGGAGTGCCTTTTCTTCTGGGTCGGTCTTCGGTCTCTTCGGGTTTATGCAGAGGGCGTCCAATTCGAAGT
This sequence comes from Lacanobia oleracea, assembly GCA_950371165.1. Lineage (NCBI taxonomy): Eukaryota > Metazoa > Arthropoda > Insecta > Lepidoptera > Noctuidae > Lacanobia > Lacanobia oleracea. Next base: position 752,747 of record CATNUG010000002.1, on the reverse strand, counting down.
ACTTCTTCACCAAGTCCTCAAGGTCATCTTCTGGATCTTCGATCATATGTGACACGAAGTCTATCTTCTGTCCGAAGGATCTCGTTTGGCTTCCATGAAGGACCCACCCCAGTGGCGTGAGAGATGCCACCGGATGGTCCTTGTCGCCTTTTCGTGTTTCTCTGGTAAGCAGAAGATGCCAATTGTCTTGCCCGATGAGGACTTGTGGCTTCGCGTCGGGGTAAGATAGATAGCCCTTGATGTCTAATAGATGAGGGCACCCATCTACTAATTCTTGCGGAACCCGTTGAGATGAGACTTGTAAGTTCTTCACTGTTCTTGCTTGAATTCGCTCTTCTTTGTTGTTGATCCCTTTCAGCCCGATAGTCACCCGTCTTGACGTTGATTCCGCCGTCTTCAGTTCGTTGATGGTTTCTATTTTCAGCGGGTCTATGGGTCCTGTTGCTCCGACTGTCGTGGCGATGCTGTCGTCGATGAGCGTCACTGTTGACCCGTCGTCCATCAATGCGAAGGTATCGACTGTTCCCTTTGGTCCTTTCACCTGGACCGGCAGGATCTTCAGATAGGATTGCTTCTTCATTGTCCAAGTTGAATTTATAACTTCTGTTGCCTCTTCATGTTCTGTCTTCTCTGCCTTCTCTGTGTTCTTGTCGTAATGAAGCATCTTGTGGTGGGAGTATTTGCAGCTGTTGACACCACACGGCTTCGGTCGGCAGTTGTGTACCTTGCTTCTATATCGCAGGCATCTGAAGCAGAGGCGTTTGGACTTCGCAGTATCCCATCTTGAGTTGGCATCCATCTTCTTGAATGCTTCACATTCTGTGGCATTGGTGTGACTTTTTTCTTCACATATGAAACACTTCGGTGTGGTCTTCTCGGTCACGTTGTTGACCCGTTGCGTCTTCTTCTGGAATGCGGCCGTGGACGGTGCTGCCACCTGTTCAGGTAGTGCGTAAGGCGCGCATAGTTCGGTTTCTCTCTTGAAGAACTTCTCTATCTTGATGAGGCAGGGGTCTTCTCGCGGCTGTGTAGTTGAGAAGTCGTAGTATCTATACCGTAGTGTCGGGGTCAGCTTGTCTACCAATGTCTTTGCAAGTTCAGGGTTGTACATGTAGTTGAAACAACCCAAAGTCTTCAATGTTGCTACGACGTTGGAGATCTTCGTAGCGAATATGCATATGTCCCTCGGTGACTCGGAGAGGCGCGGCAGGCTTCGAAGAGTTTCCATCTCCAACATGGCTATGGACTCTGGTCTTCCGAATCTGGACTCCAATGTCTTCATTATTTCTGTTGGGTGCGCAATCGTAATCAGCAACCCTTCTACTGCTTCCTTGGCTTTGCCCTTTAGGTTTCTTCGCAATCTGTTCGTATTCTCGACGGCGCTGAACATCGCTTCAGTTTCATGGTAGGCGGCTCGGAAAGGTAGCCACTCCTGGTGCGACCCACTGAAGAAAGGTAGCTCGATAAACTTGGGTCGTTGGGCGGTGCTGACAGCCCTAGTGATGGCTTCAGCTAGGAGGGCTAAGTCCCCTTGACCTCCCGCCGGTACTTGACGTACTTCTTCATGCTTCTGTTCGTTGAGGATAACCGTTGGTTCTTCTGGATGGCGATAGGGCTCGTTGGTGATGGCTAATACTGGACGAGTATCCTGATTTTCCAACCAATTGTCCACTCTTGCATTGACTTCTGAGTAGAGGGAGACGTCATCTTCTTCTCCTTCTATTATTTCTTCTTCTGTTTCATCTTCTTGTTCTAGTGCGGCCAGGCGTGCTGCAGCTAGTTTGACTTGGAGGCGAAGCAAATCTTCCTTTGCTTTCGCTATCTTCAACTGTTTCGACTTGCTATGAGTCGATCCCCCCCCACCCCCCTTCTTGCTAGGGGGGGAGAGGTGCTGTGGGCCGGTCGGCTTCGACGTACCGGGTGCTTGACAACTCGCTTCACTGTAGAGGCATCCGTTTCTTCGCGAGTATCTCTGGAGGGGACAGCGGCGGGCGGCATCATCAACTGTTTCGATTTCGCACCCATAGTAAGCGTCGTCGCAGCGGAAGGGGTGACAGAGGGGGCGGCGGCGCTAGCGGGGTGCGAGGGGGGTGCCACATTTGCGGCCGAGGCGGAGGTCCGTGCGGTCGAGGCGCTGGCGGCAGAAGTCACTGTAGCTGGGTCGGTCGTCGCGGAGGTGGCTGTATTATCTGTATACTCCGTGGCAGTTGTCCCTGTCTGTGTCGATTCGGTAGTGGCTTCCGTACTGGTACCGGTCGCTGAGGTCCCTGTAGTGGTTTCAGACGACGACGGCTTCTGTTCGCTCGACGGCTTCCGGCCCCTCCCCTCAGAACGCGTAACAGGCATGATGACTGTTGATTCAATCGGCGATCTTGAATATCTTCACTGGATACGATCTTCAAGGCTTCTTGCTTGACTATTTTCTTCCGGCGATATTCCCCACAATAAATCCGGCGAGCGAAGGACCATTAAATGTGCGGGCTAGGCACATTTGTTGCTGGGGTTGGTGAGAAATGAAAGCCGGAGAGAATTCTTGAGAGATCTTCTTTATTCTTGAGATGTTCTTCTTCCTATGTGTGCCCGCCAACTGTGCCGATGTTCTTTTTTTTTTTTTTTTTTTTTTTTTGTCGATGGCCACTCGCAGTTATCAACCCTAGAGGGTTGTCAACTACTAAACCGGACTTGCCTGTGTGGGCCTCTAGAATTTAAGGCCCCCAGCCGAGGCTACAAATTTATATTTTAAATTGAAATTTTTGTACAGCAATATTAAAAAAAGCAAAAAGACAATTCGATTCTCTAGAATTAAATAAGGCTATGAATAACCCTAAAAAACTTTGGGAAACTATTAAAAATATCACAAATACCACCAAAACCAAACACTCGTACACACAGCTGTTATCAGCTTCATCATCTCCGATACAGTCGTGCAACGACGTAAACCTATTTTTTGCAAGTATAGGAAGGAATCTTGCAGATGGTATAAACAACCAACCAACTTTCTCCCGCACTTCACTCCCCCACACATCTAACTTCAAAAAATCTTTTGTTTTGGAAAAGACAGATCCTGAAGAAATTATATCAACCATAAATATGCTGCGAATAAATGCAGCAACCGGCTGGGATGGTATTTCCACCCTGTTCTTAAAACGTTACGCCACAACCCTCGCACCTATACTATGCCATATTTTCAACCTTTGCTTTGACTTAGCCACTTTTCCCACTTCATTCAAAAAGGCAGCCATTCATCCCATTTTCAAGGGCGGCGACGGGTGCCTCGTAAATAACTACCGCCCCATAGCGGTTCTTAGTACTTTATCAAAGATACTTGAACGTTTAATGAATAAAAGACTCATTTACTATCTTGAACATTTTAATATTTTATCACCACAACAATTTGGTTTTCGCAAAAACAAATCCACAAATGACGCAACTCACAAGTTAATTGATCACATTGTGAAGAATTTAGACAATAGTAAAAAGGTATTGACCATTTTCTTAGATCTCACAAAAGCCTTTGACACTGTGCCCATTCCGACCCTTTTACTCAAGCTAGAACGTATAGGTGTAAGGGGCCAACCACTTAATTTATTTAAAAGCTACCTAACAAACCGTTCACAATTTGTGACAATGGATAATTATAATAGCGATACAGTTACTATCGAATACGGCGTGCCGCAAGGAAGTATTTTAGGGCCCACTCTCTTCCTCGTATTCATTAACGACCTCTGCAACCTAGATTTACCAAATGCCCAAATAGTTTCTTATGCTGATGACACTGCAATAACTTTTACCGCTAACTCATGGTCGGAACTACAGTCAATTGCTCAAAAAGGATTTAACTCCACACTAGGATGGCTTTACACACATTCCCTGACACTAAATACCACTAAAACTAGTTTTATTACCTTCTCAATGAACACTAATTCCCAACCAAATCCCTGTATCTCCCTAAAAGCTCACTCGTGCGGTTTAATGTCGCACCAGACTTGTCAGTGCTTATCACTCACTCCAGTAGATCAAATAAAATATCTTGGTATTATCATTGACCAACACTTAAACTTCAAATCACACATTAATACCCTAGCAGGCCGCGTACGGAAACTTATTTACATTTTTAAAACACTGCGACATGTAGCACACACATCAGTTATCCGGAATGTATACTTCGCTCTTTGCCAATCACTAATCACCTACTGTATTTCCTGTTGGGGAGGAGCTGCAAAGACAGTGATAAAGCCAATAGAGATCGCTCACAGGGCCATACTTAAAGTTGCCACCTTTCGCCCTATCTTATTTCCAACAACCGAACTTTATAAATCCTGGAACGTTTTAAATGTACGTCAACAGTACATTTTACATATAATTTTATTACAACATTCCAGAACACCATACAGACATATTTCTAAACGTCGAAAAGATAGAATCTGCTCAATTCCGCCTCCACGTTCCTCTTTCGTAAAACGATTCTCTTTATATCTTGCTCCATCTCTCTATAATAAAATTAATGCAAAATGCCCAATCTTTAAACTCTCATTGCACAATTGTAAAAAAACTGTACGGACACTCCTTTTGGACCTCAATTATGATGACACTGAATTATTCCTTACAAAGTAATCTCATAAACACACATATACACACGCACACACATACACACATATACACACACGCACCACACACCCACACCTACACACTCTAGATATGTCTTGTATAAATAATAGTGAAAATAACTACTGTATAGTAACTACTGTCATACATATACAGATGCTGTTTCAAATTTCAAATTTTATATTAAGCGCTCACTATTTTATATAATCCGCCAATCAGGGGACCGGCACTGTCTCTCCTTAACACAGGCTAAATTTTAACCTAGCTAGGAGAACAGTACTTCACCCGTCTTTATTGTATATTGTTAGTGTACCTAAAAATGTGTAAATACAACATTTGTAAACTTTGCAATCCCATTATGAAATAAACTATTATTATTATTATTATTATTATTATATTTATTAGAACTCCGCTCGCTGAGGGCACCCCCTGTGGGGTACGGACCTCGGCTCAGCGGCGTCGTTTAGGGGGGGGCAGCAAGAGACTGGCTGGGTCATGTCATTATTTAGGGAGATATTTGTCACTACTGGCTCAGCTTCGCGGGCTGGCTCGTTTGGCAAAAGACGGGGGGGAGCGTTACTGGGACGTCGCGACGGACCTCGGCGGCGAGGTCGGAATACGGATCGCGGTCTGTATTTGTATTTCTTGAGAGTGCTGGTTTCCCTACAGCTTTCTTGAAGGACGGTGATTGGGTCGTCAGGGTCGACGAGGGTATGCCGAGGACGGCGAATCTTACTAATCTTGGAGGGAGCGTATCGGGTAGCCGATACGATTAAGGGATTCTGGTGCTTTTCTGCAGATTCGATGAAGTGCTTAGTAAGACGCTTCATGAATTGCTTGATGGTTGGGACTTTGAGGTCGACATGTAGTCGGTCATTCCTAACGAACCACGGAGCGCCCGTGGCCTTTCGGAGAAAACGATTTTGGATGGTCTGCATCCTATGGATATGTCGATCCTTTGTGTGTGCGAAGACGGCACACGCATAGGTCATTATCGGACGTATGCACGTGGTATAGATGCGCAGTTTGCATTTAAGGGATAGCTTGCTGCGTGCATTCAGCATGGGATGAAGCCTACCGAGAGCGAAAGCGGCACGCGAACGTACCGCTTTTATGTGCTCGCCAAAGGTGAGGTTTTGGTCAAGGATCACTCCTAGATATTTGGCTTGCTTCTCCCAAGGGATCGGCTTGTCAAAAATGGTGATCGGACTTAGGGGGGGTAGAGCTCTAGTACGCGGCTTGCGAAACAAGACCGCCTGGCTCTTCTCCGGATTTACTTCAATCCTCCATCTCCGAAACCATTCGCCTAGGGCGTTGGCGGATCTTTGGAGGTTGAGGGTGATGGCCTTGGTGCTCGTGCCGGAGCAGTAGATGGCCGTGTCATCGGCAAATAATGCCAACTGCGTCTTGGGGTTTTTGGGGACATCGCTAGTGAATAGCGTGAATATTAGGTAGGTTAGGTAGGTTATTAGATAACGAAAGGTACGATTCGACAGATAGTCTCGTAAGATGAGCACGAGACGGTCTGGCACGCCAAGTTTATACAGCTTGTAAATCAAGCCGTTGTGCCAAACTTTGTCGAATGCTTTCGCAATATCGAAGAATAGGGAACCAGACATCCGACCATGCTGGAAGTGGCCGTTGATGTGTTCAACGATACGATGTACCTGTTGAACACATGAGTGATTAGCTCTAAAGCCAAACTGCTCGTCTGGAATGAGGCTCTTGCGCTCGACAAAATCCTTGAGACGCTTATAAATAAGTCTCTCGTAGATTTTGCCGAGCACATTGAGCAGACTGATGGGGCGATATGAGGTCGGGGAGGACTTGGGCTTTCCGGGTTTGGGAATACCAATAACGGTAGCCTCTTTCCACTCTTGGGGAAACATGTTGTTGGACAGAGCGCCGTTGAAAATGGCGGTCATCAACACGATCAGAGCTCTAGGGAAAAGCTGTAACACCTTGTTGGTGATACCATCGGACCCAGGTGCTTTCCTGGGTTTGAGTCGCTTAATGATATCCTCTACCTCGTCTGGTGTGACGGGGGGGAGGGGATCATCAGGGTCCTCGACAGGGGGGAGAGCAGTCCTACGTTCGACTTCAGCGTCCACCTCAGCGAGATGGGCCGGGTCGACCGGGATTGTGCTCGGGGAGCATTGAGACTCCAGACTGTCAGCCAGGCATTCGGCCTTCTCGTCGTCGTCGAACGCGACGGAATTATCGGGTCGAGTGAGGGGAGGCATAGTGGAAACCTCAGTGGCGCGTAATTTCCTCTGAAGCTCCCAAAATGCTAGGTGGTTTGGCTCGAGATCACCAAGAGTCTTATTCCAGCGCTCTTCACGCAGCTCTTTAACACGTTTACTTAGCTTACGCTGTAAGTAACGCATAAAAGCTTTGTTATTTGCGCAGGGCCAGGAGCTATAAGCTCGGACGGCCGCATTCTTCTCAGTCACGAGGGCACGCACATCGTCCGGGAGCTTCCAGCGACGATCAATCGTCACTGGGACCTCCCTTGAACAAGTGTTCAGGACCGATTGTACGTGTTCCGTGAGTGAGCTGATCGCGGATCCCGTGTCGGCTGCAGACTCGATCTCGTTTGGAATCTTATCCAAATGATGTGACGTGGTGTCTTTCAGCATTTCGCTTACTTTCTTCCAGTCAGTGATCATTTGGGAAGGGGGGGGTTGGTTGGGATCCATAGGACCATATCTGGGAGCGAGCTCCAGAATTACTGGTCTATGGTCCGAGTTTAACTCGTGCAGTGCCTCCACAGAATGCAACCGTAGGTTAACATTTTTGAGAAGGGTGATGTCGAGTGTATCGGGACGGTGAGTGTGGTCATGAGGGTAATGCGTGGGATGCATCGGGGCAATAACATCAAAGTTAAGAGAGCAGGAGAGGTCAGCAAGAGCTCTGCCTCTGCAGTTGGTGACCTGGCTATTCCAGGCTGGGTGCTTGGCATTGAGGTCGCCTGCCAAAATGACAGAGTCGCTCAAGCCAAGAAGAACTGTAAGATCATCTCTCAGGGAAATGTTGTCCGAAGAGCTAGCGGGGGGAATATAAGCTGAGATGATCGTAATAGGTTGATGGCCTGTCATGCCCAGCCGACAGACAGAGGTCTCAATCAGGGATAAGGTGGGTGGATCCATAGGGATGCAGTACAGGGACAGTTTATAATAGATGAGAGTACCTCCACCATGACACCGGGTCCTGTCGTTGCGAACTAAACGATAGTTGGCAATTTTAGGATCCCGGTGGTGCGGTTTTAGGAGGGTCTCTTGCACCAGAAGAATATCTAAGTGATGGTCGCGGAGGAAAGTGGCGATCTCATCACGTTGGCTCGGAAGGCCGTTAGCATTGAAGTGCCCTATCCGGAGGGCCTTCGGTTTGAGTCTACTATTGATATGGGATCTACCCATTCAACGCATTGAAATTTTCGATGTGGCATTGAACGTCGCCAAACTCTTCTATGATCTCCGGCAGACTGCTGGAGCCCTCGGCTACAGCCTTCTGCATTGCTTTTGCCCTGGGCGAACAGAACGCCAGGTACATCAGCTGGGTGTTGTAAATTTTAGCCCCCTCGAGTAGACTAGTGTTACTCTTTGGGGGGGGGGGGAGGGGGGGGGACCTTTGCGCAGACTTTTGCGGAGGCCGTGAGTCCTTTTTAGCGCCTGCCCGAGAAGTTGTTGGCAGGGAAAAGGGGGGATTGCGACGTCCTTATGGGCTGGGACAGCCGGGGGGGACTTGGAAGCCTCGGGGGCCAGAGGGGCCTTTGGGCCTTTGGAGGGCTTTCGAAGCGCTGGGAAGTGCTTCTCGTGATTTTGCGCGTTCCATGGATTGGGGCGCTGGGGATCTGAGGTCTTGGGACGGACTTCCCTTTGCTGGCGAGCGTTACCGCGCTTCGCCAGGTTAGGGGAGGAAGATTTGGGAGCCATGGGGCAGCCCCGGTAGTTAGCCGGGTGGCCAGACTCCCCACACAGCACACAGCTGGGAGGGTCGACGCAAAGGTTCCGGTCCTTTGGACGGGGGCAGTCTTGGGTGCCATGGTCACCCAGGCACTTAACGCAGCGCGGTTTGCCGTGGCAGTTGCGCTGCGAATGACCATAGAGCTGGCACCTATGGCATTGACCAACGGTGCCACTACGATGTGGTCTCTCAATTCTGAGGCCCTCCAGGTTGCAGATCCTGGCAACCTTGTGGATAGGGTGGAATTTACCCTCGACGGGGTCGCAGACGACGAGCACCATGTTGAATGGTGCTCCGCCGCGGCGGTGCATGCGGTGGACCGCATGGACTGGGATGTCCTGACTCTTCAGGTCATCCTTAATATCTTCCGTGTCAATTCCGGGAGGCATATTCCTCACCACAACACGGACTTGCTTTTCCTCACGGAAAGCGTAGGAGTGGAAGGCAACCTTCCGGGCAATAAGGAGCTTGTGGAGCTCCCTGTAGTCGCTGGCCGCAGCTACCGTGACTTTAATACCCTTTTGGATGGGCCGGGCATGTGTGTACTGAATTTTGCGTTCAGTACACGCGGATGAGATCCATTTCCACGAGTCACTGTCGTGGAGAAAGAACGGGGGAGGGGTCTTGGTTGCGGGAGGCGCAACCTGCGATGTAGCCATCGGGCTAGGGGGTCTGCTCACCTGCTGGGAGGTGCCAGCAGGTGAAACAGGGCGGGAGGAGGGGGCTGCCGAAGCAGGGACAGAGGAGGAGGCGGCTGTACGCCTCGCTTTTGCGGCGGAGTCCACCGCAAAGCTCTTCTTCTTCCTCTTCCCCTTGCCGACTTCAGTGAAGTCGGCCTGGAGGTCTGACGAGGAATTAGAACAGTCTGATAAATTCCCTAACTCCATGTCGTTGGAGTCAGGGTTGAGGGGGGAAGCCGGGCTCTCCGTAAATACCTTACACTTGAGAGGGGGGGCAATGGAGGGGGTGGGGTCCCTTTTGGAACCCGAAGTGGATGCGGGCGTGAGCTCAGAGACTAATTGGCTCTGTAGCTCATCCGCAAGAGAGGGGTTAATTGCTGTGACGCACTTTAATAGGGTCTCAAGGATAGCCTTGAGCCCTGGGGATATTGATTTGTCGCCTGAAGGGCCTGCATGGTCAATGAGTTGACCATGTTGATGAGAAATATGGGGGGGGGAAGCTACGCTCCTACCTACGCCTCGAGGAGTCACGTAAAAAACGCGGCTCCTCGAGCAGACAGTACCCCAAAAACTCCCTTCCCTTGGGCGTTTCCTAAGTGTTATTACCAGCGAGAAGAAAGCCCAAACAAACTCGCTGGCAACACTACTGTCTGTGGGCCTGAGGGGCCAGTAACCTAACTCCCCGGGTGGGAGAGCCCGGGGATGACTACCCTCCCCGCCGGGTGTAGGCAGGGAGGTGAGTACCTGGGGTGGGCCCTAAGCTTGTACACCCACTGCCAATCTTAATGTGCAGTGGGGCCCTATGGGTCTTTCGACCGATCCGGTGCCGAAGGGGTAGACACACCCAACCGTCACCGGGTGCAGCTGTAAGAGAACGGGGTTAGAGCAGTGGCCGCGACTAGGAGATCCTGTGCCGATGTTCCAAAATCGCTCTCAATTTATACTATTTTCGTTAAGAAAAATGTAGGCCCACAGGACTTTTCGGCCAATCAGCGCAAAGATACCATCGGTGCAGTTAGTGAAGGTACGACGTTACGTTACCGTAACGAGAACATTACACACATTTTCCTGTTTTTCACTATGTTTTTCTATGACAACATACTATAAACTATATATTTTCGTAATCTGTGTATCGTAAACTATCTAACAAAAATATAGAACATAGGAAATTCCAACATAAAATGTTATGTAAACATTACGATGATTGACATAAAACTATAAAAATCTGTTGCAAAACTACTAAATTCTTATAAGAAACAAACTTAAAACTTATTAGAATAACATGAATAAACATTAAAGAGAGAATAAACCTTATATACTAACATAAAAACTAATGAAAGTCTATGTACATAACATTTCTAAATGTTTATACCTAATTACTATAGTTTGTTTCATTAGAACTGCGCTATTTACAAGTTACTATCACTGTCCCGCACAGAGTTTTACATAAAATAAAACTTACCTATTATTTTTTCATCAATATCCGGAATCCATCTTGAGTCAAGCACCTGTCTTTCAGCCTGTTGTCAGCGTTTCCTTTGCCTCTCCGCTGGTGGCGCCCTCTATGCTTACCGTTGGTACTAAGTATTTTAAGCGCGCATCGGGTGATGGCCCGATTTACCGTCATTATGGAACTCATGATGCACCAGGTAGACCTTACCTGGATTCCGGATATTGATGAAAAAATAATAGGTAAGTTTTATTTTATGAAAAACTCTCTATTATTTGTTTCGTATCAATATCCGGAATCCATCTTGAGTGATGTGTTTGTTATCACCTGGTGCGCTTAACCCAAAGACGCTATAATGTGTTTAAGGATATAAAATAAAAAAAAATTGGGTTAGTTAGTAAAAATTGATAATTTATGTATGTAAATGTATTAAAGAAAGAAGAAGAAGAAAAGACGTTTATTTCCCCAAAAGCGACGCACAAAACACAAAAGAATAAGGGAATAAATTAATTACAATAAATAATCAAGTATGACATACTACTTGCAGCCACATAAAAATAACAAAATAAATGAATACCAAAAAATAATGGTAATCTTTCAATGAACAGGATCAAAATAATGAGATAAAGATACAGAACCATTAGGAACATTCCTATTCGAATCATTTTGCAATTCCCTATGATAATAATTTTGGAAGGTATGAATCATTTTCCAGTTACCAGTTGCAAGAATTTGATCAATCGGAAAATTTTCTACAAATTTGAGAGAAGCTACTGCAGATCTTACTGATCCTGGAGTTGCATCAATACCACTAGCTTTTAAGAGAGACCTCACCCATCCACCAATAATAGTTCTAGAGGCAGGTTTTATATCTCCTTTGACTGTAATAAATAAATGTTTTATATTTCCTCGGCGGTTTCGAGTAATATGCAATAATTGCCTTAACCAAAAAATCAAGTTTAATTTTTTATCAGGGTGTTCCCTAAGCCTCCATCCAGACTGCCTGTGGTTATGGTTGTCTGTTTTAGAGCCAAATGCTGGCCACAATACAATAGAGGTATCTTCAACAACTAAACTAGTGCTATCAATTCGCAACAATGTAAGATCGTGAACCCTGCGGCCTGATGCTAGCAGTAAACGAGTAGCCACATGTCTCGATACATGGAATATATTATTTTCGTCAAAATTGTAAGTATTCATGTATTGCAATAAAACTTTAGGCTTCCAAATAGGTGGTTTAGCAGATTTCTCTCGTGCGACAGAAATAGCTTTCAATATATGTTTTATAAAGTTTGACGACAAATCAATATCTGATGTTAAATGAGTGAAAGTTGAAATAACAGATTTATGTACCAAAATAGTTCTATAAGCAAAACCTATATCACAGTGTAAATGTGCTAAATACCGAGCTACTTGATCCGCATTAGGGTATTTGTAATTAATAGAATGCGACTCACACCATTGTTTCCATCTGCGCCACGCTGGTCTGTAGGTATTGATTGTTGAGCCTCTCCAGCTTGACATAAGGAGTTTTTGTTCTTGATCAGTCCAGTCCGTCAAAATATCTGGCCACCCGAAATCAGCCATGCCTCTAAGTGTAGGTCTTGCACCTGTGGCGGATGCGTCCCTGTTCTGGTGTCGATCAGAGTGTGGGCTAGATCTGGAATCAGAAAAGGGGGATGTCGCGCTCGCCGTTGAACATCTGCCTGCCAAAATACCTTGTTCCACTTCGGGGCAATCAATATGTAGTCTCCGCTGGCTTGATTTAGGTGTCTGAGAACCCTGGGAATCAAATTTGGCGGAGGAAACAACCAAGCTAGGTTGTAGTGCCACTGATGACAAAATGCGTTGTGATGCTGTGCTCCTTGATCGCCCACGTCCAATGATGCGTACCTTGGTACTATGTGAGCTGTTCTCGATGCGAAGAGATCTATCTCCGGCATGCCCCACATTCGAAAGATTTTTGTCGTTGCTGTCCTCGTGAGGTACCACTCTGGGCAAGCCTTCTGCCGAGAAAGAGCATCCACTTCCACATTGAATCTGCCCGGAAAATAATGTGCCGTCAGATGAATATTCTGCTTGTCTAGAACAGTAAGAAGTTGTCGGGTTTGTTGGAGCAGTTTCTTGGATTTTGTGCCGCCCTCCTTGTTTATATAGGAGACCACGGTCCGATTGTCGGTTTGCAGCAGTATCTGTGCATTTCGCAGTTGCTGTTGGTACTGACGTATCGCTGCGTACACAGCGAACATCTCTTTTTTGTTGGCATGCCATGCCCTTTGTGAATCCGTCCAGGTTCCCACAATATTTGTATCGCTGAGTTGTGCCCCCCATCCGATGTCTGATGCGTCTGTTGTCAATAGGTGTGTCACCGAGTTCAAGTGGATCGGCATCGATTTTCCTATTGCTTGACACCACCACTCCATCTCTGACCGAGCTGGTTGAGGGACAGGTATCAACCGGTACGGGTGTTTCACCGACAGCTGTCGACTGTAGTATTGCAGAGTGCGACAGTGCAGGCGACCTCTCGGAGTCACGAACGTTGCAAAGTTGAGTCTCCCCATTAGAGTTTGGTACTGTTTGAGGGACCACTTGCTTCTCTGGAGCTGTAGGTGAAGTGCATTGCGTAGCGTTAGGCACTTCGGCTCCGACAGAGACTTTGCGTTGCGTTTTGTGTCCCATGTTATGCCGAGAAACTCGAGGCATTGTGTCGGAGCCAGTACAGACTTTTCGAAGTTGATTGTCCAGCCCAGTAAATGCAGAATCTTTATCGTGAATGCGATGTCGTCTTCCAACTGCAATTTTGACTGGTTTGCTAGAAGAAAATCGTCCAAGTACACTACGCACCTGATGTTGTGACTCCTCAGGAATTCCGCCACCCAATTGGTTATCGAAGCAAATGTTCTGGGAGCCGATGAAAGGCCGAACGGCAAACAAGTCATTTGAAGTAGCTGATGCTGATGCGGATTTTGATGGTAATTTAATCTCAGGAACCTGCGATGCTGCTGTGCTATGGCCACGTGAAAATATGCTTGGCTCAGATCTAGTTTGGCCATCCAATCTTGTTGTTGCAAAAAATTTGGAACACGGAAGTGACTGAATAGTTGAAATGGTTTTGCTATTACGAACCGGTTCAGTTGCTTCAGATTGAAGATAGGACGGAAGGTCTGATCCGACTTCGGTACTAGAAAGAACGTGGAAAGGTAGCTGGGCGTCCGTTCTGCAGGTTCTAGTACGCCTGACTCTAACAAAGTTTGAATCTGTATGGTCATATTGGGAGATGTTTTGGTTCTGTAACATTTTAGAACCGTGGGACTTGGAAATATTAGCGGCGGTTTCAGGATGAAGGGTATGCGTGCACCGTTTAACAGCCGGCATATTTTGTCTGGCGCACCTAGATTGCTCCAAGCATACTGAAATTGCTTTAGACAACCGCCTTGAAATGTCCGACAGTCATTCGCGACGCTTGTTCTTAGTGAAAGCCTGCGATTGCGATTTCTTTCCCCTAGGTTTGGCGCGATGGTTATTTGCTCGGTTTTTGGTTTGTTGTGGAGCGTGTGAGCCATGTTTTTGTCTTTTATTGAAGTTGTCTCGACGAAAAAAGGTATCATCAGCTTGCTTACTAGTCGAAGGCTTTTGATTTTTATAAAAATTATCTTTAGAATTAGTTTGAGGTACTGATTTTGTTAATTCATTTAATTTATCCACCCCCCCAATTTTTTGAAGGTAGGTTTGAAGTGCCTCGTCATCAAAAAGTGACTCTGTACTAGGAGGAATTTTATGTAACACATCGCGATGAAAGCCTTCAGAAATCTGGCGCAACAAAGCCTCTCGATGTATATTTATTAAATCGTCTCTACGACCACCCACTATTTGTATCAAGTCATCAGTAACCTTACTATAAGCGGATTCTTTTGAAAATAATGCCTCCACTTTTTCGAATAACGTGCTGGGTGTCAACGTTTCTCTAGACTCATTTGACCAATCCACCAATGATTGTAGTGTTTTATGCAATTCGTCTTTTTGAGAAAGTAAAGCATTCGTTAATCCAGCAAAAGATCGTTCTAATAAATATGAGCGTGAATCTTCTTTTAACATATCTGATTCAAAACGCTTTAATTCGTCGTTAACATTTAATTCGACAAAACCGGGGGTAGCTGAATATTTCTTTTGTGCATCCGAAAACCGAACGGCATACCAATCATCACGGAATTCCTTTAATTTTTTAAGAAATACTTCATTTGCCTTAGGGTAGATTGGATCTTTTACCGTGGTACTGACTTCCGACAATATCTGAAGTTTGTTATTTTCAGGTCGTTGTAGGTTTAATTCGTTTGTGGTAACAGATGAATTGTTTTTAGCACTAGAATTCATATTTTGAACGTCGGAATTTTTCAGCAAAAGGTTTGTTATGGCCACATATAACAAGTGGCCTATCACTTGTTGTGATAAGAAATCAAATTGCGCATAACTCACGGTTTGAGAGTCCCTTCTCGGTCTGCTTTTTTCAGGGCTGGGTCCACTACTCGTAGTAGAATCACTATCACTGTCTTTCGTACTAGGTGTCGGAGAACGAACCCGTTTACGCGATAATGAGTCACTCCCCGACTCTAAATGATTATTCGAATCTTCCATAATAACAACGGAGAGGTAAAAAAAAAAAAAAATCACGAATTTAAAACTAAAATAGTTTTCTAAACTTTTGAATTAATGTAGGTAGAATATTTTCGCGAAGTTTTAAAATAACGCTAACACTGAACGGCGCGAAAAACGACGCTATAATGACGGTAAATCGGGCCATCACCCGATGCGCGCTTAAAATACTTAGTACCAACGGTAAGCATAGAGGGCGCCACCAGCGGAGAGGCAAAGGAAACGCTGACAACAGGCTGAAAGACAGGTGCTTGACTCAAGATGGATTCCGGATATTGATACGAAACAAATAATAAAAATTTATTTTGGAACAATAGCACATGACTAAGTACAACAGGTAAAACGATGATAGATGCAAAAGTATAAACTGTAGCGCAGCTAACAACGCCCTTCTCCAAATACAGAATGGAATGATGTTCCATACAATACAAACAGTGTTAAACAGGTAAAAGTTAAAAACAAGCAAGATAAAAATATGCAGTATAGGATCTATGATTGGGATGTATTTTGACGTTGAGTAAGAGTGGTGAGTGTTTCTGTAGGGCGAATGGGTGTGTATGAGTAATGAGTGTAATGAGTTATGCATGTATGTTGTGGTGTTTGTGGCATGTCTGTTGTGTGTGGTTATGTTGTGGTGTATGTATTTACACTTCCACGAGTTTCTCTGTTTCATCATAATTTTCTGATTTTAGCCAGGTGTCAAGTTTTATTTTGCATTCAAATTCAAATTCAAATTCAAATTCAAATTCAAAGCATTTTATTTCAAATAAACCATTCACAGGCACTTTTGAAACGTCAAGGTCGGTCAGTCAAAAACATGGAAGCTATTTGCACGTTCCAAAGCGTAGATCTCTATGGAGAAGAACGTGCAAGAAACTCCACGGACACTCTTTTAAATCATGTTCTGTTTTACAACATTCCAAGTTACATATACTTGTTGCTTCTGCATGTGAGGACAATGCAAAGGAAAAAAAAGGGCTTATTATAAGAATTTTAAATATAAAGATTAAAATAAGCCAATGGCAGTTAAGAGATGACCAGTCTCAACCGACGGCGCCTGTTCACGAACATGACGCGTGAATCGGCACCTTTCAGCTCAACCATTTCGAAGGGAACCGAATGATCAAACCCACGCGCCGCCATCAGCGAGACATTTGAGTGAGCATGACATGCTCTCAACCACCATGCTCGTTCATGTCCAACAAGTAAAACTATAACTACTCACATAAAATGTAAATGGTTTCATGGTACTCACATTTACAAAATTTGAAAAATATGCTTCTACTTTACACAAAACTATGGTTGTCAATGACCAAATAATGAAAAATAAATTAATAAAGAGAACGATTAAGTTCTTACATCAAAAAGAATAAATAAGTAATTAATATAATAATATAATTTGTATGTATATAAGAATAAATAAACGAAATAATGTAAGAACCTCTAAAAGGAGCGAGCATCTCTTCCAAATATGAAAACATAAAAACCTAAAAAGTGGACCTAAGCAGCTGTGACTGTGGAGCAGGACCAGCATTTAGCCAAGCGTTTTTATCGAGGATATAATCTTCCAGTTTATAATACGCTTGTCTACATAGTGTGCGTTTTATGCATGCTTTAAATTTTCTCTCATTCAGTTCGAGAATATCAACTGGTATTTTATTATAAAATTTAATACAGTACCCCATAAAAGAAGTGTGTACTTTGGCCAATCTGAATCGGGGTTGATCTAATTTGTTCCTATTTCTAGTATTAAAATTATGCCTGTCATTTACTCTTGATTAATGGGTAGATATGTAGGCTTTTGTTTAATTTGGTATAAATTTTAGAACTTAAGTGTTCGAAGTGACGACTTGCAGCTACGGTACTACAAACCCTATTCGAGCGGCGTGTGGAACAGAATTTGGTATCAAACTTAAGTTGGCTGTGTTTGCGAAGGATAGTTTTTAGGATAAATAGCTATCTGACGGTGAGGACTTGGCAGAGGGTATATAGAGAGGATGTAGAATATCGGATCGGCTTCCTTGCCAGCACCTTCAGGACAGCTCTCTGCGCTCGTTCGACCCGTAGCATCACTGTTTTACCGGCACCACCCCAGACCGTTACACAGTACCCCAGAACAGACTGAGCGAGCGCAAAGTAGACGTTTAACAAACAGCTGAAATCGGCCGCACCTCTGAGCTTCTTAATATATGAGTTTTCTCACACGAGCCACAGTTGAAGCAATATGTTCCTTCCATTTCAGGTTGCTATCAAGAGTGACTCCAAGATATTTGATAAAAGGGGTATTTTCCAACTGTTTACATCCACAGTTTGCGTGCAAGTTTGAGCAGGTGTGTGCACGAATTTCACGAAATACCATAACAACGGCATGACATGGCAACAACACCCAACTGTTCGATTTCCAACTAGGCAGCTACAACAATAGCCTTAAATGGCATCCAAGGGATTGGGGCTGGATGGCTCCCTATCAAACAAAATATATGAAAAATATTGTTTACAGCTTATGTGACTAAAAAATAAGGGCTAAGGGTATTTTCCAAAGGAATTTCAATATATAGTGAAAAGAACTCTGTCACTGTAAGTCCTGTCCAATAGTCACAAATATGATGCGGCATTTGATCCACATTATTACAATCAAAAGTTACTGGATCTCTTTTCAGAAGTTGTATTACATCTTCTGACTGTTGAACAGTTAAATAAGACGAGGTATTTATTTCTCAGGTAGTAAATGCCACTCATTAGCAAATAAATTTATCTCGCATGTTCGTTAAGCAACATTACCTTAACAAAAGTAGGAATTAAATGCCCTGATTGATTTTTCTTTCTTCTTTGTATATGATAGCCACCATGATGAGGAAGGCTATAGTGTAGTTTATACGGGAACACGGGAAAAAACGGGATATGTATGAAACGAAACTGTCAAATTTTCCCGATCAACTTTGAACCTAATGCTTTAGCGATAAAGTTGAAAATCTATTGAAGAGATGTGACAGATTGTTGTAACCTTGACGTGCTGGCGTCTGTACCTAATAATATCCATTTAAAATTTTAACAAAAGTTATCCTCTTATCAGAGAGCGACCTTGTTATGTGCTCACATCCGAGTGGTTTTATCTGTGTTACCGTTAAAGCCCGAACTATCGTCCATCTTGAATTTGTCTGTAAACCTCCTGAGCATGAAAATATCTTCAAATCATGTTAGTATTTCACTGATTATAAATAGCATTCAACTAAACGAAAATGAAGGAACCTGTTGTTAAACAGTAACAGCCGCACGCTTGTTACGCTTGCCAAGGTTGCTCCGCGGATGGGTCGTTTATGTTGTACCGAGTTTCCTCTGTGCCTCGGAAGGCACGTTAAGCCCTTAGTCGCGGCTGCCATGTCACCCAGTTACTGCATTGTGCAGGTCAGATTGGCCGTCACTTCACATCACATACGGTATACCTACGGCTGTGTCCGGTTTGACTGAAAGCCGATCCCAATACATTTGGAAAAAGGCAGGCAGATGATGATCAATACAAAATGAAATATCAGATAGAGAAATAATCAAATAATTCCTAAGTACCTACCTACCGTTTGTGCTCATTTGTGATTGGGGATTGTTCGAAGCACGGGTTCAACACAGGAACAGGGAACAGGGTTACCCTTGATTTATTGATTTATTGATTTATTTATTGATTTATTTTACATACATGAAAATAAAAAAATACACTCTTTTTTTGGAAATTACTTAAAATTATAGACTTCTTATATGTTTTTCTGTAATCTTTATTTAAAGACCAATAATCTGTATTTCTTTTTTGAAAATTAAAGTCTAAGTAGTTTCGAAGATAAGGGGGGAATGGTCAAAATTTCATCTTTTTTTTTTATATCTTCGAAATGGGTAATTCTAAAATTATAAAAAAAAATTGGTACCCTTAAGATGAACCCTTTGATATGTCACACGATAGAGCTGAAAAAAACTTTTTTTTTTTTTCATTTTTTGCCCAAAAAGTGACCCCTTATTTATTTTCGTTATACAACCGTGTTTGGGTCACATAAGTTTATGTATACCCACCAAATTTCAACTGAATCGGTCAGGTAGATCTGGAGAAAATTCGCTGTGACAGACGGACAGACAGACAGACAACCGAGTGATACTATAAGGGTTTCGTTTTCCATAATTATAGAGGTTCGGAACCCTAAAAATAATTATGGAAAGTTTACTAGTAATTTTAGATTTACCGTAGTTTGAACTTTTACAAACTACGGTAAATCACACAACATGGTAACATTACACAAGGAAACCATCGATACCTAACAATATGAATGTGCTGAAAATACATAAATTACACATTTTTAGGGTTCCATACCTCAAAAGGAAAATACGAAACCCTTATAGGATCACTTTGTTGTCCGTCCGTCTGTCTGTCAAGACCCTTTATCTCGGGAACGCGAAGATTTATCGAGGAATTTAAACCATATACTCAGGTCTACGGTCCCTTCAAACTGCGAAAAAATTATAGTAATATGTTGACATATTACAAAAAAGATACAGCCGTTTATGCCGCAAAAAAACGAATATTTCGACACTATCAAGGGAATCAAAATTTATAGAGTACTAGCTGACCCGCGCAACTTCGTCTGCGTCACATTTTTTATTAATGTTCCGCTCGTGATGATAAATAAAAACGTCAATAAATGGCCTATCCAACTCCAAGACAATTCGAACCAATAGTTCCTGATATTAGCGCGTTCTACCAAGAAAATTCTAAATGTGTGCTTATGTTTTCGAGCGTATGGCACTCGTGGGCTGCTGCTGAAAATCAGCGTCAGGTGGTATATCTTGTCTTGCCAACTGGCATTTTCGCATTAATAGTTTTAAAAAAAATATTTTGTTTAATTTTAAGGTTATTTTTAAAATGCCAATAAACACAATTTTCTTTCTTTCAAAACAAACTCTTCAACTTCATAATATTAAGTACCAGCTGCCCGAGTACTTACTTCATTCGCGTGTATGTCGGATAGTTATATTATATCGCTAGGTAAGATCGCTAAGATAAGATATACGAATAGTCAAAACTAGCATTACTTGACCCCTCTTAGAATTAGCAATCTCGCAGACTGTTATTGGTTGTATCACCTCATCTATCCAAAATGCCGACCAGCCCTAGTAATTTTTCGTAATGAGAAATGTCGTTTTTTATACATGACGTTAAAGAAAGTTCGGGTTATTAACACGCGATAGAGAGAGCTATATTAAAATTGGTCATGGGAAAACCAACCAGAAGAAAAGTCTATCCCCGCTATGGATAGAGTAGGTAGAGTTGAAACTCCGTAATCCGCACTAAGGCTCCCATTCGTTCCGTTGTGTGTAAAAGTCCTGGCAAGGTTAGCCAGCAAATGAACAGAAGCCTCTTGTCTTTGGGAGCGACCTCACCGTTCCGAGGATATGTTCACGTCGGGAAGCAAAGGTCTAATTTCCAGGATGAAGTCGACTGAAGAAACCTCTGTACATTGGGCTGACTATGGCGCATTGGCGCCTATGTTGTAAAGAGGTTTATTAGGGAGCAATGCAATACATATTATTATTCGGAGGGTATTTCTACTTGGACTGAGAAGTCATTTATTTTATTAGTCGCGGATATAGGCTTGACATTGTAATTTATGACTGCCTGCAATTTGTAGCTCATGACCATTAATTTGTTATCGTGAAGTTCAGTTGATCACTGGCAAGTTTATATACAAAACCGTGATTAATGTAGGAGGAAAAGTGTGTACGGATTCAGCACTACCATCTCGGAAACTCTCTTCGCGAGTTCGTCTCTGGCGTCATTGCCTGGGGATCTACAGTTTCCCATGATCCACTGGAGGGTGAAGCCCGCAACGGAAAATCTCTGGCCCTAAACTGGTTATGACGTATCATGGGCTCACTGGGAATTGGACAGTTATAAAACTAAACAGAAAATAATTGGGAATAAGGGGGAATGAAAATAATGTCACCGGAACAACATGTTGGAGCAATCAGCCGTAATCATGTCAGTTACTATGACAGATTGTTGGATATGTGTGACTTTCAGCCGAGAGCCTTTGCAAAGTTTTATTAAAAATAAATATGTTAATAGTGTGCGGGACAGTGATAGTAACTTGTAAATAGCGCAGTTCTAATGAAACAAACTATAGTGATTAGGTATAAACATTTAGAAATGTTATGTACATAGACTTTCATTAGTTTTTATGTTAGTATATAAGGTTTATTCTCTCTTTAATGTTTATTCATGTTATTCTAATAAGTTTTAAGTTTGTTTCTTATAAGAATTTAGTAGTTTTGTAACAGATTTTTATAGTTTTATGTCAATCATCGTAATGTTTACATAACATTTTATGTTGGAATTTCCTATGTTCTATATTTTTGTTAGATAGTTTACGATACACAGATTACGAAAATATATAGTTTATAGTATGTTGTCATAGAAAAACATAGTGAAAAACAGGAAAATGTGTGTAATGTTCTCGTTACGGTAACGTAACGTCGTACCTTCACTAACTGCACCGATGGTATCTTTGCGCTGATTGGCCGAAAAGTCCTGTGGGCCTACATTTTTCTTAACGAAAATAGTATAAATTGAGAGCGATTTTGGAACATCGGTACACAAACCGCGCTGCGTTAAGTGCCTGGGTGACCATGGCACCCAAGACTGCCCCCGTCCAAAGGACCGGAACCTTTGCGTCGACCCTCCCAGCTGTGTGCTGTGTGGGGAGGCTGGCCACCCGGCTAACTACCGGGGCTGCCCCCATGGCTCCCAAATCCTCCTCCCCTAACCTGGCGAAGCGCGGTAACGCCCGCCAGCAAAGGGAAGTCCGTCCCAAGACCTCAGATCCCCAGCGCCCCAATCCATGGAACGCGCAAAATCACGAGAAGCACTTCCCAGCGCTTCGAAAGCCCTCCAAAGCCCCAAAGGCCCCTCTGGCCCCCGAGGCTTCCAAGTCCCCCCCGGCTGTCCCAGCCCATAAGGACGTCGCAATCCCCCCCTTTTCCCTGCCAACAACTTCCCGGGCAGGCGCTAAAAAGGACTCACGGCCTCCGCAAAAGTCTGCGCAAAGGTCCCTCCCCCCTCCTCCCCCCCCAAAGAGTAACACTAGTCTACTCGAGGGGGCTAAAATTTACAACACCCAGCTGATGTACCTGGCGTTCTGTTCGCCCAGGGCAAAAGCAATGCAGAAGGCTGTAGCTGAGGGCTCCAGCAGTCTGCCGGAGATCATAGAAGAGTTTGGCGACGTTCAATGCCACATCGAAAATTTCAATACGTTGAATGGGTAGATCCCATATCAATAGTAGACTCAAACCGAAGGCCCTCCGGATAGGGCACTTCAATGCAAACGGCCTTCCGAGCCAACGTGATGAGATCGCCACTTTCCTCCGCGACCATCACTTAGATATTCTTCTGGTGCAAGAGACCTTCCTAAAACCGCACCACCGGGATCCTAAAATTGCCAACTATCGTTTAGTTCGCAACGACAGGACCCGGTGTCATGGTGGAGGTACTCTCATCTATTATAAACTGTCCCTGTACTGCATCCCTATGGATCCACCCACCTTATCCCTGATTGAGACCTCTGTCTGTCGGCTGGGCATGACAGGCCATCAACCTATTACGATCATCTCAGCTTATATTCCCCCCGCTAGCTCTTCGGACAACATTTCCCTGAGAGATGATCTTACAGTTCTTCTTGGCTTGAGCGACTCTGTCATTTTGGCAGGCGACCTCAATGCCAAGCACCCAGCCTGGAATAGCCAGGTCACCAACTGCAGAGGCAGAGCTCTTGCTGACCTCTCCTGCTCTCTTAACTTTGATGTTATTGCTCCGATGCATCCCACGCATTACCCTCACGACCACACTCACCGTCCCGATACACTCGACATCACCCTTCTCAAAAATGTTAACCTACGGTTGCATTCTGTGGAGGCACTGCACGAGTTAAACTCGGACCATAGACCAGTAATTCTGGAGCTCGCTCCCAGATATGGTCCTATGGATCCCAACCAACCCCCCCCTTCCCAAATGATCACTGACTGGAAGAAAGTAAGCGAAATGCTGAAAGACACCACGTCACATCATTTGGATAAGATTCCAAACGAGATCGAGTCTGCAGCCGACACGGGATCCGCAATCAGCTCACTCACGGAACACGTACAATCGGTCCTGAACACTTGTTCAAGGGAGGTCCCAGTGACGATTGATCGTCGCTGGAAGCTCCCGGACGATGTGCGTGCCCTCGTGACTGAGAAGAACGCGGCCGTCCGAGCTTATAGCTCCTGGCCCTGCGCAAACAACAAAGCTTTTATGCGTTACTTACAGCGTAAGCTAAGTAAACGTGTTAAAGAGCTGCGTGAAGAGCGCTGGAATAAGACTCTTGGTGATCTCGAGCCAAACCACCTAGCATTTTGGGAGCTTCAGAGGAAATTACGCGCCACTGAGGTTTCCACTATGCCTCCCCTCACTCGACCTGATAATTCCGTCGCGTTCGACGACGACGAGAAGGCCGAATGCCTGGCTGACAGTCTGGAGTCTCAATGCTCCCCGAGCACAATCCCGGTCGACCCGGCCTATCTCGCTGAGGTGGACGCTGAAGTCGAACGTAGGACTGCTCTCCCCCCTGTCGAGGACCCTGATGATCCCCTCCCCCCCGTCACACCAGACGAGGTAGAGGATATCATTAAGCGACTCAAACCCAGGAAAGCACCTGGGTCCGATGGTATCACCAACAAGGTGTTACAACTTTTCCCTAGAGCTCTGATCGTGTTGATGACCGCCATTTTCAACGGCGCTCTGTCCAACAACATGTTTCCCCAAGAGTGGAAAGAGGCTACCGTTATTGGTATTCCCAAACCCGGAAAGCCCAAGTCCTCCCCGACCTCATATCGCCCCATCAGTCTGCTCAATGTGCTCGGCAAAATCTACGAGAGACTTATTTATAAGCGTCTCAAGGATTTTGTCGAGCGCAAGAGCCTCATTCCAGACGAGCAGTTTGGCTTTAGAGCTAATCACTCATGTGTTCAACAGGTACATCGTATCGTTGAACACATCAACGGCCACTTCCAGCATGGTCGGATGTCTGGTTCCCTATTCTTCGATATTGCGAAAGCATTCGACAAAGTTTGGCACAACGGCTTGATTTACAAGCTGTATAAACTTGGCGTGCCAGACCGTCTCGTGCTCATCTTACGAGACTATCTGTCGAATCGTACCTTTCGTTATCGTATCGAAGGGGCGCTTTCTAGCCCCCGTCCCATCCGTGCCGGCGTACCGCAAGGCGGTGTGCTCTCCCCCCTAATATTCACGCTATTCACTAGCGATGTCCCCAAAAACCCCAAGACGCAGTTGGCATTATTTGCCGATGACACGGCCATCTACTGCTCCGGCACGAGCACAAAGGCCATCACCCTCAACCTCCAAAGATCCGCCAACGCCCTAGGCGAATGGTTTCGGAGATGGAGGATTGAAGTAAATCCGGAAAAGAGCCAGGCGGTCTTGTTTCGCAAGCCGCGTACTAGAGCTCTACCCCCCCTTAGTCCGATCACCATGTTTGACAAGCCGATCCCTTGGGAGAAGCAAGCCAAATATCTAGGAGTGATCCTTGACCAAAACCTCACCTTTGGCGAGCACATAAAAGCGGTACGTTCGCGTGCCGCTTTCGCTCTCGGTAGGCTTCATCCCATGCTGAATGCACGCAGCAAGCTATCCCTTAAATGCAAACTGCGCATCTATACCACGTGCATACGTCCGATAATGACCTATGCGTGTGCCGTCTTCGCACACACAAAGGATCGACATATCCATAGGATGCAGACCATCCAAAATCGTTTTCTCCGAAAGGCCACGGGCGCTCCGTGGTTCGTTAGGAATGACCGACTACATGTCGACCTCAAAGTCCCAACCATCAAGCAATTCATGAAGCGTCTTACTAAGCACTTCATCGAATCTGCAGAAAAGCACCAGAATCCCTTAATCGTATCGGCTACCCGATACGCTCCCTCCAAGATTAGTAAGATTCGCCGTCCTCGGCATACCCTCGTCGACCCTGACGACCCAATCACCGTCCTTCAAGAAAGCTGTAGGGAAACCAGCACTCTCAAGAAACACAAATACAGACCGCGATCCGTATTCCGACCTCGCCGCCGAGGTCCGTCGCGACGTCCCAGTAACGCTCCCCCCCGTCTTTTGCCAAACGAGCCAGCCCGCGAAGCTGAGCCAGTAGTGACAAATATCTCCCTAAATAATGACATGACCCAGCCAGTCTCTTGCTGCCCCCCCCTAAACGACGCCGCTGAGCCGAGGTCCGTACCCCACAGGGGGTGCCCTCAGCGAGCGGAGTTCTAATAAATATAAATTTGTAGCCTCGGCTGGGGGCCTTAAATTCTAGAGGCCCACACAGGCAAGTCCGGTTTAGTAGTTGACAACCCTCTAGGGTTGATAACTGCGAGTGGCCATCGACAAAAAAAAAAAAAAAAAAAAAAAAAAAAAGAACATCGGTACAGTTGGCGGGCACACATAGGAAGAAGAACATCTCAAGAATAAAGAAGATCTCTCAAGAATTCTCTCCGGCTTTCATTTCTCACCAACCCCAGCAACAAATGTGCCTAGCCCGCACATTTAATGGTCCTTCGCTCGCCGGATTTATTGTGGGGAATATCGCCGGAAGAAAATAGTCAAGCAAGAAGCCTTGAAGATCGTATCCAGTGAAGATATTCAAGATCGCCGATTGAATCAACAGTCATCATGCCTGTTACGCGTTCTGAGGGGAGGGGCCGGAAGCCGTCGAGCGAACAGAAGCCGTCGTCGTCTGAAACCAATACAGGGACCTCAGCGACCGGTACCAGTACGAAAGCCACTACCGAATCGACACAGACAGGGACAACTGCCACGGAGTATACAGATAATACAGCCACCTCCGCGACGACCGACCCAGCTACAGTGACTTCTGCCGCCAGCGCCTCGACCGCACGGACCTCCGCCTCGGCCGCAAATGTGGCGCCCCCCTCGCACCCCGCTAGCGCCGCCGCCCCCTCTGTCGCCCCTTCCGCTGCGACGACGCTTACTATGGGTGCGAAATCGAAACAGTTGATGATGCCGCCCGCCGCTGTCCCTTCCAGAGATACTCGCGAAGAAACGGATGCCTCTACAGTGAAGCGAGTTGTCAAGCACGCCGGTACGTCGAAGCCGACCGGCCCACAGCACCTCTCCCCCCCTAGCAAGAAGGGGGGTGGGGGGGGATCGACTCATAGCAAGTCGAAACAGTTGAAGATAGCGAAAGCAAAGGAAGATTTGCTTCGCCTCCAAGTCAAACTAGCTGCAGCACGCCTGGCCGCACTAGAACAAGAAGATGAAACAGAAGAAGAAATAATAGAAGGAGAAGAAGATGACGTCTCCCTCTACTCAGAAGTCAATGCAAGAGTGGACAATTGGTTGGAAAACCAGGATACTCGTCCAGTATTAGCCATCACCAACGAGCCCTATCGCCATCCAGAAGAACCAACGGTTATCCTCAACGAACAGAAGCATGAAGAAGTACGACAAGTACCGGCGGGAGGTCAAGGGGACTTAGCCCTCCTAGCTGAAGCCATCACTAGGGCTGTCAGCACCGCCCAACGACCCAAGTTTATCGAGCTACCTTTCTTCAGTGGGTCGCACCAGGAGTGGCTACCTTTCCGAGCCGCCTACCATGAAACTGAAGCGATGTTCAGCGCCGTCGAGAATACGAACAGATTGCGAAGAAACCTAAAGGGCAAAGCCAAGGAAGCAGTAGAAGGGTTGCTGATTACGATTGCGCACCCAACAGAAATAATGAAGACATTGGAGTCCAGATTCGGAAGACCAGAGTCCATAGCCATGTTGGAGATGGAAACTCTTCGAAGCCTGCCGCGCCTCTCCGAGTCACCGAGGGACATATGCATATTCGCTACGAAGATCTCCAACGTCGTAGCAACATTGAAGACTTTGGGTTGTTTCAACTACATGTACAACCCTGAACTTGCAAAGACATTGGTAGACAAGCTGACCCCGACACTACGGTATAGATACTACGACTTCTCAGCTACACAGCCGCGAGAAGACCCCTGCCTCATCAAGATAGAGAAGTTCTTCAAGAGAGAAACCGAACTATGCGCGCCTTACGCACTACCTGAACAGGTGGCAGCACCGTCCACGGCCGCATTCCAGAAGAAGACGCAACGGGTCAACAACGTGACCGAGAAGACCACACCGAAGTGTTTCATATGTGAAGAAAAAAGTCACACCAATGCCACAGAATGTGAAGCATTCAAGAAGATGGATGCCAACTCAAGATGGGATACTGCGAAGTCCAAACGCCTCTGCTTCAGATGCCTGCGATACAGAAGCAAGGTACACAACTGCCGACCGAAGCCGTGTGGTGTCAACAGCTGCAAATACTCCCACCACAAGATGCTTCATTACTACAAGAACACAGAGAAGGCAGAGAAAACAGAACATGAAGAGGCAACAGAAGTTATAAATTCAACTTGGACAATGAAGAAGCAATCCTATCTGAAGATCCTGCCGGTCCAGGTGAAAGGACCAAAGGGAACAGTCGATACCTTCGCATTGATGGACGACGGGTCAACAGTGACGCTCATCGACGACAGCATCGCCACGACAGTCGGAGCAACAGGACCCATAGACCCGCTGAAAATAGAAACCATCAACGAACTGAAGACGGCGGAATCAACGTCAAGACGGGTGACTATCGGGCTGAAAGGGATCAACAACAAAGAAGAGCGAATTCAAGCAAGAACAGTGAAGAACTTACAAGTCTCATATCAACGGGTTCCGCAAGAATTAGTAGATGGGTGCCCTCATCTATTAGACATCAAGGGCTATCTATCTTACCCCGACGCGAAGCCACAAGTCCTCATCGGGCAAGACAATTGGCATCTTCTGCTTACCAGAGAAACACGAAAAGGCGACAAGGACCATCCGGTGGCATCTCTCACGCCACTGGGGTGGGTCCTTCATGGAAGCCAAACGAGATCCTTCGGACAGAAGATAGACTTCGTGTCACATATGATCGAAGATCCAGAAGATGACCTTGAGGACTTGGTGAAGAAGTACTTCGAATTGGACGCCCTCTGCATAAACCCGAAGAGACCGAAGACCGACCCAGAAGAAAAGGCACTCCGAATACTGGAACAGAAAACTGAGAAGATTGAAGAAACCAGATACCAGACCGGCCTTCTCTGGAAGAAAGAAGATGTTAAGTTCCCAGATAACTACGATAACTCACTAAAGAGACTCTTCAACATCGAAAAGAAAATCGACCGTGATCCAGCCCTGAAGAAGAAATACGTCGAACAGATGGACGCCCTTATAGAAAAAGGCTACGCCGAGCCTGCGCCGTCTCAGAAGACACCACAGAAGACGTGGTACCTGCCTCATTTTGCTGTTATCAATCCTATGAAGCCGGAGAAACTCCGAGTTGTGCACGACGCCGCAGCCAAGACCAAGGGAGTAGCACTCAATGACATGCTGCTCAAAGGTCCAGATCTACTCCAGTCGTTACCAGGCGTCGTCATGCGCTTTCGACAGCACCTAATCGGAGTGACAGCGGACATAAAGGAAATGTTCATGCAGGTCAAGCTACGTACAGAAGATAGAGATGCACTGCGGTACCTGTGGCGTGGAGATCGTCGCGACAACCGACCTCCAGAAGAATACAGAATGACATCGCTGATTTTCGGAGCATCAAGTTCACCATCAACAGCGATATATGTGAAGAACTTGAATGCAAAGCAATATGAGAAGACTCATCCGGAAGCCGCAGCTGCCATTATCGAGAAACACTACGTCGACGATTACCTCGATAGTTTCCGAAGCCTGGAAGATGCTGAAAGAATAACGAAGAGCGTGCGTGAAGTGCACAGCAAAGCCAGCTTCGAACTTAAACAGTGGAAGTCGAACTCAGCATCACTCCTAGAAGCACTGGGAGAACAGCATAGAGCAGACGACCTGGAACTATACAGATCAGAAGAAAAGACAGAACGAGTACTAGGAGTCATCTGGAAAATCAACTCGGACGAGCTCACTTTCAACCTCAACTTAGCAAGAATCCCATCGACGTTAATAGAAGGAAAGCAGCCAACGAAGAGAGAAGCCTTGAGGATAGTTATGTCGCTCTTCGACCCCCTAGGATTCGCCTCGCCTGTCACGATACGAGCGAAGCAACTACTTCAAGAAGTTTGGCGCCGAGGAACCGGGTGGGACGACCGAATCGACGAGGATCTAGCGGAACAATGGGACGCGTGGATGGGACACCTGAAAAGTCTCCACGACTTGGCAATCCCGCGGCGATATCTACATTACAGCGACGCCGCTTCCCTAGAGCTCCATATTTTCAGCGATGCTAGTGAATCGGCCTACTCTGCGGTCCTCTTCTGGAGAGCTGTAACATCGGACGGCGAAGTCGGCATATCACTCATCATGGCCAAGGCAAAAGTGGCACCTTTGAAGTTGACTTCGATCCCAAGATTGGAACTGCAAGCAGCGGTCATGGGAACCAGACTCGCCGAAACAGTCATAGAAGAACACGAGAGGAAGCCTGACCGAAAAGTGTTCTGGACCGATAGCAAGACAGTACTCACCTGGATAAGGACGGGGTCACGTTCCTACAAACCCTACGTGGCTCATCGTCTGGCAGCAATAGAAGAAAGTTCCAAGGTCAACGACTGGCGCTGGGTTCCGACGAAACAGAACGTGGCTGACGACGCCACCCGAGATGTACCAGCCGCCTTCAATAGAGATCATCGATGGTACAAAGGGCCGGACTTCTTATACCTGACAGAAGACTCCTGGCCTACAGAAACCGCAAGGACAGCACCAGAAGAGCCTTCCGACGAAGAGAAGACGCATCACGTCACCGACAGAAGAAGACTGAAGCTAGCTGAGGGTCTGCCTGATCCGGCTAAATTCTCAAGCTGGGACCGCCTCCGGTATTCAACAGCGCGAGCTCTGCAGTTCATCGAGCTCTGTAGAGCTCCTAGACAGAAGGTCAACTACCGACGAACCAAGAAGAACAAAGAGGCGGATCCTACCTGGAAGAGAAACAAGCCGACCGCAGCTAAACAGCAGGCGCCCGCAGTACCGAGGAAACATTTACTCAAGCTGCTTCCAGTCACAGCCGAGCTCCTCAAGAGAGCTGAAGAGTTGCTGATGCGGTCTTCACAGGAAGAAGCCTTCTTGGAAGACATAGACAACCTGAACAGTGGGAAGCCGATCGCCAAAGAAAGTCGCCTACATCAGCTCAGCGTTGAATCGGTAAACGGCTTACTCCGAATCCGGAGCCGTATCCGAGCGGCCACAGACATGCAGGAAGACTTCAAGAACCCGCTAGTAGTCGACGGAGATCATCCAACGGTGAAGCTGTGGATACAGGCCATACATCGACAACTCCATCACGCCGGCGTGGAGGCAACAGTCAACGAGTGCAGACAGCAATACTGGGTATTACGATTGCGCCCTATTACACGCGCAATCCTCCGAAGATGCCTCTTCTGCCGCATGAAGACTCAAGCGCCGCCACATCCACGAACTGGGGATCTGCCAGCGTGTCGTCTAGCACACCACAAGCGACCCTTCACGTACACCGGCGTCGACTATTTCGGGCCTCTCTCCGTGACCGTCGGACGAACCAGACAGAAGAGATATGTAGCCATCTTCACATGTCTCACCACGAGAGCCATACACCTGGAAATCGCCGGCTCTCTCAGCGCTGACTCTGCAGTGATGGCGGTCAGAAGAATGATCGCGCGACGAGGCTGCCCTACTGAAATCTGGTCGGACAACGGCACCAACTTGAAGGCTGCCGACAAGGAACTTCGACAATCTATCGCGGCGACTTCAGAAGAAGCAGCCAAGAGGACGATCTCCTGGCGCTACATTCCGCCGGGAGCTCCATTTATGGGCGGCGCTTGGGAGCGAATGGTTCGCTCAGTGAAGACGGCTCTCACAGCGACACTGCATGAGCGCCACCCCACCGAAGAAGTCCTCGCTACTCTACTCGCTGAAGTGGAGTATACAGTGAACAGTCGTCCGCTGACGCACGTCTCCGTCAGTGCAGAAGATCCCGAGGCCCTGACTCCCAACCATTTCCTGCTGGGGGGTCCTGGACGTGTGCCACAGCCGGGCACATTCACCGAGCAAGACGCCATCTCCCGGTCCAGCTGGCGAGCTGCACAGAGACTCGCAGACGTCTTCTGGCTCCGCTGGGTGAAGGAGTACCTTCCTGAGCTCCAACACCGGCGGGAGCCCCACGGACGAGGTCAACCAGTCCAAGTGAACGACCTCGTGCAGATCGTCGACCCGAACCTGCCCCGCAACGTGTGGATACGAGGACGAGTCATCGCGGTGTATCCTGGTCCAGACAGCATCGTGCGGACGGTGGACATGCAGACCAAGGGAGGTGTCCTGCGTCGGCCGGTGAGGAAGCTGGTGATCCTGCCTCTGCTTACGGACGACGTGCCCGCACCGGAACTGAATGCGACGCGGTCGCACGGCGGGAGTGATGTGCGGGACAGTGATAGTAACTTGTAAATAGCGCAGTTCTAATGAAACAAACTATAGTGATTAGGTATAAACATTTAGAAATGTTATGTACATAGACTTTCATTAGTTTTTATGTTAGTATATAAGGTTTATTCTCTCTTTAATGTTTATTCATGTTATTCTAATAAGTTTTAAGTTTGTTTCTTATAAGAATTTAGTAGTTTTGTAACAGATTTTTATAGTTTTATGTCAATCATCGTAATGTTTACATAACATTTTATGTTGGAATTTCCTATGTTCTATATTTTTGTTAGATAGTTTACGATACACAGATTACGAAAATATATAGTTTATAGTATGTTGTCATAGAAAAACATAGTGAAAAACAGGAAAATGTGTGTAATGTTCTCGTTACGGTAACGTAACGTCGTACCTTCACTAACTGCACCGATGGTATCTTTGCGCTGATTGGCCGAAAAGTCCTGTGGGCCTACATTTTTCTTAACGAAAATAGTATAAATTGAGAGCGATTTTGGAACATCGGTACAAGTCCGGTTTAGTAGTTGACAACCCTCTAGGGTTGATAACTGCGAGTGGCCATCGACAAAAAAAAAAAAAAGAAAAAGAACATCGGTACAGTTGGCGGGCACACATAGGAAGAAGAACATCTCAAGAATAAAGAAGATCTCTCAAGAATTCTCTCAGGCTTTCATTTCTCACCAACCCCAGCAACAAATGTGCCTAGCCCGCACAAATAGAAATAATCAAACTTGATCGGATGATAGTTATTATGTTCTTACATGGCCGTTTTCATCGAAATATTTTCCTTGTTTTTCCAAAAACATTTGTCAATATAACCCGTATGGATGGTCTGCTTGGTCGATGGGTTACACGTAGGTACACAGAAGAAATGCTCTTTTTCTTCTTTTCGAATTGATGTACAACTCCCTAGATCGTTTGAGACCAATAGGTGACTACGTTAATTGCAACATCGGTGACATTCATCAAATTCCCCATAGTATAGGTGTATGAGCACTCGGGGCACTCCAACGTGGCTCATATTTTGAACAGGGGCCCCGCACTCACATTGAGTTTTCAACGGGTATACTATAAAACCCCATTTCGCCAAGTTATGTTTGCAGCGGCCTACCTGGGTGCGCAAACGGTTCAAAAAGCTCCGCACCAAGCCCACCGCATTTCTCTAACTAAAAGGAACTGCTCTTTGGGTTTTATAAAATCGTGATTCGGTGGATACGTCTCGTCCTCCCAAAGTTTGCCTTTCTCATTAGATGGCCTATTCTGGATTCCATCTGTGTGTCGAAGGAAACTTTTGTGACTCTTTAGTCTATCTGAAGTTGACGTGATGAATTAATGCTGAAGCGACGGAACAATAAAGGCTATCTTCTAAAATAATTTAACAATCTTCTTAATAATTGTGGGTTATGCCGTCAGCAATTTTTAATAGTATCAGAGCCAACAGCTATCAGCATCAGTATCAGTCTCAGTATCTATTATGTTCGCATTTTTCTTCTTCTCCGTCGTTACTTTACTGCAGAGGATCACGACCGCATACGACGCGTATCCATGTGTTCTTCTGCTGCGTGGACCGCTCTGTTCATGTGGCTTCTAGCATATTACTTTGGGCCATAAAGAAGACCATATTTGCATATTTGAACTTTAATTTGTTGATATTATATTGCGCTATGAATGGTGCTATTCTTCAAACTACAAAGTTGTGAAACTACTTGATGAATCAAGTTGATTCTTAATTTCTTTCGAATCAGGAACGCAAATCGAAACGTGTTTGGAACACAGTTAGACATCCCATTAAAAAAACAACATTAATCGAATTCAACTCTTTTCTCAACTCCTCTATCATGGGACTTCGCCAGCTGCTCACTGATATGACGTATGACGTGACCCTTGGCCTTAAGCCCATAAAGATTCATTACTGCAACTCAAGTTAAGCTTAGCATATGTAATCACATACCTAACATTCAAAAAAATTATTTATTTATTTAAACTTCATGTACAATAGTGTTACATAGGCGGACTTAATGCTATAAGGCATTCTCTACCAGTCAACCTTTGGGTTAAAACGAAACACACTGTGGTCGGTGTACAGCAAATAAATAAAATATAAAATAGAATATTTTTCGGAAAAAAAAAGAAATATACAAAGAAATAACATATATAATACAAGTATGTAAATGAATAAACTAAATATATATTACCAATAAAATACACATATATTGGTAAAATAATAAACTAATAAATATGATCATCATCTGCCTAGCCTTTTCCCAACTATATTGGGGTCGGCTTCCAGTCAAACCGGATTCAGCTGATTAAACTAATAAATATGATGATTTATAATTATCTTTCTGATTAAGAGAACTCATAATAATAATGACGAAGACCAAACTAAGAATCAGGCTTTCAAGTAGTGTTTTCGGATTTTACGTTTAAAGGAAAATTTAGATTCAGCCTTCTTGATGTCAAGGGGCAGCATATTCCAGAGTTTAATGGTGGTAATGGCATAAGAATTAGACAAAAACCCGGTGCGGTGAGAAGGAATAATGTAGAATGCAATTTTTGGATGCTCGGAGGATAACGCCATTTATGGTATCTGTAGTTGAACTGTCAAAATATTAGTTCGTAGTTCGTTTTATTTTTATTACTAGGAATATTACGTTCATTCAAAATGATATATTAAGGTTATTTTAAGGTATAAAAAGGCTCACTTTTTTAAGTTAGTTTAAAAATACCACAAATAACTAAAAAAAACATTTTATGATGTAGTTCTCATGCTGTTGTTAGTACTATTTGGGTCAATAGATGGCATTACGGGTATCCGCATTACGTTATAAGTTGATTTCATCTGCAGTGTTCTATTTTGGTTTTGTACTTTTTAACGTTATGCGAACAAAAAAAAATACGATGAAAATAGGTTCTGTTAATTAACCTTTAAAACGCTGGCCATTTATTTTGGCATAGATCAATGCAAAAAATAGACAATAACCTAATTATTGTTACTGTATGAAAAAAATAGAAAGAATTAGTACAAAAAAGAAAGAAAATTGACAATAAATTGAAATTGCCAATCTTATTTATGTTATGTTTTTTTTATTGCAGCTCCTTGAAAGTATAGCGTGATGATAAAAATTGCTATAGTTAGGCGCATAAGTATCTGCAAAGTTGTAGTAAGTTGTGGTTTTTATAACAATTCCCCACTAAACTGTTTGGCAAAATGTGAAATATAAATTTAAATGTTATTTTAAATGCAAAAAAAACCCATTTTATTATTTTTTTGACGATACTTTGGTGTAAAAATTTTG
This sequence comes from Lacanobia oleracea, assembly GCA_950371165.1. Taxonomy (NCBI): domain Eukaryota; kingdom Metazoa; phylum Arthropoda; class Insecta; order Lepidoptera; family Noctuidae; genus Lacanobia; species Lacanobia oleracea. The sequence goes on along the minus strand of CATNUG010000002.1, from coordinate 717,524 downwards.
GGGATATGCGGAACAGAGAGTAAAGTCCCGCATATCTCATTTGAAAAGGAGGATCCTCCAACCAGGCGGATGTTGTGCCTGGCGGGCTACTGCCCGATAGTTGATATTCGGGCTGATGTATATGTTCAAATCGCACGGTAAACTCTGCTTGCGCGATGCAGGATTTCAACGTTGTAGTTCGCTGCTAGTCGGATAGATGGCGTCGCGGTTCTTTTTTGTTGCGATGTAGTTTTGCTCCGTAGGTTTTTCTTGTGGCGGTCTTGATGCCGCTACAAAATAAAGTTCAAAAGACAAAATAAATACAAAAATAATAGCTGTCGCTGGCCGGGGATCGCCCCTTGTGCCTCTCGTTACAACGGACATTTTTGAATATTGCTCATCCTCCAAAGCACATAGCGTGATTATATAAAACCTAAAACCTTCTCGTGATCAAAACGAACACAACAAAAAAATATTGAAATCGGTCCAGCCGTTCAAGCGTGATGCGATGACCAAGGGAAATAGGGATTCATTTTTGTATATATAGATAGAGATAACATGTTATTATAGTTTTTTGTATTTTTTTTTTGGCATTTATCTATGCCAAAATATAATAGCCCACATGTTAAATGATAATTAACAGAACGTATCACGTTCAAAAGTACAAAACCAACGTAAATAACTTTTACACATAAACCGGATAGGTTTTGTGGCAATTCTCATGCTGTCTTAGGTCAATAGATGGCAGTACTTTTAAGACGTCTGAAAAAAAGGGATACTTTTAATACCTTAAAAATATCGTTATGAATGAATTCCTATTAATATAAATAAAACAAACTCAGAACTAATATATAGACAGTTCAGATTCCATAGATGGCGTTATGTATTTGATCTCATTTTTTTTAATCGTCAACAGGCGTCCGCTTACATTTGCTAAGCTTAACTTGAGTTGCTCAAAAATGAATCTTCACGGGTCTAGGGCCTGGGGTCACGTCATACCACCCGCGAGCAGCTGGCGAAGTCCCATGGTAGAAGAGTCGCGAAGAGTTGAATTGGATTGGTTAATCGGATGTCTAACTGGATTCTAAAAACTTAAATCGTTTCGATTTATTTTCCTGATTCGAAATAAATTGAGAATTAACTTGATTCATCAAGTAGTTTCTTAACTTAATAGTTTGAAGAATAGCACCATTTATATAGCGCAAAATAATATTAGCATACTAAGATCAAATATGCAAACATATGGCCTTTTTTATGGCCCGACGCCATAAAGAAGGCTGTTAAAGGCAGCATGCACAGAGCGGGCCACACTGCAGAAGGCCGCATAGATACGCGGCGTGTGTGGTCGCAATCCTCAGCATTCCAGGAACGACGGAGAAGAAGAAAAATGCGAACATGATATAAGAAGGCCATTCAAATGCGCATTATTTTACGAATACTGTTAAAAATTGCCGATGGCAACACCACAATCAAGAGATGGTTAGGTTATTTTAGAAGATAGCCAATGTTGTCCGTTGTTCAGCAATAATTCATTACTTCTGTGAACGAGGAACCCACTGACCAAGCAGATCATTACGACATGGATAATATTGACAAAAAGGGAAAAATAAGGAAAATATTTCCATGAAAACGCAAAGGAACAAAATGATATTACCATCCGATCAAATTTTATGATTTCTATTTAAATAATTAATTTGTAAAAAACTTTGCAAAGGCACTTGGCTGAAAGGTACACGTATCCAACAAACTGTCATAGTAGCTGAAATAAGATTTCGGTTGATTGCTCCGGCATGGCTGTAAACTGTTCAATTCCCAGTGAAGCAACAGCTCAGGGCCAAAAACTATCCGTTGCGGGTTGCACCCTCCAGTGGATCATGGGAAACTGTAGATCCCCAGACAATCATGCCAGAGACGAACTCTGCGAAGAGAGTTTCCGAGACGGTACTGCTGGATTTATGCCCACTTCTCCTCTTACCTTTCTCACTGATTCGTTCATGAATTTGCTAGAGATCAACTGAATTTTAAGACAACAGATGGACACCGTCTACAAATTACAGTGCAGCCTATACATGCGACTAACTAAGCGACTTCTCAACCCAAGTAGAAATACCCTCCGAATAATAATAGGTATAATTACGGGTCATTTCCCCATAAAAAAATATCTTTTCAACATAGGCACTGCGGCGCGATGGATCGATGATTTAAAAAAGGTGGCTGGTAGTGGATGGACGTGGACTGCATAAGACCGGGATGATTGGCGCTTTGTGGGAAGCTTACATTTAACAGTGGACGGCAGTTGGCTGAAATGATGATGATCATGATAGTCGCCATAGACAGCCCAATGTATAGAGGTTGCTTCGATACCGAGAAATCAGTAGCCCACTTCATTCTGGAAATGAGGCCTTAGCTACCCGTCGTGCAAAAATCTTCGGAAAGATGAGGACACTCAGTGAAACCTACAAGCGTAGCTTCGCTGGCTAACCTTGCCAGGACTCCTAAGCACAATGGCGCGAATGGGAGTCTAAGTGCGGATAACGGATTCTCAACTGTACTCTCTCCGTTGCGGGTAGTCTTTCCTTCTGGATAGAGTTTTCCATTTCAACTTTATGTAGCTCTACCCTAGCAACTTTTTTCAAATTAAAACGTTTCTTATTACGAAAAGTTACTAAGGTTGGTAGGCGTTTTGAATAGAAGAGGTGATACAGCATTTCCCTTGCATTCTAAGTGGGTCAAGCAATGCCAGAAGTTGACTGTTCGTATATCTTATGCCACAATGATTGCTGGTCGCTCACAATGGGCCTCATCAGAAGGCTTAAAGTCACTCAAAGGGAATCGAGTGAATGAAGAGGATGCCTTGAGTTTCCTTGCGTGATAGAATCAGGAATGATAATATTCGTAGAGAATCAAGGTTACCGACATAGCCCGAAGCATCGCCAAACTAAGTGGCAGTGGGCAAGGCATATTGCTCGCAGAACAGACGGTCGATGGGGCTGGAAAATTCTGGAGTGACGACCGCATACCAGAAGACGCAACGTTGAAAAGCCTTCCACAAGGTGGACCGATGAAGATCGCGGGTAGCCGATGGATGCGAGACGCGCAGAACTGGTTGTTGTGGCAACGCTTGGGTTTTTCGGCTGATATGAAGATAAGAAGATATGAAGATAGGAAAATAAGGAAATAATTTCCATGAAAAGGCAAAGGAAGAAAATGATAGATACCAGCCGATTAAATTTTATGATTTCAAAATTATCCGTTGCGGGTTTCACTCTCCAGTGGATCATGGGAAACTGTTGATCCCCAGGTAATGATGCCAGAGATGAACTCGCGAAGGTAGTTTCCGAAACTGTACTGCTGGACCTGTACCCACTTCTCCTCTTACCTTCCTCACTAATTCGTACTTACATGAATTTTCCAGAGATCAACTGAACTTCAAGACAACAAACGATCACGAGCTACAAATTACAGGCATTCAAAAATGGCAATGTTAAGCCTATACATGCGACTAACTAAGCAACTTCTCAACCCAAGTAGAAATACCCTCCGAATATTAATAGGTATAATAGCGTGTCATTGCCCCTGAAAAAATATCTTTTCAATATAGGCACTGCGGGACAATGGATAGATGTTTTAAAAAAGGTGGCTGGCAGAAGATGGACGCGGACTGCACAAGACCGGTATGGTTGGCGCTTTATGGGAGGCTTACATTTGACAGTGGACGGCAATTGGCTGAAATGATGATGATGACGATAATCGCCATAGACAGCCTAATGTGCACAGGTTGCTTCGATACCGAGAAATCTGTCGCCGACTTCAGTCTGGAAATGAGGCCATTGCTGGCGACTTGCAAAAATCCTCGAAACGATGAGTATGCTCAGCGAAACCTATATGGGTAGCTTCGCTGGCTAACTCTGCCAGGACTCCTAAGCACAACGGCGCGAATGGGAAAACGGAATCTCAACTGTACTCTCTCCGTTGAATGGGTAGTCTTCCCTTCTGGATAGAGTTTCCCATTTCAACTTTATGTAGCTCTACCCTAGCAATTTTCTTCAACATCGTGTATAGAAAAGCGTAATCATTAAAACGTTTCTCATTGTGAAAAAATACTAAGATTGGTCGGCGTTTTGAATAGAAGAGGTTATACAGCCAATGCCTTGCATTCTAAAGTGGTCAAGCAATGATAGAAGTTAACTGTTCATATATCTTATCTCACAATGATTGCTGGAGAGGGCAATGCTTGAAGTTTCCTTGCGTGATTGGATCAGGAATGATGATATTCATAGAGAACCAAGGTTACTTACATAGCCCGAAGGATCGCCAAACTAAAGTGGCAGTGGGCAAGGCATATTGCTCGCAGAAAAGATGGTCAATGGGGCCGAAAAATTCTGGAGTGACGACCGCGTACCGGAAGTATTTTTGTATTTGACTGTTTTTTTATATTTTTTATACTTACCATTTCGATTCATTTTTTACAAAAAAAACCAAAATTATATGATACGTGTTTTATGCGATAACTTCTTTTATTTCGCTACAAAATGGCGCCCGAACAAAAGTGAGTACTTTTTCAACTTACTAAATTATTTGACTTCGAAAACTATTTTTTTTTTCAACTGTGTGTGGTTGTTCTGTTCGAACAAACTTTTATCATTGTTTTATCCCTATAGTCTGTTTCAGATTCCGGGGTGCATGGGGTCTGTTACCATCTTAAGACCCAAGCCAACCTCACCTGCTAGCGGTGCACCCTGCTGTCCAACGGACGAGGCTCTGGCGAACCTGGTTTCCCTCTCGTAGGGTTGTGGGGGTCAGACGGCTGGTCGCCCCACGTAAAACCAACTTCAGCCAAATAAAATGGACTAGAGGTTGATAGCGGGTACTCGGGCTAGGGCGTCGCCGCATAACGACGCGCAGGCACATCGCCCTAAACCTGCGATAAGTGGGCTAGGGCTACCGTGTCGAGTACGGGCACGGCTAAAGAGGATAGTACCCAAGAAGAAGTTCCGCTTTGCCACCTGGAACATTGGCTCCCTAACCGGACGTTGCCGAGAACTCGCGGACGTACTTGCGAAGCGTCGGGTCCAGTGCGCCTTCCTTCAGGAGACGCGCTGGAAGGGAAATAAGTCACGTGACATCGGGCAGGGGTACCGGCTAGTGTACACCGGATCACCAACGGGCAGGGGCGGAGTGGCCGTGGTGCTGTCTAGGGACCTCCAGGATGGACTCCTTGAAGTAGACCGATGCAGCGACCGGTTGATGCGAGTTAGGGTGCTGATCGAAGGGTCGGTAACGAACCTAATCAGCGCCTATGCTCCTCAAACTGGTTGCTGTGAGTCTGAAAAGGAGGCCTTCTGGGATGAGTTCGAGGACGTACTACGTGCTATTCCGAATTCCGAAGGTGTTTTGGTTGGGGGGGATCTCAACGGTCACGTAGGTCAGTTTGCTGGAGAGTACGGACGTGTTCACGGTGGTTTTGGATATGGCCAGCTAAATGCAGAGGGAGTCAGTATACTCAGCACCTGCGCTTTGTCTGACCTAGCCATCGCGAACACGTTCTTTCAGAAGAAGCCCCAGCATCTTATTACGTACCGTAGTGGTGCCTACTCAACCCAAATAGATTACCTGCTGGTGAGACGGTGCCACATTGGCAAGGTTACCAACTGCAAAGTCATCCCAGGTGAAAGCCTAACGGCTCAACACCGCCTCCTTGTCCTGGACTTTGCGGTTGTACCGAAAAAGAAAGTGACCGAAAAACGCAAACCCCGCACAAAGTGGTGGTTGCTTGATGGTCCTAGGCAGTCGGACTTCATCGCGGAGCTCGAGCTCGAGCATCTCGAGATCAGTGCTCCGCATGAGTCCGCTCAAGAGATCTGGAGTAGGATCCATTCAGCAATCACCGATGCGGGTAAGCGCGTCCTTGGCACTTCTCGTGGTGGCCGCACCATAGAAAAGGAGACGTGGTGGTGGGATGACGGGGTGCAGGAGGCGACTCGGAAGAAGAAGGTTTTATTTAAACAGTGGCAAGGGTCCAACTCTCCGGATGACAGAGAGGCATATGGAGCGGCTAAGCGCGCTTGCAAAAAAGCTGTAGCCAGAGCCCGCAGCAAAAGTCTGGCGCCCTTGTACGACAAGCTGGAAACTGCGGAGGGGCAAAAGCTTATTTTTAAGCTGGCGCGTGCCCGGGAGAAAGCTGCACGGGACATTAGCAAATGTCTCTGTGTAAGGGACGCCCAGGGTAAGCTGCTCTACGATGCCCCCTCTGTTAAGGAGAGATGGTGTACATACTTCGCGGAGCTGTCTAACAAACAGCATCCCCATAACCTTCCTCCCGAACCGCCTCCTAACCTTGGACTTATTTCCCCTATTTCCCCCGACGAAACCCGCATTGCTCTTCGCCACATGAAGAACCGGAAAGCGGTCGGGCCTGACAATGTGCCAATTGAGGTGTGGAAGGCGATGGGCCCACATGGCGTGGACCTTCTGACGGATCTTTTTAACCGCATCCTGATCACCAAGGAAATGCCGAACCAGTGGCGATTTAGCCTGATTATCCCTGTATACAAAGGCAAAGGTAGCGTACAGGATTGTAGTAGCTACCGCGGTATCAAGATCATGTGCCACACCATGAAGCTCTTCGAGCGCATCATTGACACACGGCTCCGTAGCGAGTGTACTGTCTCTGAGTGTCAATATGGCTTCCGGGCGGGTAACAGCACCATGGACGCAGTATTCGCCTTACGGAATCTGGCTGAGGCTTACAGAGAGAGAAGGAGAGCTTTGCATATGGCCTTTTTAGACCTGCAGAAGGCCTTCGACTGTATACCTCGGCAGTCCATCTGGTGGGCACTGCGCTTCAAAGGCGTTCTCGAGGCCTATATTGACATTATCAGAGACATGTACCGCGATTCCGTGTCCTCTGTCCAGACCGCTGTTGGCGAATCCAATGGCTTCCCAATATCTGTTGGCGTTCACCAAGGCTCGGCTCTTAGCCCGTTCTTGTTTAACGTAGTGCTCGATGTAGTTACGGCAAACATCCAAGATAAGCCCCCATTGCTAATGATGTATGCCGATGACATCGCCCTCGTTAATCAGAACAAAGCCCATCTTGAGCGCAAAGTCAACATTTGGAAGGACACGCTTGAAAACGGTGGTCTGAGACTAAATGTGGCGAAGACTGAGTACATGTCCTGTGGCGGCACGGATTCAAATAGGTTCATCCGAATAGGTTCGGACCTGATCAGAAAGTCCGATACGTTCAGGTACCTTGGATCCGTGCTGCACGAGTCTGGCAACGTGGACGACGATGTCCAAGCACGTATAGGCGCGGCTTGGGCGAAGTGGCGCGAGGTAACGGGCGTTGTATGCAACCGCAAAATGCCTCCTAAGCTCAAGGGGCAGATATATAAATGCATCATACGGCCTGTCCTACTGTACGGCGGTGAATGTTGGCCAGCACTAAGCAGACACACCCAGGAGCTTCGCGTCACGGAGATGAAGATGCTGAGGTGGATGAGTGGCGTAACGCGATCCGATCGCATACGCAACTCTTTCATCAAAGGTAGTCTTGGTGTCCGTGACGTGGGGGAAAAACTGCAAGAGTTTCGTCTGCGATGGTATGGCCACATCATGCGCCGCCCTATAGAGTACGTTGGTCGGGGATGCATGAATATGGCTGTTCTTGGGGCTAGGTCCCGTGGTCGCCCTCGCAAGCGCTGGTTGGACGTCGTTAAGTCCGACATGAGAGCCAATGGCCTAACTGAGAAGGATGTTCAAGATCGGGCAAAGTGGAGGAAGCTAAGTAGGAAGGCGGACCCTGGCAATAGCCGGGATTAACGCCAGGTAGAAGAAGAGTCTGTTTCAGATTCCAGATTCTTTGAAAAACATTCCAGAAGCGCACATTTTTGGATTTTCATAGTCTCGATTGTTCCATTAAACGTCAGAAACATTTGATGAACATTGCTGATTTATTTTCATTTATTGAATGATTTGTAAACATTTCTTTAAAGTAAATCTTGTAAAACTTTAAAATTATAAGACTCTTTTATTTCTTTCCATCAGATATATTTTTCCTGAATTTCATTTCAGATCTTTAGCTAGTTGTAGCTTAGATCCTGTAACGTGTGCGAGCGAGGTGTGTGAATTTATATAAGCTTCGTGTTATAAGGTAAGCTCGTATAATTGGTTGTTAGTTTGTCTAGATTTTGTCCACAGCTTGACTATTCCTATTGCGATTGATCGTTTATTTCCTTTGTGCATAGATTCAGCTGTTCACTTAGTGTTTTTTTTGCTTTGATCTAATTGCTCTTTTGATTCTCAACCGACTGTTGATTTAGTTGTCGGTTGATTCGTTATTGCACATTTTACTATTTAACTAGTTTTTACTTTCTAATCGTTTCTTTTCTGTTTGTTTTGTGATCAAACATGGCAGAAGAAGATAATCCTGTTTATGAGACCCCGCGTCGACGTTGTAGCAGTCCTATTATTTCCATACCTCCCCCACCAAGAACTACTCGTGCTTCAACGCAGTCACTTCTCCTCTCCCCAATTAAATCGGAGGATAGTCCACAATTTTTCAGAAAACAATTTTCTCTCTCAAGGTGGAATATAAAGTTTGATGGGAATACTTGCGTTCGTGAATTTTTTGCGTGCATAGATGAATACAAGAAGGCTGATAATATAACAGATTCTTATGTCGTGAAACGTTTTCACGAAGTTGGTATTGCTCAACAGTATTACAGGTCAATACGTCGTTCTCATTTATCTTATCCTGAAGTTAGGCAGGCTTTTTTTAAAACCTTCGGTTCTGCCGACTTTGATTTTCGTACGGAACAAGAAGTTCACAATTTGAAACAGCGTTTCGACCAATCCGTTAAAGATTTCGTAATAAGAGTTAACCACTTAAACGAAAAATTACGAAAACCTATTGACCAACCCTATTTGGTACAGATTATTTCCCATAACATGTTGCCCAAATTTTTACCATTACTTTCCATCAAAAAGTTCTACGACATCCATTCGCTTATTGAGTCTGCATCTCATTTTGAAAGTTATATACAAAAACCCTCAAAAACTGTTGCTAGTGTTAACGACCCTAGTCAGCCATCCACATTTAAAAACCTTCCAAGCCATCCCTCAAAACTACCTTCAAACCCTACTAATTTTAAAACATCTGGTTGTCAAACTCTTTCATGTTTTAAATGCAACAAGAGCGGACAATCTTATCGTTTTTGCCCAGATGTACCTGGGATGGTGTGCTTTAAATGCCGCACCCCTGGTTTTATTACACGGGATTGTCCCAAATGTAATAAAAAAAAATGTTTAACCCATCGGCAGCACGAATTTTCACGTACTGTTTCACCGGTGATAACCACTGATTCTTCCGATAACAGACCCTTTATTGAAATTTTATTATGCAATCGTTTGATAAAGGCTCTTCTTGACTCTGGTGCTCAAATGTCCCTAGTAAGTGAAAGTTTAACCAACGAGCTAGATGTCTCATTGGACACTAATAATTCTTTTCCACGGGTTATTTCTGCTAATAGTTCCCCAATTGATATTTTAGGAAGTGTTTTTCTTCCAGTTAACTTCAATAATACTACTTTTGTCCACGAGTTTTTGGTAGCTCGTTCTATGACGTCTTCTGTCATTTTAGGTATAGAGTTTTGGAATAAATTTGGTTTGACGTCGGCTTTTAGTAAGGCTTTTAACAAAAATATTAAAGGAAACATGTTCCTTCCCTCTCTAAACAATTTGCCTCCCCAAGTATCTAGTGTGTCTGACGCCCGATACATACATCCTCGTAATGTGTTACTACCTGCACAAGAGCTGAGTTTACAAAAGGTCATTGATGAATTTCAAATTATTTCGTCAGATCGAATTGGTTTAGGTAAAACTACTTGGCTTTCTCACAAAATCAATACTACAGGTCAGCCAATTAGGCAAAGGTTCTACCCTCTTTCGCCAGTTAAGTTAAAAATATTAAACGAGGAGATAGATAAGATGCTGGAAATGGGTGTAATCCGACCTTCTCGCTCACCTTGGGCAAGTCCTGTGGTTATGGTAACTAAAAAGGATGGTTCCGTCCGATTTTGTGTAGATAGCAGAAAGCTAAATAGTGTCACAATTAGAGATTCATATCCTCTCCCTCGTATACACGATATTCTCGATAATCTTCGTGGTGCGAGATATATAACTTCCCTCGATTTTAGGAGTGCTTTTTGGCAGATCCCTCTCGCTGATAAGGCAAGTTGTGAGAAGACTGCTTTTATTGTTCCGCAACGTGGATTATTTGAATTTGTCAGGATGCCATTCGGACTTACGAATGCGGCATCAGAGATGCAACGTCTTACTGACATGATTGTTAATTTTGAATTCACTTCAACTAGCGACGATTGTGTTTTTGGATACGTCGACGATTTGATTTTAGTTTCTAAAGATTTCCAGAGCCATCTCGCTCTTCTTAGGAAAGTTTTGAACAGACTTATTGAAGCTGGCTTATCTATTAATTTAAAAAAGTGTGAATTCTGTAAAAGTGAATTAAAGTATCTGGGTTACATTGTGAACGAGAAAGGTTTACAAACTGACCCAGGTAAGCTTGATGCCATTAAGGATTTTCCAACTCCTACCACCGCTAAATCGCTACGAGGTTTTATTGGAATGTGTTCATATTATAGACGTTTTGTTGATGGTTTTTCTTCAATTATCGCACCTCTTACCGCTCTTATTGGTAAAAGAAAAGGTAGAGATCCTATAGATTGGGATGACGCAGCTGATGAAGCATTTATAAAGTTGAAACAGGCATTAGTAAATACTCCTGTTATGACGTGTCCTGATTTTTCCAAACCATTCGTTCTACAATGCGATGCGTCAGCTGTTGGTCTTGGTTCTGTTCTTTCACAGACAATCAATAACGTCGAACATCCTATAGCTTATTATTCTCGTTTGTTTTCTAAAGCTGAGCGTAATTATAGTACTACAGAACGCGAGCTTTTATCAGTTTTAGATTCTATAAAACATTTTCGCTGTTATCTTGATGGAATGAAGTTTTCTGTCATTACCGATCATATGGCTTTAAAGTGGCTTCTTACGCTAAACAACCCTTCTGGTCGTTTAGCGCGCTGGGCAACAGTCATTTCTCAATATACCTTCGACATTGTCCATCGCAAGGGAACACAACACATTGTCCCGGATGCCTTATCTAGAATTTATGCAAGCCCGGTCACTTTTGATCAAGGACCTGAGCAAACTACCGATAGGTGGTATAAAAAGGTGTATATAGGCGCTCGTGATACACCTCAAATGTTTCCTGCTTACGCCATTCAGAATGGTGTTCTTTTAAGACGTATGCCTATCACTTCTCCTTTGGCTTCAGATCCATGGCGTGTTGTATTACCTGCTGAGAAGGTACCTGCCGCGATTTGGGAAGTACATAACGAATTTCCTTCAGTACATCCAGGTGTCACTAAGTCATATCTTAAGATAAAAGATATATTTTACTGGCCGAATATGTTCCGGGATGTTACTGAGACTTTGAGGAATTGCGAAATTTGCAAGGCTTACAAAATCGCAAATACCCAACCACGAGGTCAAATGTTGTATCCCAAAGACGTGAATTTGCCCCTACAATTAATTTCTGTCGATTTAATTGGTCCTTGACCGATTGCCTATTATGGGTATAAATATATTTTGTCTATGGTCGATGTATTTTCTAAATATATTGGGTTAGTCCCGCTTAAGAAGGTTAATGCTAGTTCTGTTGTTAAAGCGTTAGAATCTGAGATATTTTTCAATTTTGGAGTACCACGTGCTATTCTTTGTGACAATGCTACGGTGTTTCGTAGTAATCATTTTTTAAATTTCCTCAGATCTTTTCATATAGATTCTCCGACTTACACGCCTTATTATACGCCTCAAGCAAATACAGTTGAACGTTATAATCAGAGTATTGTTACATGTTTAAGTATTTTAGTTGGTGAGAATCAAAGAAATTGGGCAAAGTTGTTGCCTAAAGTTAAGCTCTATCTCAACTCTTGTATTAATTTAGCCACAGGTTTTACACCTAACTTTCTCATGTTCGGTAGAGAAGTTGTTATGGATCCTAGCCGTGCGAATAGTCAGACTCAAAGCTCTAATTTGGCCGACAGTCGTAATCGTCACGCCTCGAATCTATCTTCTCTTGGCGAAGTTTATGCCAAGGTTGCTGATAATCTTTCTTTAGCTTTCCTCCGTAACTCACGCGCATACAATGCCAATCGAACGGCTATCACTCTGAACGTAGGTGACACTGTATGGAGACGTAATTTCTCTAGATCTTCTGGTGCTGATTACTTTTCTGGAAAGCTTGCTCCACGATTTGTTAAGTGCCGCGTTGCTAGAGTCATTTCAAAAACCATATTTTTACTTGAGGATTGTGATTCAGTCCATTCGGGACAGTATCATATTAAAGATATCCTAAAATAATTTTTCCGTAATGTTTCTTAACTCATTATTTCATGCTTTTTTTTTTCAGAATGATTCCTTATTCCCGTAAGGTTATATAAACATAAAAGCTTCTTTATAATATGGCTTAATTTAATTCTTATTACCAGCCATTCTTTTATTGTTCTTTACGGAACTATTTGCTGCCAAAATGTTTTCAATTTGTCATCGCTCCTTATACTTGGCATTTGTCAATCAATAGATATTTTTTGACTTAGGCATATTGACAGATGTAGTGTTGGGAAAGTGACGATAAATTATTTTCGATAAATATTTAATCGATTTAGTGTTGTGAAGTTGTCGATAAATTCTTATCGATGATTAATTATGATGGATTTTGGTGTCATGAAACTTGTAAACAAGCCTTGTTTCCCCGTTGGGATGGGCAGAAATTGTTTTGATTCATCACCTTAATTCATATTTAGTGATTAGTTTTCTTCTTGTATTGGACTCGTTCCACTTTTGCTTCAATTCTTTGAATTGCTCGGACTTAGGTTCTTATTTTTCTCTTCAACTTAAGCCATTCTTGGTTTTGGACTTTATGGTCGATCTTTTGGTGTTGTTCTTATATTTATTGGGAATTCCTGGGTTTGTTTTCTTATTGATAGATAGTAGTAGATTAGTGATAAATTAATTTAATTAGGCTACTATTATTTGATTTAGTTGGACTGTTTTTTTTTCTTCTTTACTTTAGATTTAATTAGCGTATCGCGAGCTCGCACTGATAACGATTAGATGAAGGCGTCTTCGTTTTAATTATGTATCAGTTGCACTTCGATGTCGTTCTTTAAGTTTACTTACTATTTAATGATTTAGTCTAATGTAGCTTAATTCTTATTGGGTTCTTGCTCTTTAATTATTTTTTCTTCCTGTTATTATAGGGGGTTGTCATTAGTTTTGCTTTCTAAACTTGTGATAAATTTTTTTTCTTGTCTCTTTCGTACTTTCGTCCTTTTTTTTTTAGAAAGGGGATATTGCAGCATTGTGTATACTGCATAATAGTTTTATCTGTTTTAAACTCTTTGTTCTTGATTTAACCTCTTTTGTTGTGGACAGTATTTTTTCTTCTGATCAAAAAGAATTCAAGTTCCGATTCCTTCAGAAATGTCAAAGGAAAATTAAAAAAAATATTTTTTTGAGTATCTGGTGAACGTTTGGATTTTAAATGACAATTTTATCTTGAATCAAGTGAATTGAATTACTTATTGTAAATTGATCATAAAGTACCTACCCAGTTTCGATGTACTAAGTTTTTTATATCAAATTTCAAGGTATGTATTTCTCGTTATTGGTTCTTTCTTTTTTGGATTTGATGTTTTTTTCAGTATTTAATAAAATTTGTCTCTTGTCTCAGAAGTGAGTTCAAAAACATCGAAAACATCAGAAGATTTATTTATTTAAACACAAGACCGGTACGTAAATATTTCCTTTCTTTACTAGAAATTCTGTTCAAGAATTACGTCGCTCATATTTCGTTATTTGCTGTAGATACCGATCGCAGCCGACGGTATCGGTCTTCCGTCTTCCATCTTCCGTCTTCCGTCTTCCATCTTCCGTCTTCCGTCTTCCGCCTTCGGTCTTCAGTTTACGATCTACGGTCCAAGGTATACAATCCACGGTCTACGGTCTGCCACCCGTAATAGAAGAGATTCTTTTTTAGGAACCGTGAGCAATACAACGTTCAGAGTTCTATTAGAAAACGTGATCCAGTTGAACATCGATCCTTCGATCTCCGGGATATCCACGCACTTTGTTTAAAAACAGCTATTTAAATTTTGTTGATGTTATTAATTTGCATTTCTTACTAATTATTAATTTGTTTTTCCTGGTTATTTCCTATTTGTAACTTGAGGTGCTTCCAAATCTAGGTACTGATTGCAATCACTATCTGAAGGTGTAGAAGCTTTTCTTAAAGGTAGTTTTTGCTAACAAATTTAAAACCGTGACCGATTTCTTTCGCTATTTTTTGCTTCAAAATTAACATTTTTTTATTCACCAGTACGAAATGTTTTAGTGTATTTTTGTATTTGACTGTTTTTTTATATTTTTTATACTTACCATTTCGATTCATTTTTTACAAAAAAAAACCAAAATTACATGATACGTGTTTTATGCGATAACTTCTTTTATTTCGCTACAACTGGTATTTAGCTGAATCCGGTTTGAATGGAAGCCGACCCCAATATAGTTGGGAAAAGGCTAGGCAGATGATGATCAAGGGACAAGGGATATAGTTCTTGAATATTGTGCTTTTTAATAAAAGGTTTCGATAGGTGTTGCCTGAATGTCTTTGAGATTGTGTTGCGAACGTAAAATTTCATCGCACAGCAAATCACCATCAATGTCTGAATTTTTCTATGTACTCTTTATATCGAAAGAAATAGGTACTCAAATTACGCGTAGCGCCCTGTATGACCCGGTGCCCTCCAGCGCCCCGGGCGGCCGCCCGTGTCTCCCAGCCCAAAACCCGCTACTGAAAACATCACAAGTCCCCGGAGTGCATGGGTTTGCGTTGCGTTCAAGGGAGGATGAACAAAATTATAATTCTATTTATTTATGAACGCTGTTATAATTTGGAAGTAGAAGTGGGTTCTGTTCCTTTTATTTTATAAACATTGTACAGAGGTTCGTTCCCTTACCATAAATTATATTCATCATGCTCGCGTATGTTTTTGTTAATATCCCATTCTATTCCCAAATAAACTAGCATCTTCCATCAATATTTTAGTTTTTTTTTAGATGAAACTAAATTAGGTAGGTATTCACGATAGGGGTAGAATTACCTATAGTATCTAGGTGGATAAAAACTACGGTTTGAATCAAAATTATGGTAGATATAAAATTTTGAAGTTTATTTATTTAATACTTTACGCACACAGATGTACAGAGGCGGATTTAATGCATGAGGCATTTTCTACCACTCAACCTTTGGGTGATGCAGAGAATAATATAATTAGGTGCTAATTGAGAAAAAAATAAAAAAAAACGAAACGACCGATCGACGAAGTTTCGCTTTCGAAGTTAGAACACATCCTGCTGGGCGCCGCGATAGGAGCATAAATAATAAAGAACACATTTGAATCGTAACAGTTTTATTGCGACATACTTATCTGGTAGTGTTGAGTACGCTACAATATAAAGAGTTAAGGGACTGCTCACACTTATTCAGCTCCATTCGCGTTTCGCTGAACGATTTTGGTCACACTTATAAAGTTCTGCTTCTATCAGCCGCGTACAGCATCGTAAGTAAACTAGAAGTAACTGCGCTGAACTCTATCTATAGCACTTGCATGATATTAACACATTTGTCTCCATTTGAATAGAAGCGGAAAACTAAATAGATGTGAGAACCTACCTATGCGTCTCCATACAAAATCGTTGTTTTCTATGGGCATAAGCTGAATAGAGCTGAATAAGTGTGAGTAGTCCCTTATCCAACAGTGCGACACGTATTATTTGTTTTACCATAGTTCAAACAAAAATCAGAACTTAAATAATCATGGTCACTCTTAAAAACAACAACAATAAATGATGCTAATTCTCAAATAGCTTGTTTTTTCGTGAAATATGTTCTATCAACGATAGGTACTGATTGTATGGGAGACGAATGCGCACTGTCTCCGCAGTAACCTTGCACATTGCATAGGTGCCTGTCATAGTTTCTGTACATGAGTACAGAGAATATGAGCAATATAATAAATGCTTACAATATTATACTTAGGTACGAGTATTACACGATAGCGCCGACTCTAATTGATTTCAGCTTTCTATAAAAAATAATGTTATCTCTGGAAGTGGTTACATGTTCCAAGGCTGACTTACTTTACAAATTAAATACTGGATTTCGATCAACTACAAGACTGTGTCAGCTCCGCGTTACAGCAGCTGCGAACGACACGGGACTGCGAGTGCTACAGTGGTGCGAGTGGCTTACTTGAATCATCATCATCATAACAGCCCACGCTTGTGCGGCGGGTTGGCGATCGCAGTGTATGGTGTTGCGTTTTACAGAGAACACTGCTGCCCACTCGCTGGTGAGTCCCTTAGTCGCCTCTTACGACACCCACGGGAAGTGATGGGATGGTATTATTCTTTTACGGCACCACACAGCACCGGCCGACACCATACGGCACCGGCCGACACCATACGGCAATACAATAAGGTTAAAGCCTTATTGGCCTCAGACAAATTAACCGCGGTTAGTCGCAACAAATTGCACTGGGCTGATTTTTGGGATATTGTTAAGATTCAGATACCAACGGTGTAAACATAGGTTTCCAGTTCTCCAGTTTTCCAGTTTTACAGATAGAATTTCTAAATAGGCACTTCTTGTTCTTTAAGCTACAGCTAAAGTCAATATTTTACATCAATAAGTTTTTAATGCGAAAACGCCAGTATCCCAATTTAGCCAGAGTAACCAGGAATTATACTTTATGCAAATTATATACTAAAATCTTCCTCGAGAACCACTCTATCTATTAAAAAAACCCGCATCAAAATCCGTTGCGTAGATTTAAAGATTTAAGCATACATAGGGACAGACAGACAGCGGAAGCGACTTTGTTTTATGCTATGTAGTGATGTAATTTGCAGCAAGGTAGTAAATTTAGTTCTATTAATAAAAGGTATTCGTCGTTATAGCAAATCAATATTTAATTATCTCGTTTGAAATACACTTCTCTAAGTCGTTGATTGTAATGCTTCGGTGAATACATATTTGTTACGGTCAACATTTTTTAGTAACAATCATTTATTTCTGAACGCTTAATAGCAACAGACGTAAGGAAATTATAATTTCTTATGCTCCATAAGCGCATTCCCTGTAATAGAGCTACACCGACATCGTTCCTTCGTTGTGTGCGAGTGACTACGAGCGCGTGGCGGCCACAGGCGCTGGCGTGGCGGCCACAAGCTCTGACGTGGCGGCCACAGGCTCCGATGTGGCGGCCACAGGCTCTGACGTGGCGGCCACAGGCGCTGGCGTGGCGGCCACAAGCTCTGACGTGGCGGCCACAGGCTCTGACGTGGCGGCCACAGGCGCTGGCGTGGCGGCCACAGGCTCTGACGTGGCGGCCGAAGGGCACTCAGACGGCGGCGCGGGTGCTTCTCGTGGCTGGTAGTCCTCAGTGCGCATGTCGTTGATGCCGAGTTCCTCGTTCTGCTCGAATGTGCGCTCGTAGCGCGTGATCTTCAGACCTGTGGTATACGATGTAGAGAGTTTACTTACCGAGGGGAGGTGGTCAAGTGTAAGCGTCGGGTGGCATTTTTCAACTCCTAATCTATTTCTCTGTTTACTAGCTTCTGTCAACAGCTTCACTCGCGTTGAGTGTCGGCAATTATATCAACGCAAGGGGTAAAAAGATAATAACTACAAATTGAGTCCCACGCTGGGCGCCAATTCAGGGGATTCCCATGTTGGACGCCAATTAGGAGTCCCAAGTTGGGCGCCAATCAGAAGTCGAGTCTGTCTTATTCCAGACTATAATCTATTTCGTGCAAAATTGAATCCAGATTCGTACAGCGGTTTTGGCATGATTGAGTAGCAAACATCTATCCATCACAACTTTCTAATTTCTATTAGTAGTAAGAAGTGAAATTATTGTTGTAATTGTTTATTTGCTCTACATCTACTTCTTATCGTGTGGGCCTTAAGTCTAACAAACCCACACACCCTAGTGTCTGAGTTTCTAAACCGCTTGAAGGGCCTCTTATAGTTTATTTGACGACCGCCATTTGGCGGCCGGGGCCACCGGCTTATACGTGCCTTCCGAAGCACGGAATCATCTTTTTATCAGGTGATTCAAGCCTGCAATTTCCTAGCCAAACTGGACACAAGTTTACAAAGTATCACAAGGCAAACGCCACGCTGTCCTATCAAGTGACATGCGCCCGCTGTAGTCACGTACCTGCGTCGGGCACGCCCGGCTCGTCCGCCAGGCTCTGCACGTACGAGTTGCCGGCGGGGTCGTCGAGGATGACGGTGACGGTGACGGCGCGCTCTCCGCGCAGCACCTGCTCTACCTTCTGCACGTACCTGCGTCGGGCACGCCCGGCTCGTCCGCCAGGCTCTGCACGTACGAGTTGCCGGCGGGGTCGTCGAGGATGACGGTGACGGTGACGGCGCGCTCTCCGCGCAGCACCTGCTCTACCTTCTGCACGTACCTGCGTCGGGCACGCCCGGCTCGTCCGCCAGGCTCTGCACGTACGAGTTGCCGGCGGGGTCGTCGAGGATGACGGTGACGGTGACGGCGCGCTCTCCGCGCAGCACCTGCTCTACCTTCTGCACGTACCTGCGTCGGGCACGCCCGGCTCGTCCGCCAGGCTCTGCACGTACGAGTTGCCGGCGGGGTCGTCGAGGATGACGGTGACGGTGACGGCGCGCTCTCCGCGCAGCACCTGCTCTACCTTCTGCACGTACCTGCGTCGGGCACGCCCGGCTCGTCCGCCAGGCTCTGCACGTACGAGTTGCCGGCGGGGTCGTCGAGGATGACGGTGACGGTGACGGCGCGCTCTCCGCGCAGCACCTGCTCTACCTTCTGCACGTACCTGCGTCGGGCACGCCCGGCTCGTCCGCCAGGCTCTGCACGTACGAGTTGCCGGCGGGGTCGTCGAGGATGACGGTGACGGTGACGGCGCGCTCTCCGCGCAGCACCTGCTCTACCTTCTGCACGTACCTGCGTCGGGCACGCCCGGCTCGTCCGCCAGGCTCTGAACGTACGAGTTGCCGGCGGGGTCGTCGAGGATGACGGTGACGGTGACGGCGCGCTCTCCGCGCAGCACCTGCTCTACCTTCTGCACGTACCTGCGTCGGGCACGCCCGGCTCGTCCGCCAGGCTCTGCACGTACGAGTTGCCGGCGGGGTCGTCGAGGATGACGGTGACGGTGACGGCGCGCTCTCCGCGCAGCACCTGCTCTACCTTCTGCACGTACCTGCGTCGGGCACGCCCGGCTCGTCCGCCAGGCTCTGCACGTACGAGTTGCCGGCGGGGTCGTCGAGGATGACGGTGACGGTGACGGCGCGCTCTCCGCGCAGCACCTGCTCTACCTTCTGCACGTACCTGCGTCGGGCACGCCCGGCTCGTCCGCCAGGCTCTGCACGTACGAGTTGCCGGCGGGGTCGTCGAGGATGACGGTGACGGCGCGCTCTCCGCGCAGCACCTGCTCTACCTTCTGCACGAACCTGCGCAGTGCTCACAGCTAGATATACAGTGGTTTGTTATCGCACCGCATAAAGGGAGGAGGCCTTTATACAATAATCATCATCATAACAGCCGAAAGACATTCACTGCTGGACATAGGCCTCCCCCAAAAGGGGGGTTTGCCATAAACGCGCTTGGCAGGCGGATTGGCGATCGCAGTGTATGGTGTTGCTTTACAGAGAGCGCTGCTGCCCATTCTCTGGTGAGTCCTTTAGTCGCCTCTTACGACACCCACGGGAAGTGATGGGATAGTATTATTCTTTCACGGCACCATACGGCACCGGCCGACACCATACGGCACCGGCCGACACCATACGGCAATACAATAATGTTAAAGCCTTATTGGCCTCAGACAAATTACACTGGGCTGATTTTTGGGATGTTGTTAAGATTCAGATACCAACGGTGTAAATATAGGTTTCCAGCTTCGAAAGACTTAAGTTAATAAAGCACTTGACTTCTATTAAAAATTTACATGAATGGAAACGTATTTGATGTTATTAAAACATTACGATTGGTGGAAAAACAGAAGTTATACGCTTTTGAAGTTATTCTTCTAATACATAAGCTCGTCGCTCGTATAACTTTGCTGGCGCGATGCAGGATCTGTGACATCAGGTTTATATAAAACTGTTTCGTTACTGAATCACAAATAACGCCAAGCCAAAACGACTGGTCGTAGATAGCGGAAATTTAGCATGTAGCTTCCCCACACTCCGAAGGGGCGCGCTAAGAGAGGACTTCCCTTCATTCCAACGGAAATGGGATATGCGCGTACGAAGCGCGGGCAAAAGCTAGTGTAAATAAACATGAGTAGGTCTCACAGATCAAGCCGGTCGCGGCGGACGCCGGGCGCGTCGCCGACGGCGCCGGGCCAGTCGCGCAGCTGCGCCGCCGTGGCGCTCACGAGCCCCTCCGCGGTGGTGAAGCGCCCCCCCAGCGCGTGGCCGCCCACCTCCAGCTCCAGCTCCGGTATCTCCATGCTGCACGTTTCCGACTGGAACAGCGACTTAGGGCTAAACACGGTGCCCTTTTAGTCATCCTACGACGGCAGTCCACTTGATCTATCCAATAACTACAATACCAACCCGCTGACAGACAGACGGAAAGACGGACAGACGGACGGACGGACGGACGGATGGACGGACGGACAACGGAGGCTTAGTAATAGGGTTCCATAACCAATGGAAGGTGACTAAAATAGCACAAAATAGCACCGTGTAGTAAGTGGGTGACAGACGTGCGAGCAAGTTCGCTACTTGTGGCTCGACGAGCTTTTTCGCTCGTGTCACCGTAAGCACGCGTACATAAAAACCGCCGAGTAAGAGTAAGCTTGTTGGCGATCCATGAGGTTTAAAATTTTGCTCGTAGCTCGCCTCGGCTCGCTACGCTTTGTTTCGTGACACGTCGAGTTCTATTGTGTTGCAAAACTTACTGATTTTCTAAGCTATTTTCTCTCATACAAGTATCCTGTCTGACTATAATAAAATATTATTCCTGAATAACAAAAAGTTTCCTCCATTGACGACATCGCGGTCCCCCTGGTACCAAAGTAATGAGCAAGCTTTCACGTGTATCACTGACGTCGAGCCGAGTGAGCTCGCGATCTTAAAAACCACTTACTTTCTTTAATTCTTTATTGTACACCAAAACAGCTTATTCGAATCACAGTAATGAAAGTTCATGTACAAAGGCGAGCTTAACTCAGAAATGAGTTTTCTCCCAGCAAACCTTTGAGTGATAGAGAAAGATGACAATGGAGGGTAGGATCCAGTGCACATAATTACATTTATTTAATTACTTTTTATTATATATATAGATTAAAATATAAACCTACATACATAACTATAAATATTCATACACATACATATATACGTATATTATGTCAAAAGCGAAAGGAAATGCTCTTTAACTTTCCTCTTGAAGACATCAAGAGAAGGGCTGTCGCGTATGGAGTGTAGGAGCGAGTTCCAGAGACGTACTGCAGTAACAGAGAAAGAGCCACCATATCGACTAGAAGTGTGACGCGGGGTACGAAGGAGAAGATAAGTGGCAGTTCGACATGAGTTGCCCCTCGGGACGAGGTACTCAAAGCGTTCACGAAGGTATTGAGGAGAATTGGGATTGTGAAGGATAGTATAGAGAAGGGATAAGATATGGGTATCTCGCCGACGCCGAATCGGCAGCCACTTCAATCTGGTCCGAAACTCCGACACGTGGTCGTATTTCCGGAGACCAAAAATAAACCGAATGCACAAGTTCTGCAGTCGCTCGAGTTTGTTCAGGAGTACCTCTGGAGCATCTAGGAAACAGACATCCGCGTAGTCTATAAGTGGTAGAAGAAGCGATTGAGCAAGACTGACCTTTGTGTGAAATGGTAAGAATTTTTGAAGACGTTTAAGAGACTGAAAAGTGTAGAATACCTTCTTACTAACATCAGCAATATGAACCTCCCAAGAGAGGTTAGTGTCAATATGGACGCCTAGATTTTTAGCGCTTTTTGAGTATAAAATTGGCACTGAATCATACACTACTGGTGGCAGAGACTGGTGATCCAATAGGCTGAGCATGTATCTGCCACCCACAATAAGCGCTTGAGATTTAGTTGGCTTAAGCAAGAGTCCAAAAGATTTAGGCCACTTGTTGATATTTTCAAGATCATCGTTGATGGCAGCCACAGCCGCAGCCAGTTCGCCTACTTTAAAATGTCGATAAAGCTGCAAGTCGTCTGCATAGAGATGAAAGTTAGAAGTAAGGACCTTAGTGATAGCGTTTATAAATACTGAGAAGAGAAGAGGAGAGAGGACGCCACCTTGAGGAACACCCGCAGCCAAATCACACCACTCAGAGGAATCCCCATCAGATCGAACAGACTGCGAGCGACCCCGAAGATAAGATTTAAACCACTCAATTACTAGTGCGGAGACATTGAGGGAGGAAAGGATACCCAAGAGAATGTCAAAGTCAACTGAGTTAAAAGCACTGCTGAAGTCCAGTAGAACCAATACTGTTAGACATTTGTTCTCCATAGCTAGCCTAATGTCATCAGTAATTTTGACTAAGGTTGTTACAGTGCTATGGCCAGGTCTGAAACCAGATTGGTAAGGACTTAGCAATGAATTAGAGGACAGATAATAAGACAGTTGCTTCTGAACAATACTCTCGAGGACTTTGGAGAGGACTGGAAGGATGGATATTGGACGGAACTGGGATGGTGTGGTAGGATTAGCCACTTTAGGAAGCGGTAGAACGTGAGCTCTCTTCCAGTCTGAAGGAAAGGAACTAGTAAAGAGAGAAAAATTTACTATATGGGTTATGACAGGAAGTATTTCATTCAAAATAGGTACGAACATTTGGAGCTGGAGACCATCGTCACCTACCGCCTTAGTAGAGATGGATAGGATACATTTCTTAATGTCAAGTTCAGTAATTGGGTGGAACGAGAACGAAGTATTTGTAGGCAAAGTAAAAATAGAAAGATCATGGAGAGAGGAAGATTTAGCAAGAGTATCGAGTGTAATAGGTGACTTAGAAAAGTGCGCATTAAGTGCATTGAGGTCCATTTTATCTGGGGAACTCTTGCTAGGTGATTTACCAATGCCAAGAGACTTTAAAAATTGCCATACTTGTGTTGGATTAAAGTTTTCAATTGAGTTGTGAATGTGGCGCCTTTTTGCATTCCTACACAAACGACCACAACGATTACGCAACTTCTTATAATGATCCCAGTTTTCCTCAGGGGGCCGCCTCCTGTACCGCCGCTTGGCCTTGTCACGCTTGGCCATATGGTTTTTTATTACTGGGGATAACCATGGCGCAGGAAGGTGCTTCACTTTCACCTTTTTCAAGGGAGCATGTGTCTCGTACAACTCCAACATAGATCTGCTGAAAACTGACACCATAGTATCTACATCCCCACAGTTGAACACAGAAGACCAGTCAATGCCACCAGCGTCGGCTCTTAAACGCTCCAAATTAATGTTTTTAAAACTACGAAGAATGAGAAATTTGGCCTTGCGTTTAGGAGGTCGAATCTTATAAGACAGATAGATGAGATCATGGTAGGAAAAGGGAGCAGGAAGCTGTCCATGTGTGGCTACTTTGTTAGGATCAGAAACTAGAATGAGATCTAAGAGAGAAGGAGTTGAGTGAGGAGCCCTGTGAGTAGCACTGAGTGGAAGAGCGTGCATATTGACAGAAGAGACAAGTGACTGGAGTTTACGGCTGCGCGAGTCCCCCTTCAGCAGACAGGTATTGAAGTCTCCGAGAATAAGCGTGTGGTCATAAAGTGGGGAAAGATTTTCTAATTTCGTTTCAAATGAGGAAAAGTAGTCGATTTGACAGGAGGGACTGTAATAGAGGCCCAAAAGTAACTTAGTATGCTGAAAGTCTATTTCAAGAAATAAGTGTTCAGCAAACTTTGAGTAGACACTCGGAGACTGGTCTACAATCTTGTAGGTGATGTCACCACGGAGATAAATAGCAACCCCTCCACATCCCTTGCCCGTTCTATCATTACGCACGATTTTGTATCCGGGCAGAGAATACTGTGTGGAAAGAAGTGCAGGCTTCAAAAAAGTTTCGGAAACAAGGACAGCATGAACAAGGTCTGAGTCAAAAGAAGATAGTAAATCAGAGTAGTGAGCAGGAACGCTTTGAGCATTTATGTGAACAACATTAAAGAATTTGCGACAGTTGGAGAAAGTAGAAGACAAGTGGTCTCGAAGAGTCAAGAGAAACGTCGTCGCTAAAAGCACTGGCAAAACTCTGATCCGACGCACAAGAGGATGAACACGAAAAGAAACTGTCGTCAACGAAATCATTTGACATAATAAGCTTTAAATATAAATATATAAATATAAAAAATTATAAACAATCAAAAAAAAAAAACTAGACTATTTTAACTCAAAAAAATTAATTAAAATATTTTCAGTACTCTAACCTCGATGCACTCGCCGGTTACATTAAATTATATTAACAAATGCTGAAAAGCCAGTAGGCCAAAGTGAAAGTAACATGAACAGTCTGTGTTTCCGAACGAAACTTAATGTGACAAACTGACATTGACAGAGCCAACAACATGACAACATACAGCAAAACAAAACAAAAAAATAAATAAAATAAAGATCGAGTGACCGACATACAAAAAATAATCATAATTATCTAGGTACACAAAGGAAATAGAAAAGTGGTGAAGTAGTACCATCATTTTGCTGGCTTGCGAGTTCTCTTCTCGGGTACTTGCTTCGATGATACGGCTGAGGATTCTGCAACGGGGAACTTAGCTACAACCTCTCGATACTCCGAAGCAGACTCAATCTTGCGTCGCGTACTATCGGAGACCTGGATGACAATCTTCCCTTCAGACGTCCAACACTTGTTAACCCCGTAGTACTTTCGAGCGTTCAAAAAAACCTCGTGCCTGGGTTTAGTGAGGAACTCCGATAGCGTCAGACCAGACCCTTTTAATTTGGTCTTATTTCGCCATACTTCATTCCGTACCATGCTACTTTCAAAACGTACCAGGAGAGGACGAGGCTTGCTGGTGTTACTTCCAAGGCGGTGACAAGCTGTTACGTCTTTCAAGATGACATTTTTCATTTCCAGACGCTCGGACAGTATTTTTAAGAGATTAGCGCTGGGATCAGACTCCTTCTCCTCAGATAAACCATGTAGTAGGAGAACCTTACCACGGGATGCCATCTCATGTCTATCCAGCCCCACCACAAGCAACTCCATCTGGGCCTTTAGTCTTCTTCTACCTGGCGTTAATCCCGGCTATTGCCAGGGTCCGCCTTCCTACTTAGCTTCCTCCACTTTGCCCGATCTTGAACATCCTCCTCAGTTAGGCCATTGGCTCTCATGTCGGACTTAACGACGTCCAACCAGCGCTTGCGAGGGCGACCACGGGACCTAGCCCCCAAGAACAGCCATATTCATGCATCCCCGACCAACGTACTCCATAGGGCGGCGCATGATGTGGCCATACCATCGCAGACGACACTCTTGCAGTTTTTCCCCCACGTCACAGACACCAAGACTACCTCTGATGGTAGAGTTGCGTATGCGATCGGATCGCGTTACGCCACTCATCCACCTCAGCATCTTCATCTCCGTGACGCGAAGCTCCTGGGTGTGTCTGCTTAGTGCTGCCCAACATTCACCGCCGTACAGTAGGACAGGCCGTATGATGCATTTATATATCTGCCCCTTGAGCTTCGGAGGCATTTTGCGGTCGCATACAACGCCCGTTACCTCGCGCCACTTCGCCCAAGCCACGCCTATACGTGCTTGGACATCGTCGTCCACGTTGCCAGACTCGTGCAGCACGGATCCAAGGTACCTGAACGTATCGGACTTTCTGATCAGGTCCGAACCTATTCGGATGAACCTATTTGAATCCGTGCCGCCACAGGACATGTACTCAGTCTTCGCCACATTTAGTCTCAGACCACCGTTTTCAAGCGTGTCCTTCCAAATGTTGACTTTGCGCTCAAGATGGGCTTTGTTCTGATTAACGAGGGCGATGTCATCGGCATACATCATTAGCCATGGGGGCTTATCTTGGATGTTTGCCGTAACTACATCGAGCACTACGTTAAACAAGAACGGGCTAAGAGCCGAGCATTGGTGAACGCCAACAGATATTGGGAAGCCATTCGATTCGCCAACAGCGGTCTGGACAGAGGACACGGAATCGCGGTACATGTCTCTGATAATGTCAATATAGGCCTCGGGAACGCCCCTGAAGCGCAGTGCCCACCAGATGGACTGCCGAGGTATACAGTCGAAGGCCTTCTGCAGGTCTAAAAAGGCCATATGCAAAGCTCTCCTTCTCTCTCTGTAAGCCTCAGCCAGATTCCGTAAGGCGAATACTGCGTCCATGGTGCTGTTACCCGCCCGGAAGCCATATTGACACTCAGAGACAGTACACTCGCTACGGAGCCGTGTGTCAATGATGCGCTCGAAGAGCTTCATGGTGTGGCACATGATCTTGATACCGCGGTAGCTACTACAATCCTGTACGCTACCTTTGCCTTTGTATACAGGGATAATCAGGCTAAATCGCCACTGGTTCGGCATTTCCTTGGTGATCAGGATGCGGTTAAAAAGATCCGTCAGAAGGTCCACGCCATGTGGGCCCATCGCCTTCCACACTTCAATTGGCACATTGTCAGGCCCGACCGCTTTCCGGTTCTTCATGTGGCGAATAGCAATGCGGGTTTCGTCGGGGGAAATAGGGGAAATAAGTCCAAGGTTAGGAGGCGGTTCGGGAGGAAGGTTATGGGGATGCTGTTTGTTAGACAGCTCCGCGAAGTATGTACACCATCTCTCCTTAACAGAGGGGGCATCGTAGAGCAGCTTACCCTGGGCGTCCCTTACACAGAGACATTTGCTAATGTCCCGTGTAGCTTTCTCCCGGGCACGCGCCAGCTTAAAAATAAGCTTTTGCCCCTCCGCAGTTTCCAGCTTGTCGTACAAGGGCGCCAGACTTTTGCTGCGGGCTCTGGCTACAGCTTTTTTGCAAGCGCGCTTAGCCGCTCCATATGCCTCTCTGTCATCCGGAGAGTTGGACCCTTGCCACTGTTTAAATAAAACCTTCTTCTTCCGAGTCGCCTCCTGCACCCCGTCATCCCACCACCACGTCTCCTTTTCTATGGTGCGGCCACCACGAGAAGTGCCAAGGACGCGCTTACCCGCATCGGTGATCGCTGAATGGATCCTACTCCAGATCTCTTGAGCGGACTCATGCGGAGCACTGATCTCGAGATGCTCGACCTCCGCGATGAAGTCCGACTGCCTAGGACCATCAAGCAACCACCACTTTGTGCGGGGTTTGCGTTTTTCGGTCACTTTCTTTTTCGGTACAACCGCAAAGTCAAGGACAAGGAGGCGGTGTTGAGCCGTTAGGCTTTCACCTGGGATGACTTTGCAGTTGGTAACCTTGCCAATGTGGCACCGTCGCACCAGCAGGTTATCTATTTGGGTTGAGTAGGCACCACTACGGTACGTAATAAGATGCTGGGGCTTCTTCTGAAAGAACGTGTTCGCGATGGCTAGGTCAGACAAAGCGCAGGTGCTGAGTATACTGACTCCCTCTGCATTTAGCTGGCCATATCCAAAACCACCGTGAACACGTCCGTACTCTCCAGCAAACTGACCTACGTGACCGTTGAGATCCCCCCCAACCAAAACACCTTCGGAATTCGGAATAGCGCGTAGTACGTCCTCGAACTCATCCCAGAAGGCCTCCTTTTCAGACTCACAGCAACCAGTTTGAGGAGCATAGGCGCTGATTAGGTTCGTTACCGACCCTTCGATCAGCACCCTAACTCGCATCAACCGGTCGCTGCATCGGTCTACTTCAAGGAGTCCATCCTGAAGGTCCTTAGACAGCACCACGGCCACTCCGCCCCTGCCCGTTGGTGATCCGGTGTACACTAGCCAGTACCCCTGCCCGATGTCACGTGACTTATTTCCCTTCCAGCGCGTCTCCTGAAGGAAGGCGCACTGGACCCGACGCTTCGCAAGTACGTCCGCGAGTTCTCGGCAACGTCCGGTTAGGGAGCCAATGTTCCAGGTGGCAAAGCGGAACTTCTTCTTGGGTACTATCCTCTTTAGCCGTGCCCGTACTCGACACGGTAGCCCTAGCCCACTTATCGCAGGTTTAGGACGATGTGCCTGCGCGTCGTTATGCGGCGACGCCCTAGCCCGAGTACCCGTTTTCAACTTCTTGTCCATTTTAATATTTGGCTGAAGTTGGTTTTACGTGGGGCGACCAGCCGTCTGACCCCCACAACCCTACGAGAGGGAAACCAGGTTCGCCAGAGCCTCGTCCGTTGGACAGCAGGGTGCACCGCTAGCAGGTGAGGTTGGCTTGGGTCTTAAGATGGTAACAGACCCCATGCATCTGGGCCTTTAGTGCAGTCAAGGTTTTCCACACCAGGCCCTTGAAGTCTGTGAAGTCCTTGGAAAGGCTGGCAATAGACTTGTGCGATGCTTCACCGCTGGCATTCTTCAAGTCTTCTTCATATTGAGTCATTCTTGAAGCAAATGTTGAAGAAAGTTCCTCTACAGAGCTTGACAATTTGGCATATAGGTCCATGGTATTGTAGTGCAGTGCTGGCAGTGTAGAGCAGTGTTGTGCAGGAGAGTTGATTAACCGACCGAGTGCACCAGAGGTTAATGTACTACTTTATATTCTTTTTTTCATTTAAAAACTGTTTACAATATTTTATTTTATTAAAAATTTAAGAGTGCAAAACTTATCTTACTATAAGTTCGTACGTCTATCACCCACTTTACATGTTCATACAGACGGGTTTTTACTGACCTCTGCTCGTCATACACGGTTACACAAGTAAATGTTTCAAATGGGCGTGGATGATGGCCAGATACGAAACAATGAGGAATCACGAAAAACGCTGAAACGAGTCGCGAGCCCGATTTTCATGAACACTGAAACTGCATCACTGGATTTTGTAAATCAGTATTCCAGGAACCAAACGAGTTAATTTGGAAAAAAACACCCTATATTATTGCGCCATATTAAAAGGCTTGTGTTTAAACACCGCCCAAAAAAGTACCTATTTTACTACCAAAAAAGTTCTAATTTTTTTTTTTTTTTTTTTTTTTTTTTTAACCTGGGAAAAAATGCATTACGCATACCCTCCCGTCGGGGGAACGGGAGGGGTATGTGGGACTCCCCGGGCTGACCCGGTATACCCACTAAAACGACCCAGCGTTATTCCCGCGTCGTCCGAGTGGAAGAGGACTGGGAGATCGGCGCAGCCTTAGCGTCCAGTCCTCCTCCGACGACAACCCGCCTAAAGCGGCGGGCCCCTCAAGTCCTCCCCGTTCACCCCTACACCCTATATTATTGCGCCATATTAAAAGGCTTGTGTTTAAACACCGCCCAAAAAAGTACCTATTTTACTACCAAAAAAGTTCTAAACGGTTACCAAAACAGATAAATGGTCACTAAATAATATTCGAGAAGTAGCGCTCGCCGGCCGCTGCCGCGGCACCGCTCGCTTCGCTCGCTCGGCTCGCGCGCTGTTGGTCACAATTCTAACCTAACCTAACCTATTTTATCCAATTTGTAACCCCAAGCCTACATTTTATGGCAATCACAGTT
Source organism: Lacanobia oleracea (assembly GCA_950371165.1). Taxonomy (NCBI): domain Eukaryota; kingdom Metazoa; phylum Arthropoda; class Insecta; order Lepidoptera; family Noctuidae; genus Lacanobia; species Lacanobia oleracea. Next base: position 687,740 of record CATNUG010000002.1, on the reverse strand, counting down.
GAGTTGGATAGAATTTCGTGTCTGTGTCCGTTTACTCCCCGCCCGATCCTAGCCCAAGAGGCACACGGCGGGTATGGCGGTATAGGTCAGCAGATTGGGATGGCATGCGATCTTTCTTCGCATGTTATCCTTGGCAGCCTACTTGCTTTTCTTCGACTGATGCTTCGTCGTGCGCAGACGCCGTAACGGATGTGTTGCGGAGGGGAATGGAGTACTACATTCCGTTCTCTGACATAACTATGTCTGGCGAAGCTCGTCCATGGTTTAGTGCCGAGTGCAATCGCGCTGATGCGCTTAAGCACGCGGCTTATCTGGCATGGGTCGACGCTCGCACGTGCAAAGCAAGCGACGTGACTCGGAAGAAGAGAGCCTTCAACAGGGCTGCCAAGTCCTGCAAGAAGGTGTTGCGGAGGGCACGGTTTGACCACATCAGCCGAATAGGGAACAAACTTGCTTCATACCCAGCAGGTAGTAAGGCTTTTTGGTCCCTGGCTAAGTCAGTCGAATCGAACTTCTGCCGCCCCTCACTACCACCACTGCTGAGACCCGACGGGACGCTGGCCCACTCCGCTGAGAAAGCGAACTTGTTTGCTTCCTTGTTTGCGCAATCTTCGCGTCTGGATCCCGGTGGCGCGAGGCTCCCTGCTGCTCCTGGTGGATGCGAGTCGAGCATGTCGAACATTCGCATTCATCAGAAGGACGTCCGTAGGGTGCTGCGTAACCTAGACGTGAACAAGGCTAGTGGCCCCGACGGGATACCGGCAATTGTTCTGAAAACTTGTGCGCCTGAGTTGTCTCCGATCTTGACACGCCTATTTCGCCTTTCGTTTGAGACTGGAAAAGTGCCGAAGGCTTGGAAGCAAGCTAACGTGCAACCCGTGCCCAAGAAGGGTAGTCGAGCTGACCCGTCGAATTATAGACCCATCTCGGTAACGTCCATACTCTGTAAGACTATGGAACGCGTGCTGAATCATAAGCTCCTGGCGTACCTAGAAGGAAATGATATCCTTAGTGACCGACAATACGGGTTCCGCCGAAATCGGTCAACTGGGGATCTTCTAGCGTATGCCATTCACATCTGGAGTGAAGCCATAGAAAAGCACGGGGAGGCACTAGCGGTCTCCCTTGACATCTTGAAGGCTTTCGACAGGGTCTGGCACGATAGCCTTATTAGTAAGCTTCCTTCCTTCGGTCTGCCGGCCGGTTTGTGTGATTGGATTGCAGATTTCCTGAGGGATCGGTCTATCCGAGTGGTCATAGATGGCTGCTCGTCTGAACTGCTGGATATTAATGCCGGGGTTCCTCAGGGGTCGGTGCTTTCGGCAACACTGTTCTTGCTGCATATTAATGATCTTTTTAAACCCGGTACCTTTGGGTATGCAGACGACAGCACTGTTGCTGAGAGATACGTGTCCGACGCACGAGCTGGTGGGTCGCAGAACCGGTCTCTTCGGGAGGCTATGGTTGAGCGCTTGAATGTGTCCTTACAGGCTGTCTCTGAATGGGGCGATGCCAATCTGGTCAAGTTCAATGCTGCTAAGACCCAAGCGTGACTATTTTCCGCCAAAAGGAGCCAATTCTACCCAGCTCCATCTTTCCGAGGTGCAACCGTGCCGATAACCGACCAACTTGAGCTTCTTGGGGTTACATTAACATCTACTCTCAATTTTGGCCCTTACATAGAGGCAAAAGCTCAAGTGGCTGCAAAGAAGTTGGGGATCCTATCAAAGATGAGACGGTACTTCACGCCGGAACAGCTGCTCAAACTCTATCAAGCGCAAGTTCGATCGTGTATGGAATACTGCTCTCATCTTTGGGACGGATCTGCGAGATACCAGCTTGATGCCCTTGAGTCAATTGAGAAACGAGCCAAGAGGATCATTGGCAATGAGAGGCTCGTCGCGACGAAGCTCCAAAGTCTTGAGCATCGACGACGAGTTGCTAGCCTGTCGGTTTTCTACCGGTTGCATTTTGGGGAATGTGCGACGGAATTGCATAATTTAATTCCGCCAAGCCCGTTCCATCATCGGACCACAAGACGAACGGCGATGCGCCACCGGTACATGGTGGACATCCCACCCACACGCACAAAACGCTTTGGGAACACATTCATAATGCGTACAGCTAAGGAGTGGAATTCCCTGCCGGAGTCTGTGTTTCCCGATAGCTACAACCTGGGAGTCTTTAAGTCAAGAGTGAATAGGTTGCTTCTAGGCAGGCGTGCTTCATCTTCGACCACATCATCGCTTACCATCAGGTGAGATGGTGGTCAAGCGCGTGCATATTACTAGTAAAAAAAAAAAAAAAAAAAATTTGGTGACCATTGATCCATTTTGGTGCCTAGGCTTAGAGTCTTAAAAATATTATTTTTGGTGACCGTCTAAATTATACCCATATTAAAATATCACTAATAAGGGTCAAATTCTGGGAAGTAATAACATAATTATGGCAAACTAAAGGAGCTCATTTTTACCAAAATACTTTAAACCTTAAACTGATTATTATGTTCAACTATCTGGTATGCTCAGATATTTGAAACAATAGTTTTAGTTTTCGTCAAAATCAGGCCCGAGGATCCTTTTACACCACTTGAAATTTTCACCTACTTCAATTTTTACTAGGTAATCAGAATTAAAAAAGATAAAACATGATGCTGGACCTTTCCCAGACATATCCCTTTATTGAACTACCGACATAGCGTTTATTTTATTTTGGTGGCACCATGCATGTCAGTTAAGAAACACTCTTTCATTTCACAACTCCCGTGCCCGTTTGGCTCGGCACGCTCCCAACAGTGAGATCCTGTAGGAGACGCTTGTAGTAGAGTTTGCTCACCTTAAGCACGTCTCTGGAGAAGTCTTCCTTGCTGGCGATGCGCAACTCGAAGCGCACGCCCTTGTCCTCTATGCCGCCGCCCGACTTCACCTGCAACACTCACGACATTAGAGCGACACGTCGACGTCACGTACTCGTATGTTAGTCCCAATCCATCACGTATGTAGAAGTGACTGAACGGCGAGGGCGTTTGGTGCTGAACTTTCGTAATAACTCGCTGTGCTACAGTCATTTAACAGCTAAGTGTTTTCATTTTGTGATTATCATCATCATATCTACCGAAAGACTTCTGTACCAGCTAACTTGTAAGCATCGTCGACCCCAGGGCTCCGCTGGCGTGCAAGCTCGCCCGTGATTGGTCAACTATATTTCGGATGGTGCGTTCAGTAGTAGGTACTGAACAGTGCTACTTAAATGTAAATATAGGACAAGACATTTTGTAAATATATTTAGTTTTTGAATTACTACACTAAGCTGTTTTAATTACCAGTACCCTTGGTAAACTTTCACTGCTGCTGAACACAGACCTACCCGTGCGTGTCGCCACACCAACCGTCGGCCACCAGCGTACGTGATTGTGAATATGTCACCCGATAATTGCAAAATATGAAGTTTTTAAAGTAAAAGTTTCGAATTTTCACGCCGGGCACGTTCCCTATAAATACATAGTTCTCACAAGACAGAAACGTATAAAATTGGCGGGTACGCCGAAAGGTTTCAGTACACGCCCACTCGCGACTTGCTTGCAGCGGCTACTGGCCGACAGACGCGGCGAGACTTCTCATCCATCGGTACAAATGCGCGCGCTTATAAAATGCGACGTCGCGCACCGCGCGTGTTCATATTACGTATAAGGTGCTATGAAACGTCGCGCGTTTACGAAGCAAAAATATTCGAATGTATTGTACCTATGTCATCAGATTATTGCAGACACTGTAAGATTGTATCATTGAAAATTATAAACAGATCATTTTAAAAGCTTTTATTTAACTTGCAATGTATGTATGTATGTTTGTTTGGGTGGAATCTTGCTACTCAAATTTGAAGCAGGTATCTTCAAATGATTGCTCTGAAATTTTGTATACACGTTTAATTTGGATGACAGTACACGATAAGCTGTGTGACGTCATTCTAAATCCAATATGGCGGAACATCCAAGATGGCGGAACTGTTATTTTTTACGCACTTCTACAATATGGGTATCAAATGAAAGGGCTAGTTGAGAGTAACGTTCAAACCTCGCGACAAGCTTTTATGATCAATTTTAAAGGAATAATAGCATTTAAATAAAAGTTTTTTTTTATATTTTTTAATACTATAAATCCCATTCAAATTCAATAATTTCTACTACATCCGTGCCTTATTGAGAAGAAAGAGTTGACGATCTCATCCGATAGATTATAAACTGTCGGCGTTTGCAATAAACCGGTGACATATACACATAGTGTAATGCAGTGTGATGACGTAGCGCTACGTTACCTCGTTGGTGCGGTGTCCGCAGATCTCGCAGGTGGTGCTCATGATGACCACCTCCTTGAAGTGCGGGATGTCTGCGAGCAACAGAACACATGTAGCACGCTTATACTCACACACCCGCGTCTCACGGTGCACAAACTTGGCGTACTTTTTCATTTAGTTTTTTTTTAGCTCCATCGTAGACTTTGTCTCTGTCATCTCCGACCTAGACTAGAGTCAAGAGCAAACCCATCACAAATATAATTTTAAAAAAAGTTGGGCAAATGTTCACAAAACTTTTGCAATAGAAAATATACCATAAAATCATTGAAATGAAGTTCATTTCTAATAAAAAGGCGAATATTTGCGCAAATACGCTAAGTGAAGTGCACTTTAAGATGCTTAATGGTATAATTGCACAAGTATTTTTTGTTTTTACTATTGGTAGGCACGCGTTTGACTACTATCTCACCTGTTGGTAAGCGATGATGTGGTCGAAGATGTAGCACGCCATATTTGTCAAAAGTTTAGGGAATACTTTCATTGTGCAATTTGCTAAGGAGTGCAATTCCCTGCCGGAATCTGTTCCCTGCTATAAGCAGGGAGTCTATAGGTAAAGAGTGAAGAGGTTATTTTTAGACAAACGTGCTCCAGCGCCGACCACATCACCGCTTACTTCTGGTCAAACGCGAGCCTAGCAATAATAATTAAACAAAAGATGTTAGGGTATATTTTCTATTATCCAAGTAACGCGAGCATTGTGATAAGTACGCCAAGTGAAGTACCTCCTCATCGATATCTACTACAAGCCCGGGTACATGAGCCTAGTTCTTCAAGGTAGGATAGCAAGGTGCGCTAGTAAGCTGGCAAGCTAATGAACCACTCTAGCCTCGTGTACACAGTTCTAAGCCGGGCCAGATAATAAGCCAGAATATTAAGTAGGAGCTTGCTATCTTAGCTTCAAAATCTAACCTCTTGATACACAGGCACAATAGCACACTAATACGAAGCTATTATCACGGGAATACGCGATCGTCTCGTTAATGTATTCGGCAAAACCGGAAGGCGCCCTCTGTCTACGCGAAGATGCGATACACATGAACGACGATCACGTTTCCGTGCGATTTTCGCTTTGTACAAAGACAATCTTGTGTGGTTTTGAAAGACGATTCAAAAATTAAATTACAGTCGATCAAACTGGTATGCAGGCAGATAACTTGCAACTACTTCTCAACAATTTTAAGAGTATTCCGAGTAGTCGATAACTAACACGCGGAAGTTATCGACGCGTCACAGAAAAGTCAAGTGCGATTAGATATCGAAAATTAATCCAACATTGACAGCAGCTAACGCGCGTTTGACAATTTCTAACATTACTTTTTCGCTCAAAAGTTATAAATTGACGAAGAAACATTGATATTTTTGCCAGTGTGCCAATTTTGCAAATCGACTGTACAGAAATTTAATTTAAACAGCCTTTTTGGCGGCAGGTAGATAGTTAATAAGGCGGACGCATAGTGCAATACATAATGCATAGGCAGAAAAAATAATAATTTATTACATTCATAACATCCCCACTGCGAATAGTTGTTGTTTTCAACTGCAAACAGATATGCATTTTTGTTTGGATTTTATCGACTTTAATTTTCGTAACAATGGTATACCTATTACTCATTTATTTAACAATTTATGTACACACATTTAATAAGAAGATACGAAGAAGGAAACAAAAATAGGTACAAACGTGATGCTTATTGGCTATTTTATTTTGCTTATGGTTTGCAAAATATAAAAAAAAATTGAAAAAATGGAGGAGAGGCCTGTGCTCGGCAGTGGGAGTTGAGAGGTTAGTAAAAATAATAACTAGGGCTTGCCGCCAAACGTGGGATTTCACTTGCAATTAGCGTCCAACGGGGGCCATTACTTTTAATTGGCGCCCAACGTGGGTCAGTACCTTTAATTGGCGACCAACGTGGGTCACTGCTTTTAATTGGCGCCCAACGTGGGTCACTACCTTTAATTGGCGACCAACGTGGGTCACTGCTTTTAATTGGCGCCCAACGTGGGTCACTACCTTTAATTGGCGACCAACGTGGGTCACTGCTTTTAATTGGCGCCCAACGTGGGTCACTACCTTTAATTGGCGACCAACGTGGGTCACTGCTTTTAATTGGCGCCCAACGTGGGTCACTACCTTTAATTGGCGACCAACGTGGGGCTATAAATAAAAACATGTACACTCACTGGTCATCTTCATGTTGGTATCGCAGGGCGCGTCGCAGTCGGGGCAGTTGGTGCGGAAGCTCATGACCTCGTCGGCCGCCAGCTGCTCGTAGGGCATGGCGCCCGGCCCGGCGGGCGACAGCAGATGCTCATCCTGCCCCGACAGCGACAGCCCGTTCACGTGGGGGATGACTGAGCTGTCGTCTGCCTAAGTTTTTAGCAATTTGGTTATAAATAACACAACTTAAAAGTCATTTTTAACTGGATAAAGGCGGTGTCCTAGCCGACTACCCTGAAGAAACACCCAAACAAACTCACGAATCCAAATCAGTAAAGAGTTTGGTGTGCTTGCATCGTCCACGTGTTGATTTTACAAAGTATAGCAATAAACATGTCATTTAATGATAATGATACAAGTGACAATGACACTAATTATATGATTGTTATTATTTATTGTATTCTGGTTTGAGGTATTTTTCCCCTTTATGTATTACTAGTTGACCCGCGCAACTTCGTATGCATCACAATTTTCATTACTGCTCCGCTCCTTCTGGTCTTAGCGTGATGATATATAGCCTTTCTCGATAAATATCTAACACTGAAAGAATTTTTCAAATCTGACCAGTAGTTCCTGAGATTAGCACGTTCAAGCAAACAAACAAACTCTTCAGCTTTATATATTAGTATAGATTTAACCGTCTCTAAATGCTGAAAAGAAATAATAATATAGTGTTCATATTCGTGTATGTGAAACATTTTGCGGGACAGAGGGTAACTTCTCTACCACTTTCACTTCTACAAACCTGCAGGCTTATAAATACAAAAAAAATATAACCATTGCTTAAGTTGAGGACTTTTTTATTTATAGAAAATTTGAATTAAGAATCCATGCGGTTCATTGGAAGAGCATGCCCGGACCCTAGATATTCTGTGCCAATTAACATCCCGATTTCTGATAGTGAAATAAAGCATGTAGTTAACAAGTTTGTATGGATATGCCTGCTATTTTCAGGCCCCATTGGTAGCCAACGACTGAGTAAGTTCTTTCTTAGGCACACAGCACGCCGCGTACCTCGTTGTGGTGGCTGTCGTAGATGCCGAGCGAGCGGTTCTGCGCGTCGTTACGCTCGAACGAGTAGCACCGTGAGCGAGGGTCGCGTCGCGGCGCCTCGGGGTTCTCCAGGAAACAGTTGCCTGACGGAGGAGAAACAGTTCTATGTACAGGCAATACGATTCAATTCCGCAATACACAACTACGCGACTCCGGACTTCAGTAGAAGCAATCGTTTTGAACTTCCCACTGCATGGCCACTACACTGCGGATCAGGCCTTACAGGCTTAGTTTAGCGAAATGAGATTGTATTCACGGAGTAATTGATTAAACAGATTGTACTGATTCATTATCCTCCATGCAAGGTGCGAAGGTACCATACAACTCGACGCAGTCGACGCCCAACAGCTTCTTATTGCAATATAGTGCCTTATACTGAGCCTGTCCAAGTTCTTCCCGCTCCATTTTTGTTCGTTCCCACGACGCGCGACGTCGGCATCGTGTAATCTTCACGGACAAGAGAGGTCCCGGTCTATAAGCTACCGCGTTGCTTTGATAGTGAGTGTGCAGACGACACCAACACAACGTGGTACCCGGTAGACAAGGGGCCAGGGCTCTTTATCAATCAATCAATATATAACCCTCCCGTTACTGACTGATCGAGTGAGGATCTGGGGGCTCTGGACTATTAGTCCTATAAGGGAAGTTGTAGCAATGTTTTTTCGCTTTTTCTTTCTTTCGATGTAGTGGCAGATCAAGGATTGTCAAACAAGGGGGGGCTTGACCCCGCTGTGGGAAGGTTTTAGCTAAGTATACACTAAAAAACTAGCCAACAGCGAGTCAGACTCGCACACGAAGGGTTCCGATGATTATGATTGTTATAGACAAAAAATAATAAAAATTAAAGTTTGTGGTAAAACTTGAATATTTATTATTTTTTGTCTATAACAATCATAATCAGCCTATATTGTTCCCACTGCTGGGACACAGGCCTCCTCTTTTTCGAGCGGGAGTGAGCTATAATCCACCACGCGGGCCCAGTGCGGGTTGGTAGATGTCACCTGTCTTCGGATTTTTGATTCTTTGACATGCCGGTTTCCTCACGATGTTTTCCTTCACCGCTTTGAGAGCAGTTCTGATAAAATAATTTGCACAAAGTAAAGCGCCTGTATGGGTTCGAACCTACGACTTACAACTGGCCATTACCACTATTTGTGAAAATTACAACTGTCTGCTCTATTACGGTTCTTGAGATACAGCCCGCTGACAGACAGACGGACGGACGGACAGAGGAGGCTTAGTAACAGGGTTCTGTTGGTTACCCTACGGGTACGGAATCCTAAAAAGTGACAAGCTCACCAGTGATGTCAGTGAGCTCGATGGTCCAGGGCGCCACCTGCCCCCGCTGCAGCGCGCCCAGCTTGTCCACGAAGGCCTGGATCTGCGCCGCCTCGCGCGGGTGATCCTGTAGCCGCGCCACCTGGTCCTGAGTGAGGCCGCTGATGGCGCGGGACAGGATACCTTCCACTGTGGTCACCTCTGAAACGAATTTCGAAAAGTCATAGCTGTATAATGAAACCTGGATCTCCTGGTCTGTTACCCCGCTTACTTCTTCCAAACCACAAAATGGATTTTAAAATGACTTTCACTAGTACCGATGCCGAATTTGACGGGAGTTTCACTGGCAGACAGCTGCTGTTACAAGGAGTCTCTAAGGCAACTTTTGACGGGACTTTCACTGGCAGACAGCTGCCGTTACAAGGAGTCTCGAAGACAACTTTTGACGGGACTTTCACTGGCAGACAGCTGCTGTTACAAGGAGTCTCGAAGGCAACTTTTGACGGGACTTTCTCTGGCAGACAGCTGCTGCTACAAGGAGTCTCGAAGGCAACTTTTGACGGGACTTTCACTTGCAGAAAGCTGCTGCTACAAGGAGTCTCGAAGACAACTTTTGACGGGACTTTCACTGGCAGACAGCTGCTATTACAAGGAGTCTCTAAGGCAACTTTTGACGGGACTTTCACTGGCAGACAGCTGCTGTTACAAGGAGTCTCGAAGGCAACTTTTGACGGGACTTTCACTGGCAGACAGCTGCTGTTACAAGGATTCTCGAAGATAACTTTTGACGGGACTTTCACTGGCAGACAGCTGCTGTTACAAGGAGTCTCGAAGACAACTTTTGACGGGACTTTCACTGGCAGACAGCTGCTGTTACAAGGAGTCTCTAAGGCAACTTTTGACGGGACTTTCACTGGCAGACAGCTGCTGTTACAAAGAATCACGCTAACGAAGGAAAGCACTTTTAACAATGGCGAAAAAACGTACAGAAAGTAGTTATTATAATAATTTGTCCGGCAGAATCGACGAGTTGCTAGTCTGTCGGTTTTTAGCGGTCGCATTTTGGGGAATGTGTGACGGAATTGCAAAATTGAATTCCGGCAAGCCCGTTCCATCACCGGATTACAAGACGAACGGTGATGCGCCACCGGTACACGGTGGACATCCCAACCACACGCACAAAACGATTTAGGAACACATTCATAGTGTGTACAGCTAAGGAGTGGAATTCCCTGCCGGAGCCTGTGTTTCCTGATAGCTACAACCTGGGAGTCTTTAAGTCAAGAGTGAATAGGTTACTTCTGGGCAAGCGTGCTACATCTTCGACCACATCATCGCTTACCAACAGATGAGATAGTGGTCAAACGCGTGCCTATCAACAGTAAAAAAAAAGAATAACCCGTTCGAAAGAGTGATCGCGGTCCTGGATCGCAAAAGGCAATTGAAGGGACATGGGTGGGATTCTGTGAGTAAGACTTTGTCACTCCCTTCCGCTCAGGGTGGGGGGAGTCACTTGATGATTTAACATAAAAAGGTAGTTTACCTCCTTTCTGGCTCTGCGCGGGTATCTCGAAGTCGAGGTGCGGTATCTTGATGCAGGTGTGGTCGCTCTTCACCACCTGCCGGTTGAGGTCCGCTGGTCCTTCAACGCGCAGGATCCAGCTGCAATCACAGGTCATTGACTTCATACATCTCCAACCTACGGTCTAGGACCAACAGCCTTCGTACTTTCCGAGATGCTGAGGATACTCTCTATGTCACCCATCTACAGACCGTCCTCGTGTGTTGCTAAACCTTGAAGGTCGACCCGTGCGCTTGTATTAATCAGTCACGATCTTCCTAATATTGCCCAATATATAATCATCATATCAGACGAAAGACGTCCACTGCTGGACATAGGCCTCCCCTAAAGAGTTTTGGGTTTGAAATAATCGCCACGCTTCGCAGGCGGGTTGGCGATCGCAGTTTATGGTGTTGCGTTTTACAGAGAACGCTGCTGCCCATTCTCTGGTGAGTCCCTTAGTCCCTAAGTAGTTTTATTTGCATAAGACATGGTGTACAAAGTTGTTTTACAGACATTATAGATCTTACATGTTTTACCTACTACAGACCTCCCGGCGGCGCGGGCGTTTCGTTAGAGACTGTGTACGTTTATTTCCCTCGCTATAATACCGCAGACCATGAGACTGTACATGGTGTACCAGAACGGTGTGGTCAAATTTAAGGATGTGGTACAGACTATCAAACTGAATAACTGAACTGAACATTGGAATGTGTAATTTTCTATTATTATATTTTTCATTTTTAGATTTTTTTATAGTAACACGTTTCTATACAAACATTTTAACCCTATTTACGATTTTAGTACGAAGTGTTTCGTATATCCACAGATCGTGCTTTTCGGGAGTCAACAATTTCGGGCAGTAAACGTGTCATATAATTTTTTTTTAGCCTTTGTTCCATTTTATTTTCCCAGAAGTCATCGTTCTTTAATATCCTCTCCACTTTCAGAGGCTGATCCGCTATCGTAATTTAAATTTTGAGGAAAAACCATGTGGCTTTTCCTCAATTGTTTTGAGAGAGCTCATTTGACATCTAGACTTTATAGTGTTTCGAAATTTCCACGAGTTGGTAAAAAAAACTGATAGTCAATTATTCTTCTTCCTTCAATTCGTATCTAGTAGATGATGCACAGACTGAAAAAATATTAGTTATTAGAATGTTTAATCACTGAAAAGGTAAAACAGAAATGTGTGGTCAAACATTATGAGGAGTCGGATAAATACGTCACCGGAAAATGGCAAACTCCGTAAGATTGTAATAAATCTGTATTCACTTATAGACAGAGGTAGGTTATCACCCTGGGTGCCGACTGAATACCCAATATAAATGTCATGCTACACGTGGGTGTAGCATTTAATTTTTTTCTGGATTGCCCATTTACTAGTACAGTTCCCGGCACGCAAGTTTACGCGCGGTTAGGCAAGATGGCGGGTAGAATGCCATCTCACTCGCTCCTATACGTTCGTTGCATACGTGTGTCCCGCTCGCTTAATGCAATACGACGTGTTTTTTTTTTCAATTATTTATTTTGTTTTTATCTACTATTTGATTTGTTTTCTTGTGTGTTTTTGTGGTGTTACTTTTTGATATTGTAATTGTCTTTGTTACTTGATTATAATATAATACGTATAAACAAAAAAATATTCTAGGAACGTAACACTTGTTTACGCGATTGCACCTGCGCGGTCGACTCTAAAACCTAACTTCGGAGGGGTAAACAACGGTGATGCGAACTGTAATTGAATATGTTTGAAATATACACATATCCGTGGTTCTGTTTGTCTTAGTAAGTGGCCATGTTCCTGAACTCCCTGGGACTCGTTCTCCTTTTTATCCCTATAGTATGGAATATAAAAAGAAGTCTGTTAATTACTATTAATTTATTACAAATATACAGTGTATTTGCTCAGTAAATATTTATTTGTCATAACTATTTTCTATATAATAATTAGTTGAAAAATACCTTGTCTCCCCCTTTTCACCTAATAAGGAGCCTAGTGCATCCTGTTTGTTAGTGTAACTGAAAATAATTAATAATACATTTTTTTTAAAACCTACCTAAAAGTCTATTCAATTTCTTACGGGCTGTTGTTGATGATGATGATGAAACTTGTGATTTATATAAATACAAATGTTACTAAATAACAGGAATACTTTGTGTCCGATAATATTTGATTTTCGATAGATTTCTGCCTTTTTTTTCTCTACAAAAATAAATTAATTCATTTTTAGATTCAAGAAATAATAGCCAATTCTAAGAATTTTCGTTATTACAACTATATTTATTTACCTAAGAACTGCAGGTGCCTTGTGTTTTTTCAACTTTTTCTTCTGATTTTTCCGTGAAAATAAAGTTAATTTTTTCGACCCATTTTCTAAAAAATAAACACTATTTTACTAACAGTACAACACAAAACATGAATATGTATGAATAACATTATGAAATCATAAACTTTCACACTCCATAAATAAAAAAAAAAAATTTACTCACACTCTCAAAACTGGTTAGGTCTAGTACAGAATCACGCGCGATTCAAGAGTTTCGTCGGGAGCGGCGAACGTCACGGGCGACACAGGTCCGTCGTCAACAAGCCCTTGGGCGCGACTGAACTGAATGTCTCGACTTCTCGAGCGAGAGAGCGCATCGGTTTATAAGGCATTATTATTTAGATATTTTATTACAATTAAATAATTTTTTAAATATTTAATGCTCATTGTTATTTTCAATAAATTCTTTATTGGGTTTTTTCAGCGTGGATCACAATTTTTTTTAAGTACTAGTTCATTGAACTTTAAAAAAATACATTGTAGACTTACTAGTAGCAGTAGGTATACTACATGCCCAGTATTTAGGACATTTTTCAGATTGTAATTTGCTACCAGTAAGCTAAAAAAGCAATTGCAAGACCTGGTGTTTCGTGCTTCCGTAAAAACATGTGTTAGGTTTTTATTTTTCGTAATTTATATTGAGTAGTTATTCAAATTTGAATGAGTACACTTACTTGATGAATAAGTGATAAATAACTGTGCATTAAGAAACGGATATTTCTGTTTTAGACCGCCAAAATTGATAGGGACTCTTAAGACAAGCCACTTGTGGATTTTTAAGACACACCAGTTAAAGAAAATCCCGCTAAAATCGTTGAACTCGTATTTCAATGAATAAAAATAGTTCGGTTTTTAGGGTTCCGTACCCAAAGGGTAACCAACGGAACCCTATTACAAAGCCTCCACTGTCCGTCCATTCGTCTGTCTGTCAGCGGGCTGTATATATCAAGAACCGTAACAGGTAGACAGTTGTCATTTCAACACATTGTGTATTTCTGTTGCCGCTGTAATAACAAATAATAAAAAACCGGCCAAGTGCGAGTCAGACTCGCATACTTAGGGTTCCCTAACATAAACCCTATTTTTTATTATTTTTTGTTATAGCGGCAATAGAAATACACAATCTGTGAAAATTTCAACTCTGAAATGGAATGGATTTTCCTGTATTATATTGGTAAAGGTCTAGCACCTCCGTTTATTTTCCTGTATTATATTGGTAAAGGTCTAGCACCTCCGTTTATTTTCCTGTATTATATTGGTAAAGGTCTATCACCTCCGTATATTTTCCTGTATTATATTGGTAAAGGTCTAGCACCTCCGTTTATTTTCCTGTATTATATTGGTAAAGGTCTATCACCTCCGTTTATTTTCCTGTATTATATTGGTAAAGGTCTAGCACCTCAGTTTATTTTCCTGTATTATATTGGTAAAGGTCTATCACCTCCGTTTATTTTCCTGTATTATATTGGTAAAGGTCTAGCGCCTCCGTTTATTTTCCTGTATTATATTGGTAAAGGTCTATCACCTCCGTTTATTTTCCTGTATTATATTGGTAAAGGTCTATCACCTCCGTTTATTTTCCTGTATTATATTGGTAAAGGTCTAGCACCTCCGTTTATTTTCCTGTATTATATTGGTAAAGGTCTATCACCTCCGTTTATTTTCCTGTATTATATTGGTAAAGGTCTATCACCTCCGTTTATTTTCCTGTATTATATTGGTAAAGGTCTATCACCTCCGTTTATTTTCCTGTATTATATTGGTAAAGGTCTATCACCTCCGTTTATTTTCCTGTATTATATTGGTAAAGGTCTATCACCTCCGTTTATTTTCCTGTATTATATTGGTAAAGGTCTATCACCTCCGTTTATTTTCCTGTATTGTATTGGTAAAGGTCTAGCACCTCCGTTTATTTTCCTGTATTATATTGGTAAAGGTCTATCACCTCCGTTTATTTTCCTGTATTATATTGGTAAAGGTCTATCACCTCCGTTTATTTTCCTGTATTATATTGGTAAAGGTCTATCACCTCCGTTTATTTTCCTGTATTATATTGGTAAAGGTCTATCACCTCCGTTTATTTTCCTGTATTATATTGGTAAAGGTCTATCACCTCCGTTTATTTTCCTGTATTATATTGGTAAAGGTCTATCACCTCCGTTTATTTTCCTGTATTATATTGGTAAAGGTCTATCACCTCCGTTTATTTTCCTGTATTATATTGGTAAAGGTCTAGCACCTCCGTTTATTTTTTCAACATTTTTGGCTCAGTAGTTTCGGAGATAAGGGAATGGTCATTTTTCGTCTAATTTCTCAAATAACAAAAATATATAATTAAAACCCTCACAGTAAACCCTTTTAATTTGATATTTCACACAATATTGTTCAAAAAACTTTTTTTTTTTTTAATTTTCTAGTTTGACCCCCAAAAGTGACCAACAAATAATTAACGAAAAGCTTCCCGTGTTTGGGTCACAGAAGTAAAAGGTATACCAAATTTCAAGAGAATCGGTCCAGCGGATCCGGCGAAAACTGGCTGACAGGCGGACAGACAGACAGACACCCGAATGATTCTATAAGGGTTCCGTTTTTTGTTAGGAACCCTAAAAACCAACGTGATTGGGGTCGGCTTCCAGTCAAGCCGGATTTAGCTGAATACCAGTATTTTACGAGGAGCGGCTGCCTACCAGACCTCCACAACCCATTAACTGGGTAACACGGTTACGGTCTAATTTGACAACCAAACGTGACCCCCATACTAAAAATGTAATAATGTACGTAACGCTTCCGTGTTTGGGTCACAGAAGTCTATCTGTGTACCAAATTTCAACAGAATCGATCCAGTGAATCTGGAGAAAACTGGCTGTGACAGGCGAACAGACAGACATCGCATAGCTCGCATCCTGCCATATAAAAACGTAGCTTAGTTAAATCGGTTTTCACCAGTGCCATGCTATGTGAACCAATGAATATGATTGGTGAACATCCAACGCATCCATAGCAACTCTTTTCTCCCCAAGCCATACCACTTATTACTTGTCTCGATCACTGTGAAAAGACCGAAATTGAAAAATCTAAGAACTATTTTCTTCACTTAGTGAAATCTCGTTTATACTTTTTTTAGGGTTCTGTACTCGGAGGGTAACCAACAGAACCATATTTACTAAGTCGCTGTCCGTTCGTGTCTGTCAGCGGGATGTAAGTATCCCAAGAACCGTAAAAGGTAGACAGATAAAATTTTCACAGATTGTGTATTGCTATTGCCGCTATAACAACAAATAATAAAAATTAAAGTTTCCTGGTACAAACCCCTTAAGTGTGCCTTAGTGTGCGAGTCCGACTTGCACTTGACCAGTTTTTTTCTTATGACCATCTGCCAGCCGTTTCGTCCGCGTGTATGTTGCAAATTCATCTGCCTAGCCTTTTCCCAACTATATTGGGGTGTATGTTGCAAATTACCCCAAGGAAAAAAAGGAACCGCGACGCCATCTACCCAACTAGCAGTGAACTACTTCGTCGAAATCCTGCATCGCGCAAGCAGAGTTTACCGTGCGATTTGAACATGTACATCAGCCCGAATGTCATCTATTGGGCAGTAGCCCGCCAGGCACTACAACTGTCTGGTCGAAGGATCCTCCTTTTTTAATGGAGGTGTGCGGAACTTTACTCTCTGCACCGCACACCTCCATAGAACCGACACTCTTCACTACACTACTAAGGGAGAACTTCTCTGGATAAACTCCTACACATTCACACAGAGCTCATATATTGTTGGTTTTTTTGGGCCACTTTTAGAAAGCCTGACTGTTTGTGGCTCTGTCAGCGGGCTATGTCTCAAGAACTGTAATAGGTAGACAGTTGAAATTTTCACAGATTGTGTATTTCTATTGCCGCTATAACAACAAAAATAATAAAAATTATGGTTTATAGGTGCGAGTCCGACTCGCTCTTGACCGGTTTTTTTATTTTTTTAGTTCGATACGGTATACTTGCCATTTGGTTCCGTAAAAATTTGATTCAGTTTGGTTCAGCAGTTTTTATTTTATGTGTATTTTTGCTTATTTCAATTTCTGGGTAGAGGAAGACGTCGTCCAAGTACCACCACTTAAAAGTGAAAAATAAAACCTTATTACAAAATAATATAACGACTTCCACATAAAAGCGGTTGGTGTTAAAAAAACTAAGAAACAAAACCAAAGACACCGACTTCCGAAATTATGGTTATTTTATGCTTTGTAGAGTTTTGTTAAAAAAATATAACCAACTTGGTTATATTTTTTTGTACATTGAATATTATTGGTCATACAGCCAGCCACAGAGGAGCTCGTGGCTAGATAATAACAGCCGCACAGGTCGATCTTCAAGGTTAAGCAACGCTTGCGAAGGGAGGTCTGTGGATGGGTGACCATCTTAACATACCGAGTTTCCTCCATGCCTCGGAAAGTCGTTGATCCCGGTTGACATTTGTAGATCTTTGGCAGTCGTTACGCATAGTCAGAAGTCAGTAAATCTAACTCCAATCTTGCCATGAAGTACCGTGTTACCCAGTTAATGGGTTGTGGAGGTCTGGTAGGCAGCCGCTCCTCGTAAAATACTGATATTAAAGATAATTATAAATCATCATATTTATTACCACACCACACACCACCACAGTGTTTCTTTTTAACCCAAAGGTTGACTGGTAGAGAATGGCTTGTTGCATTAAGTCTGCCTATGTACCACTATTGCATATGAAGTTTAAATAAATAAATAAATATTCAGCTGAATCCGGTTTGACTGGAAGCCGACACCAATATTTTATTTTTATTTTTATTTTTTATTTTATTTTAAAAAGTACAGTGACAGACTACAGACTAAGACAATTCAGCACAGCTATGACAATATATTTTACATAAATCTGAAGTCCAATTATAACTGTACACAGCACTCAATATCTAATAAATGCTTCATTAGTGACAATAGTGAAAGTAGGTTACATAATTATTTAATATGGAGAAGTTACTAAACGACAGTGTTGAATTACAATTTATACAAATAATTTCTAAATTCGTTAAAACTGCTAAAAAACAAGTCTACCTCAGAAAATATTGCGTTATATTGACTGCACATTCTGGACAATGGATTGTTTTCTGAAACGTTATTATTACTAGCGGGAATACTGAATAATTGTGGAGTGCGCACAGATCGAGTTGGTATCTTAAAGTTTATCTGGCCTAGTAATTGAATGTCAAAGGTTCCATTAGCAATTTTATGCAATATACTTAAATCACCAACCCATCCTCTTCTCTCAAGACTCTTCATGTGAAAGTGGGTGAGTCGCTGATTGTAATTGGGTAGTTTACGTCTGAGACCATATTTCGCACTTAAAATTCTGACAAATCGTCTCTGTATAGATTCTATGCGATCTATGTGAGTGTTATATATTGGAGACCACACAGACGAGCAGTACTCCAATAAAGATCTTACCAAGGAGTAGTACAGTACTAACAAAGATTGCGGGTGTTTAAACGGTTTGGTATGTCGTAGTATAAAAGACAGCAAACGGTTAGCCTTGTTACAAATGTGATCATAGTGTGGTCTAAATGACAAAACCGAATCAAACATCACACCCAGGTCACGTACCACTTTTACCCTATCTACTACTACTCCCCTGATATTGTAGTCATAATTAATTATATTTTTAATATTTTTCGAAAATGTTATAACCTGGCATTTTTTGGAGTTTAATGACATTGAGTTCTCATCGCACCATTCCACGATTGTTTTGATATCCGACTGAAGAGCCTCACAGTCATTATTATTTGTGATACTCCTGAAAATTTTTATATCATCAGCATAAGCTAGGCATTCGCTTTTAATTTTGCTCAGCAAATCATTTACGAATACTAAAAACAACAGTGGGCCCAGATTCGAACCTTGGGGCACTCCAGACGTTGCTACAAATGGTATAGAGTCATACCCGCTTAGTGCAACTAGTTGCGTTCGATTTAACAGATAGGACGAGAGCCATCTATAAAGAGTCCCGTGAATCCCGACATGGTACATCTTTTTAAGTAGTATAAGATGATCAACCCGATCGAAGGCTTTCGAAAAGTCCGTGTATATGGAGTCTACCTGACGTTTACAATTAAATGAATCACATAAATATGTTGTGTAGCACAATAAATTAGAGTTCGTTGATCTACCAGTGATAAATCCGTGCTGTCGTGTATCCAATATGTGTCTAAGGTGAGTGTACATGTGTTCATAAACGAAACCCTCAAATATTTTGGCAAACAAGTTTAATATACATATCGGTCTGTAGTTGGTGACGTCACTCCTATCACCAGATTTATAGATAGGTGTGACTTTAGCTATCTTCCATAGACTTGGAAATGTACCTTCATGTAGGGATTTATTAAATATAATAAGCAAGGGAGTCACCAGGGTAGTAGCGCATAACCGGATAAAGATAGGTGGTATACCATCAAAGCCTCCATTCTTTGAGAGATCAATGTTGTGTAACTTTTTCAGTAGCTCCCTTTTCGATATATTTAGATTGCCAATGGAGTAGTTGGATGGCTGGAAATTGGGTGTATAGTTATCAGATTTACTAGGGCAGTACACTGATGAGAAGTAACTTGCAAATAAATCAACTATGTCTTTACCCGTATTGCCCACTCTATCATGATAATATATACAGCTAGGGATGTTATTTGTTACACGTTTGTTCTTGGTGTAACGCCAAAAGGCTTTTATATTAACCTTGAGGTCGTCTTCAATTCGCTGAATGTATTCTTTAAAGCAGTGATTTGTAACAATTTTGGCCCTTGATCTCAGTAGAGAGAAAGTATCGTAGTCTCTGGGATTCCCAAAACGTTTATATTTGGAATGAGCCTTGGATTTAGATGAAAGTAATCTAATTAAATTTTTTGAAAACCATACCGGATATTTATTACTTCCGACTCTACATTTCGGAGTATGCTTTTCTATGATCAAATATATGTTATTGTAAAAGAACTGCGTAAAGTCTTCACAACTCATAGTCAACGCATGTTCCGCCCAATTTATTTGTGACATATCTCTTTTACAACTGTCATAATCAGTTTTACGGAAACATAGTTTTTCGATATAGCTGTGTAATATGAAAGATGCGGCTTTGTTATTGAGTATGAGTTCAAATGGGGGGTGATGCATGTCAAGGCGACTTATAGGCATAGATGGTGTTAATGTGAACAAGTCTGGGCAATTAGTAATAAACAAATCTAATATTCTACCATTTTGGTTCGTTATGTGATTGAGCTGACTAACAGTGGTTGTTTGGAACAAGTTAAACAGTGATTTAGATTTTTCACAGTTGTGATTTAGAGGGCAGCCCGACTCTGCTGACCACTTTATATCGCCTAGATTGATATCACCCAGAATACAAGTCATGTGATTAGATGAACTAGTGATTTTGTCACTGCATTTGTTGAAAAACTCACAGACTACATTTACCGGAAGATATTCTGGAAGGTAGACAACACAGAAATTTATAGTAAGAGACCGGTTCACTATAACTTGAACCCATAAATCTTCCAAAAACTCAGATTTCCATTCTTGTTTAATTGAAATGTGAAGTTTCTTTGAGTAGGCAATAAGTACACCTCCACCGTGGCACTTTCCATAACGGGAGCGGAATACAGAATCTCGATCTCTGCGCACCACACAGTATCTGTCATCGAAAATTTCAGAAGACAATATATTATCATCAAGCCAGGTCTCACATAAACAAATTATATCATAGTTATTGCATAGTACAGTGTTATAAATATCAATAGTTTTACTTTTCATACCTCTTATGTTTTGATAGTATATTGAGAGATACATTTTGTTTTTAATTTTTCCAATCAACTACAATACAAAACAGAAAAATAAAGACAGTCGAAATAATGTTAACATATGAGATCAAGACTTGAGTTATTTTTAATTAGAATAAATTTAGAGTCTACTGTTTTTCTTACATATATATGACCATTTTTAACCCATACAAATCTATATCCCAACTCTTTAGCCTTTTTACGTGCGGCAGCATGTAACGACTTATTGCCTGGAGACAAATGCTCTGATACAAATACCGGCTTCTTATCCCCCGCAATGCCCAGTAATGAGGTGTTCAGCTTTTCATTGGGGTTGGATTTATTGTATCTGTATACAGCAGAGTAAAATTCATCACGAATCCTCACATTTTTAAATTTTACAACTATAGCACGGGGAAGCTTACTTTCCTTATTTTGTTTAGCAACCCTGGTACACTTAATAATATCATCCTCCTGCAGCTTATGACCAACCACTTTAGAACATTGCTGCAAAAGGGTAAGTAAGTTTTCGCTCTGAAACTCAGGAACACCCTGTATTTCTAAGTTATTTTCTCTAAGATGTTGCTCCAGATTGTTGAGGCGTTCGGATAACTCTGCTACAGTATTATTGATAGCAATAAACTTTTTTGATAGTAAGGCATTATCCTTGACTAGTGTTTCGACCATTTTCTTCATTTCATCATGCATTGTGCTCATGGTGTCAACAGAATGACGAAAATCCAACATATCGTTCTTAATCGACAACAACTCAGTCTTTAAAATACTTGTGATCATCCCTGGTATTTCAGCCTTGATTGCTTTGAGTACTTGTTCACTTATCGCCGATACAAGGTCTTCATCCTTTTTATGTGAAGAATGAGTATAAACTGGCTTCGGCGGAGATAATGGTTGACAGTCCGATGGCTTTTTTCTCACTGTGATGTTTTCACGGCTCATTGTTTCGTCGCTAGATATATGAGAGCTTGCCTCATCCTCCTTAATATTGCGCACGGGCGTGTTCGTGTTGCCAACTTTCGGCAATTTACTTATACACTCGTGACATTTCCATTTGGTTTTCATCTCTCTGCTCATAGAAGTGAATATTTTTTTATCAAGGATATTCGCGCAATCGAGATCATAAAATTTATTGCACTTGATGCATTTTAAACAATCGTTGTTACCTATGATATGTTTACAACCACCACAAACAGTACCCTTAGACGCCATCTCTGATCCTATCCTTGAACTACTCTGGACACCGTAAAGCTCAGGTGTGTAATGCACACTATTGAATCAATATGTTGTCCAAGCGATTTCTTAACAAGATAACAGATGTCGTTGTATCACCTTATTGCTATCAGGAAACAGGTCGCCAATTTCAAAGTGCAGATCCACTGTCCCGATGGCGCGTTGGCTTGAGGCCCGCTTACGAATATGGTGTCGCGGGTTCGAATCCCGCTGTCCACACAGCCCTTTTTCCAATTTGTAATTAGTGGCTTATAATTGTCAAAAATATTTCTCACCAATGAATTCGCAAGTTGGGATGATAGAGGCCTCAAGGGAGTGTCTTGAATTTGGTTTCTCGCTCTAACCACCCACTAGGAGGAGTCACTCGTAACAATTCCACAGGAAGAAACGAGAGGCACCGAGTTCAGATCACCGGCCAATCGCGAATTTAGAATAACAGAATTTAGCACTTTCCAAAACATACAGCAACACACGACCGCTCAAAGCGAAGCCCACAGGACATATATAGTTGGGAAAACGGCAGGCAGATGATACAGGCAGCCCTGGCAATGAAAAACCAGTTGCTAACAAAGTACCAGTCAACAAAGCTATTCGGTATACAGACAAAAATATTAATTTTTGCACAGCACTGCCAATGTTTATTTCTAATGCGGGCATTATAACTTTTTAAGCTTTTGACATACTTACGAGTGTGTTGTACAATAATAGTCTACTCAGCACACTCACAACATTGTTTAAAAGTAGCTACAAGTTATCTGCCTGCAAACCTAATAACTTTGTTGACTGTACTGAGTGAACAGCGGTGCACATGCTCGTTGAGTGCACAGGGCTCACCGAAATATGGAAACAAAACCTGGGACCTTTGACCTCTCGTACAGAACTCCTGAATAAACTGGGAGTCCTGATCTGGTTCTGGAGGAAGGTTGGCTGGTTGAAAAGACCGCCATACTGCCGTGGTATTTCTCAAATGCCGTTATCTAACATCTGATCTATTTTGAACTTTTGGTGACATCATCATTATCATATTATCAGCCGAAAGCCGTCCACTGCTGGACATAGGCCTCCCCCAAGCGTCGCCACAACGACCGGTCTAGCGCGTCTCGCATCCATCGGCTACCCGCGACCTTCACCAGGTGCACGGTCCACCTTGTGGGAGGCCGCGCCAACGTTACGTCTTCCGGTACGCGGTCGCCACTCCACTTGAATTTTTCGGCCCCATCGACCATCTGTTCTGTGAGCAATGTGTGACGATACATTAATGAGAAAATAATATCTTTCGATCTGCGTTTGCGAATTTTCAACATCTTGAATAGTTTTCTACCAGATTTCTACCGGCATTTTAGATATAGGTACCACAGCAGCATGGCTCACATACAATGGTCAATGGAATAAGCGCAGAAACCAAACCCCCTATAAACTGATAGTCTATACTAATATTATAAAGAGGAATGATTTGTATTTTTGTATGTAATGAATAACTTAATAACTAGACCGATTTGAAGTATGGTTTCAGCAATGGAAAGCTACATTATCAGGGAGTAACATAGGCTATATATTTTATCCCCATACTCCCACCGGAACAGGACCTACGCAGGTGAAACGTAGGTTGACGTCTGCTAGTAGTATAGAATATAGTGAGTACTCACGTGACCCCCTTCTCTGCGTAGGCCCCCCCCGGCTGCAGTTCATTGTTCTGGTAGCCGCACTCCTCGCATGAGAACGACATCACCACCACATTCTTGTAGTATGGAATGCGTGTCAGCAGGATACGGGTCATGCCCTGCAATAATTACATGCAACTACTTATACAAGGAAGACGCAATGTTGGCGCGGCCTCCCACAAGGTGGACCGATAGCCTGGTGAAGGTAGCGGGTGCCCAATGGATGCGAGACGCGCAGATCCGGTTGTTGTGGCGACATTTGGGGGGAAGCTTATGTCCAGCAGTGGACGTATCTCAGCTGATATTATGATGATGATGACTCATACAATTTCATAAATTCCATCATTATTTTCCTGTCCTTATCTCATGTTATTTATGGTCGGCACAACATGTTTTTCTCCTCCATTGAGTCAATAATAAGTTGTCATATAGGTACAAAATATAATTATTTATTAAAGTTTACTTTATTGTACATTCAACCAACCAAACAAACATTTCAGCTGAATATTACTACATCCCCAGTTATTGAACCCGCTTCCACCAAAACAAAAATAAGATTATTAAAATGAACATTAAAAATAAAAGAGATGCTGTGCTGTGTGCGGCACATTCACAATCATCAGTACAGTAACCAGCCCAGTTCAGTAAAAAAATTGTCTATGAGAGTAGGGAGTCCGTTGAATTCGGTTGAGTATTGTTGGGGGCTTTCACTAATGAAGCTGTATTCCAGCAAATTTTTTTTGACCTTTTATTATTTTTTGAATCTTGTTTAATTTTTACAATGAAAAAGTGCGTCTGTTTGGGAGGAATAAACTATTTTTCTTTCTTTCTTACTTAAATGGCAAACTATGTATTATATTCACCAATTAAAAGACCATTTCCATAGGCTTTAAGATGTCTATGGCACTGGCCTGTCTACTGGCACACAGCCATACAGTTTGATTGAGTGCTCTACTGCTTCCTGTACTGGTCTAGTTACTGTACCAACAGTAAACGGGTCCTTAACCTCTGCTATCGATCCTTCGGCGTCGCGGCGCCGCTAACATACACAAACAATTATTTTAGCTACATAATGCTGCAAACTTTCATGTCTTTGACCAACATTAATTTGAAAGAAAGCTTACAGACTAATAACAAACTTAAAAAACATTCGTAGGATCGAAAAACGGCTAATAACAATCCCCGACATGTGTGAATCTAGTTAGGAAATAATTAGCGTTGACTAAGAAAATTTTACGTTGTACAGCGATTTGTGAACTAAGAAAAACAACAACTATTCTTTAGCTTGATAATCCTCACTAAGTAACTGTGGATTTAAAGTAGTTTTCAAGGCAAAAACATGTTGTTTTGGGCACGTTTGAGCGGTCTCTGTGTTTACGTACGTTAGCGTGACAATTCATGCAAAGCGACTCGATCTCGGTCACGGCGGGCTCGTCCAACTCCTCGCCGCCAAACTGCTGAAACACCGGCTCTGGTCTTTCAGTCGACATTATTGGTAATACGCAAAACTTTCAGTTAAAAACACGACGCAATAAACAGCTCTCGCACGTTTTCTTGACTGAATGTCAGTGAACACAGCTGACAGTGACAGTAACAGCACACAAACATGCCCCTGCACAATGTTTTGACGTTTAGTTGACAGCTGTGAATAGGCAAAGGAATCTTTTAGAACGTTCGAGAAAGGTTGATATATTATTTTCAGTTTTACAAGCAAAGAAATAATATTATCTTCTTGCAGTTAATTAAAGTCAAAGACATTGGAAATGCATAAAAATATAATTTGGTATGGTGACTACAACTACTTGCTTACATATTTTCTTCGTAATATTGAACCGGTAGTTATAAGTACAAAGATTTGAACATGTTTAGTTTAGAAAGCCATTTATCAAAATAATTATAAAATAATTAGTAATAATAAATTAACCACTACAAGCACTACCACTTCACTTTGCCTAGGCGCTGGTTTTCTTTATTGTCAGGCAGTCTATGCATCTGCATTTGCAAGTCATTGAATAGTCTGAGGTCTGAGGAAGTCGGGTTTTCAGCTCATACAGAGGAAAGTACTATAGGTTTTAATTATAATATTCACACTTCTCTAGTATTTAGCAGTAAGTACACGAAGACTGAAGCATCTCAGAGATAAGCGTCTATTACCCAACTCAAGTGATTGAGAGGCAGTAACTTATGGTTTAATAGGGCAGTCGATAAAGCGAAGGTTGCGGCCGCGGTGCAGGCTGAACACATGATGTCATGACGATTTATAAACACAACCTTGGAATAGCAACACACACATTGCGTCACCGTTTTATTTTGGTCGATTTTGCCGCTTCTCTATTACCAGACTAAATTCAATACCACATATCCGAACGCATCCTGAAATAATGTAACTAACTTTTTAATTTGGTGTGGTTATAGCGAAATGTTCCCGCGTGAATCGAAATGCTATTTGAAATTGTATTTAGTCAACATAGAATCTTAGTGCGCGCCACCAGTGTGGATATAATTTGTTAATCGGAACTACACGTGAAGTGTGCTACTCTTTAAATAGGAATTCGTATTTTATTAAAACGTAAGTACAATTTTAAACTAAATTTTCCTGAGTTTACCATCTTTTAACTCGTTCTAGTTCACTATAAAATATTGTAAAGGCATTAGGAACGATTTTTAACGGTTTAGGACATAATCGAATTCAACAGTGACATCATTTTTAAATATTCGCTAGATTTAAGACGAATGATTTTTAAATTACTTTACGGGCTGATTCGACTTGTTTGTTACCTTGAACTCACCACGGAAGGATAAGAATACCTTCATTTCTTGGTGATTATAAGCAGGTACCTACCTGCCTAGTAAGTAGTCTCAACTTTTCTGCCTAGATAAATGAATGATCTACTTGTTGTATCTATAGGTACCTACTCATCACCCAGTTCATACATATATCAAAGTAGATTTCGCCCGCGACTTCGTACACGCATAACCCGTTTTTCCCGTTCCCGTAGGAATTTCGGGAAATCCTTTCTTACTGCTCCCCTACGGAGGGTGGGAAGCTACTTGCCAAATCACTCAGTAACGGAAGCATTTTATATAATATTAGGATCTAGGATAGGTACTTATTTATAAAATGACATATTTCCTCACTATCCTGTGTATCCTATCTAGATACACACTGGTTTTCTCTTTTCGAGATAGGTTAGTGCGTGAAGATGCTCGTACATATTTTTGTCAAATGACCTAATAGATGAAATACAAATAAATGTAAGCAGTGAGATCAGTGTAGGTGCTTATTTACACAGATACATACTTACCGGATTAACTAGGTGGGTCAGCTACAGTCAGAGACAAAAGTCTTTTATCATTTCGGTTTTCCGGATCGTAAATCTAAATATTAACCAAAATAATATACCTACCTAGGTTAGGTAAGAAATCTATATCGGAGCAGTAATAAAAAACCGGCCAAGTGCGAGTTGGATTCGCACACGAATGGTTCCGTAAATCCGTGCTATGGACTTTAATTTTTAGAAATACACAATCTGTGAAAATTTTAAACATCTACCTATTACGGTTCTTGAGATACAGCTGCTGACAGACAGACGGACGGACGGACAACGGAGGCTTAGTAATAGGGTTCGGTTCGTTACCCCTTGTTTACGGAACCGTAATTATCAAAATTAATTATAATCCTTGGTTGTTTTATAAAATGATGAAAATAATTATATCGTATCGTTTTTGTCAATTTAGATGATGTGTGTGTCTATTTGACAATGTGATCTACGTAGTAACGATATTCACCTACAGAGATCTCGCACGACGGCACGAGTTTCCGCGCCGAGTAGGTACCTAAATAACAACGCGTTTAGGTAGGATCGAAATAGGTATCTAATTTATTATTTGACTGACTAAAGCTTTATTTATATTAGAAGAGGAAGGATATGCTGCAGTGGCGTAGCCTAGTACTAGCTGCGCCACTGAAAATGTTTGATACTACAAAGGGGCCCTGTATCAAACATTTTTGGGGCCGTTTTTAGGGGTCTTGTTTTAACCGACTTCCAAAAAAGGAAGAGGTTCTCATTTCGGCGGGTTTTTTTTGTTTTAAGTATGTACACCGATTACTCCGAGGTTTTTGATCCGATTTGTGTGATTCATTTTTAGTTCGATGCGGTATACTTGCCAGCGGTATCTTGATTCAGGTTGGTTCAGTAGTTTCTTAAGTAATGAGCATTTTTGCTTACCTACTTCAATTTCTGCGTAAACGAAGACGTCATCCAAGTATCACCACTTAAAAATTAAAAAGCTTTTTACAATAAAATATAATGGATTACCAAACAAAAACCCAAAAAAAGAAACCAAACCTATAACCTTAATTTCGGAAGTCGGTGTTAAAAAACAAAGAAACAAAACAAAAAACATCGACTCCCAAAATTAAGGTTATTTTAAACAAAATAGTCCCTACTAGATCAGAATTGTCTTGGTAGCCCAGTAAGGAGATGGCAGGACTATAATTATGTAAAACTTATCGTCCACACGTCGGGGCCCTTGTAGTCCGGGGGCCCCGTATATTTGAGACGGCGGTAACTCCGCCCCTGATATGCTGCCAGGAACTACAGCTGTCTTTCATCATCATCTGCCTAGCCTTTTCCCAACTATATTGGGGTCGGCTTCCAGTCAAACCGGATTTAGCTGAATACCAGTATTTTACGCGGAGCGGTTGCCTACCAGACCTCCACAACCCATTAACTGGGTAACACCGGTACTTCATGGCAAGACTGGAGTCAGATTTACTGGCTTCTGACTACCAAAGATCTACAAATGACAGCCGGGACCAACGGCTTTACGTGCATTCCGAGGCACGGAGGAAACTCGCTATGTTAAGATGGTCACCCATCCACAGACCAACCTTGGCCAGTGTTGCTTAACCTTGAAGATCGACCCGATCTTTCATTACAGCTGTCTTTCATTCATCTATATTTATATATTTACTAATATATAAAGCTGAAGAGTTTGTTTACTTGAACGCGCTAATCTCAGGAACTACTGGTCCAATTTGAAACATTCTTTCAGTGTTAGATAGCCCATTTACCGAGGAAGGCTATAGGCTATATCATATATCATCACGCTACGACCAATAGGAGCGGAGCAGTAATGAAAATTGTGACGCAAACGAAGTTGCGCGGGTCAACTAGTAATAAATAAAATTGAAACTATCAAACCAAGCCTGAGCTAAATTAAAATCATAATTAAAATAACATAAAATCACAAAATAAATGGTGGCGCTGCTGTATTGTGGTTCCAAGAGAGTGCAATTCTAACAACGATTTTTAACACAGCAAGGAAGCAATCATGAACATAATATGTTACAACTACACATACCTATGTGTGGATACTATTTGTCATGCGGCTTTGAGGATCGCGAATTTTCTAGCCTTTACAATATGCCTAATAGGAAAGGCAAATATGCAAAAAACAGATGTAAGTTTATGGGCACGTGAAATACACTGCATAGTGTAATAGTGCCTACTATAATGTGGGGTAATATTGTATTGTCCTTAGGTTGACAATGCAATATTACCCCATATTATAGTAAGTCTATTAAAAATATATCAAAAAAGAAAATCCTGCTTCTTCCTATCGAGTGGGCAGTAAGGTCTAACGACCCCACTCACCCTAGAGTCAGAATTACTAAACGTCCTCAAGGGCCTTTGACATGGTTTATTTGACGACCGTCATTTGTCGGCCGGGACCACCGGCTTATACGCGCCTTCCGAAGCACGAAACCGCCTCTGCTATCCTTAATCTATTGATCCGGTTGTTTTTGAGAAGAAAATAGTGGCATTCAGCTAAATCTGGCTTGACTGGAAGCCGACCCCAATATAGTTGGGAAAAGGCTAGGCAGATGATGATGATTTTGAGAAGAAATTGGGTCATCTGTGTGTGTGGGTAGGCGGGTACCGACCTACTACACGAACTTGTTTGCGTACCGAAACGGAACGCATCTCAATAATAGCGTCATTCTAGACACAGTGGTATTGCGAGCGAGTCGACCCTGACATAGACATGAATTATATAGACGGTACAACTTCCTCATCGTGGACTCAGTCACAGGTTGTATGTTGTAATGTTGACTGGCATGTATGTAGAGGTGTATAAAACCGGCCAAGTGCGAAACATTCTCGCGCGCAAAGGTCCGTGCGAATCATATTTGTTTGAGCATGTTACCTATTTCAAATCTAAAAGTTAAGAACTGTTTCTAAATTTTGGGCTCTCTAGTTTCGGAGATAAAACCTAAATTATTTTATTTTCGTGAAAAACGTACTTACTACGCTATTTGGCGGCCGGGACCACCGGCTTGTACGTGCCTTCCGAAGCACGGAATCTTCTTTTTATCAGACAATCAGGTGATTCAAGCCTGAAATGTCCTAGCCAAACTGGAAACAACTTTACAAAGTATGCTTCCCGTGGGAATCGAAACCACGACGACCGGGTCACAAGGTAAACGTCTAAACCATTCGACCAAGGAGGAAGTCTAGATAATACTGTTTGAGGCGTGAATTTTTACTGCTTTGTCAGCAGACATCGACCAAAAAATGCTACCTAACTGGTCAACAAGATCTTAAAATCGGGTATGACCGGTGGTGAGCTATAGAATTCGAGCAGTAGGTACCTATAATAAGACAGCCGTTCGTCACGCCACGCTACTGCTGTGAAGTTTATTACATAGTTAATTTTATTGGTCACACTACGACACACCGCCCGCTAATGTGAAAGTAAAAGTGGAAATTATATATATATATTTTTCCTACTCCTCCGCTGTACTTTTCTGATTAATTTCGTTGCAGGATCCAAGACAGTTGAATCGCTTCTCCGGGACTCGTCAGGTTTCATTGGCTCGGCGTTTTTCTGGTGGTCGCCACTGTTGATTCTGGCTTTCAGGAGTTGCAGTGGTTGGGAACGTGTGGCGGGCTTGTCCCAAAAAAAAAAAAAAAAAAACACCGCCCGCTGAGTTCACCTACAACGTCTTGTGTGGTGTACCTAACAATGTGTTAGCCAGCCTATAGATAGGTAAACGAAGGTAATAATGTTTAGCGTAAGGTAACATTATATTATAATGAACTATCGATTATAATTTTACATGTCATTTAACGGAAAAGTCACAGAGAGGGCCTGCACATCCACCAACCCACAATGCCTGTGACCCAGAAGGGGGAACATCCAAAGCAATCTTGTTGGCATTCTTAGATTGTGGTAAGACGAGGAGTGCGTTAAGAGGAAACAC
Organism: Lacanobia oleracea; assembly: GCA_950371165.1. NCBI lineage: Eukaryota > Metazoa > Arthropoda > Insecta > Lepidoptera > Noctuidae > Lacanobia > Lacanobia oleracea. The sequence goes on along the minus strand of CATNUG010000002.1, from coordinate 656,951 downwards.
GGGCGGCGACACTTTGTATGTAAAAAGTCGTAATTCGAGGTTTGGCTCTCGACTGTTTTCTCCTCCAATATTGGACCGATTTAACCCTTTATCGCACACTGAGATATTTCACACACTGAATAAGAAGGATATATATGAATGGCGTCTGTATGTTTTCTTTTTTGATGATTTATTAAACGTATAAGCACTAGAACCCTCTCAAAATGCTCTAAATTCTCCTATAAATCGCTTTCAACAGAGCCCTAGTGTATATTAATCAACAAAGTTTTTACATCCAAATTCTCGCCGCCCATGTTTCCTCTTAATAAATTCTTAATCAAGTGGATGGTGAAATTGGACGCAACTGTGGTATTCCTGTGCTGCCCAGGGAGTAATAATTGGATCAGATAGCTTCATTGGGGTCTGTCAGAAAGCCCACACATTCTGCGTAGTGTGTATTCCTGGTAAACGTTGTAGGCGACTAGGTGTCATTTTTATGTCTTGATCAGATTTTGGATGTTAATCCTCGATTCTAACTGCTGTAGAGTATCAGGAAGAGCTTGTACGCTTACGGAAGTAATCGTAATTGACCCATCACGTTGTATACTGACACTGTACAACGAACAATCACGCACGATTCCTCTGTGTCGTCACAGTCACTATGTACCTGCGCTATTTGCACATAATCGCATTTTAACGTCGCTGCAAACAGCCCGAAGTGTCGTAAATGCAAATAGTGTGAGTAAAGTCTAAATTACACACGAATTAAACGGTGTCATAGCGCAGTAATTTTATAAAGATAGAGGTGACTTTATAGCAAAAAAATGTCAAAAAACGGTTTTGTTGTGCATCCCGGCGCCGAATATACTTAAGCTGGCCCTTGGTCTTAAGATGGCCAACTTCCAAACACCAGGCTATCACTGATCAACCACTGCGCCGCCGCTCGGGACCTGTTGGTACAGAGCATGGCACAGTGGTTGATTAACATCGCCGTGGTCGCTGAGCCCTACTTTGTCCCGCCCAGGGATGGCTGGGTGGAGGACCTGAACGGTCCAGTGGCCCTAATTTCGTCGGCCGCTGCTGGTACCCCATCCCTCGAAAGCGCCAGGAGAGGACAGGGGTGCGTAGCAGCACGGTTCGGGGACATTGTCGTGGTAGGAGTCTACTTCTCCCCGAACCGAACTCTCGCCGAGTTCCAAAACTCCCTTACGGAGTTGGGCGTCGTCGTCGCCGGGTATCGTTCCCTCCCCGTACTCGTTCTCGGGGACTTCAATGCCAAGCACTTGGCTTGGGGTTCCCGTTATACGGATACGCGGGGCAGGATGGTGGAGGACTGGACTCTGGAGACCGACCTGGTCGTCCTAAACCGGGGTTCTGTCCCTACGTGTGTGCGGATGCAGGGGGAGTCCGTGGTGGACATTTCGTTCGCCAGCCCTGCTCTGTCACCACGTGTCATTGACTGGCGTGTATTAGAGGAGGTGGAGACTGGAGACCTATTCCGATCTCCGGTTTGACGTCTCCACCCAGACCTCAACTGCGCCAGTCCGGCAGGCCCCAAGTGGTCCGCGGTGGGCGCTGAAGCAGCTGGACCGGGAGCTCCTCCTGGAAGCCTCGATCGTGCAGGCCTGGGTGTCACCTCCGGACAGGCCTGCTGACATCAACGTCGAAGCGGAATGGTTCCGGGAGGTGATGTCCGATATTTGTGACGTGGCAATGCCCCGGGTTAGGCCAGGACGCGCCCGCCGCCAGGTGTACTGGTGGTCGCAAGAGCTGGCGACGCTGCGTCAGGCATGCGTTGCCGCACGGCGCCGGTATACCAGGCACCGCAGGCTCCGCATCCGCCCTCCGGATCCGCAGGTCAGAGAGGCGGAGCTGTACGAGGAGTACAAAGTAGCGAAGGCCGCCCTCCGAGCGGGGATCCTTGAGGCCAAGGATCTGGCTCGCAAAGAGATGCTGGGGTCTCTGAACGGCGACCCGTGGGGAAGACCCTACAAAATGGTGCGGAATAAGCTCCGCACCTGGGCCCCATGAAAACTCAATACTTAATAATATCTTGCACGTCCTGAGAATCTAAACCGCGACCCCACGCTCAAAGCAGTCGTAGTTGTGACCGCGAGACCAACGGAGTAATTAAAAACAATCACAATGGTGTACCTAATTTCCTCAGCTTAAATACAGTGTCAAATACTGTCATTACCGAAAAAGACGTGCCCTTTTTTGGATAGGAAATCATCAAAAGACTTTTCCCACTCCACTCTGGCGGCGAAGGGGTGTCAGACTCATACTGACTAAAACCCACCCGCGTGTTCCTTCGAAGTGCCCTTTGCATTCTAGGTCCGCGGTAACTTTTTCTAACAATTCCGCAACTCTAGCAAGACGGTGTGTGGTACATTTTCGTGTAAGTTAATGAGTACGATGCTATAGTGTTAAAAAAAACTAGCGCTAGTATAATTTTTAGACTAGAATGTCGACAAACCAGAAGCGGAATAGTGTGGTAGATGAGTAATCCACCCATAATACCGGCTGATCAATGTAGATAGCTGTGTTTTGGACAACATAACAATATTTTATAATGAAGAGAGCGAGTCGGTAGCGCTGTTTTCATACGTCTGCCAACTGGGTCATAGATATAAATGACTTACATATTATAGAACTGTACTGTACCTACTACCACTAATATCATTTTTAGGATTCCGAACAACAAACGGAACCCTTATAGGATCACTTTGTTGTCCGTCCGTCTGTCTGTAACCCTTTATCTCGGAAACGCGTGGAGGTATTGAGTTGGAATTTAAAGCATTCTAAATTCTAAGTCTATATTTAAGTCTATGGTCCCTTGAAGCTTTGAGAAAATCAAAGTTCTAAGTAAACGTAAAAAAAGATACAACCGTTTATGGCGCAAAAAACTTATATTTCGACATTCTCAAGGGACTCATAATGTGTAGGGTATTTCCCGTTGACCTAAAGCTAGGAAAATTGGCAAGCCATCATCACTACACGTATAGGGAAAAGTCTGAAAACTATTTATAATTAAATTTTATTTAGTCATTTGTAGCTACTACGGAACCCTCTGTGGGCGAGTCCGACTCCCACTTGGCCGGGTTTTTTTTTATTTGTTTAGGTCAGCTTACATTGGGACAGACATATAAATTTATATGTCTGTGCATTGGGATTTTCATCACTGACATCATGCGGCTTATTACGAGCACACAATACAGTCTATTCTATAAATATCTAACTAACTTAGATGAAGTAACATGGACACTCGCAGTCCAACCAATCAAGGTGGAACTTCCATGTAATTAGTTTTCACAACTAAATAGACCCGCTTGTACATACTTTATAGCGTAGCCGTACACATTTATAAAAATCCATTTCTGGCAACACTGACGTTGGCAAGTGTCAATGTCAATTGTCAGTGTGACAGTGAACGATGAACTCATAACATAACAGTCGATTATACTTCATTATACATTTTTCCTCTTTTTCGTTTCGAAGTTTTTATTTTATTTTCGGTTAGCAGTATGAATTTTAACAGACAGTTGATAGAATTAGTGAAGGGCTGTAGGCTTATCTACGATGCAGGCGACGCTCACTACGGCGATGCCGTGCAAAAGCAGCGGGCGTGGAAGGAGATCGCGAGAAAGCTCGATGTACAAGGTAAGCCATTGTTGTTGTTTATCTTATACTTATCTTACCTTGACTTAATTATATGTTGGCAAGTACTGTTTTATTTTTTATGCAAGAACGACATTGTAGGCGGTCGTCCGTTAAGACGAGGTACTGACCGTCGGGTGGCCATATAATAGTTTTTGGGCAAACGGAAAATACCACACTATCACTATTCCAAAATTCGATAGTATTGCTACAATTGTGTGAGATACACTGCATGCAAGCACAATTGTTAGTTCAAGTGCCTTCTTTTACATCTGAAAAATAAACAGTTGTATTATTTTCAGAGAGCGAATGTAAGAAAGCTTGGATTTTGCTACGTGAGGGATATCGTCGAGCTTATAAGAAACAAAAGGCGGCGTTGAGGGATCCAAACAGGAAGAATAATCCAACAACTAAATGGACGTATGAGGACGACCTAGCTTTCCTCGCACCGCATCTGAAACACAGAACACTGACCGTTAGTTCTGAATCCATACACATTAACAGGGAGGAGAATCCCACTAATGCAGTTATCCAAACTAATCATGACACAGTGGTACAAAGAAAAGCAAAGCGCAGTAGAACTCACGAATCAGCTACACGGAGGACTTGTGCTAACAAGTCTTATTCAAACACTCTCACTTGTGCCAACGAGTCTTTTTCAAACACTCTCACTTGTGCCAACAAGACTTATTCAAACACTCTCATAAAATACATTTTAGACAAAACAACAAAGAGGAATGATATCCAGCATTTCTTTGAGAGCATCTCTGCTACGGTTCAGTCGTTTCCTCCTCACGATAGAGCCTTGGCAAAGGCGAAAGTATTTCAAGTCATATCTGAGATGGAGCTTGAAATACTCGGCAGAGAATGTTCTTCCTCTCTTCAATATGAAAGTTCTCCCACATTGTGCAATGTGGAGTTGGCGAACCCTCAAAATGATTTGTTTATCACTCCGCCTCCAGAGGCACCGTCTTCAAGTTTATTGGAGACAAACCAAAGCACTGATGATGAAGTGGAACTAGTCCTAAACAATAAAATAGAACTCGAAGAACAATTTATTATAAAGTTTGAGCCGGATACATAACATGCCCATGATAATTTTGAAGAATTTAACCGGTTGGTGCTCAGTAGACCACAAACTATCCACTCGTGGAACGTTTGCGTGAAATGAACACCAGCAGGTTAAATCAAATTCTCCAGTTAATTGGTCAACGATCACTACTAGTAGTCAGCATTTGTATGCTGATAATACTTTATATTAGGGTAATTCTTCATTGCTATTGGAGTCTTGAATTGTGTCCAGTGAATGGCAATACAGCCACCATAACGCATGTCTCTACAAGATTCTGGGCAATCTGTTGGTGTTAGCGTGCACGTCTGGTTGCATCTCCAAGGAAAGTCAAATGTGATGTATAATTGTTATCTTTTGGTATTCATTTACATAATAAAACAAGAAGGCTGTTTTATGATTATTGTATTACTTAATGAAATAAAACTATTTATACAAAATCTTTTAGTTTTTGCTCACATTATTTTTCAAGGTTTTGAACTAAAAACGTCCACTGCCTACTCGTAAGTTGAAATGTTAATGTACCCAAATCCGAATATAAATTCTTCCGTTACTGATGATGAGTGACTGACAGACAACGCACAGTCGAACTACTTATTCATGCAACAATAAGTCAAATTTAATTTTCATCTTTATCGCTAACACTTTAGGTTCAAAGTTCTTTGGGAAAATTTAACAGTAATGGTTAGCCTGTGGGTCTAAAAAGGCTACTTTAGCAGAATCATAAAATTAACCACACAAAAATCTGTCAAAATTTCCGAAATCAATTATTATTATTATTTAATTTTCATCTTTATCGCTCACACCTTAGGAGTTCCTGAGGAGCTTGTGGCTAAATAATCACAGACGCACGGGTCGATCTTTAAGGTTAACGCAACGCTTGCCAAGGATGGTCTGTGGATGGGTGACCATCTTAACATACCGAGTTTGTGCCTCGGAAAGCACATTAAGCCGTTGGTCCCGGCTGTCATATAGCCTATAGCCTTCCTCGATAAATGGGCTATGTATATTATTTTGTAGATCTTTGACAGTCGTTACGGATTGTCAGAAACCAGTAAATCTGACACCAGTCTTGCCAAGAAGTACCGTGTTACCCAGTTACTGGGTTGTGGAGGTCTGGTAGGCAACCGCTCCACGTAAAACACTGGTATTCAGCTGAATTCGGTTTGACTGGATGCCGACCCCAATATAGTTGGGAAAAGACAGGCAGATGATGATCGCTAACGTATTGGGTTCAAGGTTGATTGGGAACCTGACAGTGACGGCTAGCGTGATGTGCATTCTGATTCTGCTAGTGGCCTTTTTAGACCCGCTGGGCATAGAAAGCTGAAATTTGGCATATAGGTTCCTTAGGGAGCGTTGGAGAACACTAACAGAGGATTTCCCGAAACTACGAGAACGGGGCAAAACTGGACATGCGCGTACGCAGTAATATACTAGTAAGGTTGACCAGACGGTGACGCACCGCCGCGCCCATCTTATTAAATAGCGAACGTGATTTGTGAAGGACTTCCTCGAAAATAGCCAAAGAAGATAAACCTCTGAAGTCTATTAAAGTAGGTACCTTTATTTACATTACAAACTAGACAAATAGCGAGGTCAGTAGGTCGTTGTTCGAACCCAGGTAGACAGTAGCGTAGCGACGGGGAAGTGGGGGAGGCGGCCTGCCCCGGATGACACCCGTTTAGAGGGTGACACCCGACCATTCATTTACTGTTTTTGGCACTGTCGGGTTTCACCCCGTTTGACGCAATAAAAGCTGTCAGAAGTGGGGTCAATTTTTGAACTCGCTTCGCTCGTTTTACGTGCGCCTGTCTTTAACTAAACCCCCCTCCTCCCTCTCTCCTCGTTCTGGTGACTGCCGCCTACAGAACGAAAGGAGAATCCGTAATGACACATCATTATCCGCACAGGGTGTCACCCTTGCTAGCTACGCCACTGTAGACTTAATGTTTGTGAATTTTTTCAGAGGAGTTCATCTTCAAAAACCCGTCTCGAATAGGATAAGTTTTCCATCGTCCATTCACATAGACATAGAAATTACTTTTTTAAATTGCAAGGCCGAACGCGAAGTACCTCGCCTCGAATTTGCTAGATCTCTTATACTGCATTCTGCTGATCTAATTTTATTAATGTCTTCATGTTCAAGTGCACCTCCTTGCACACCCCTCGTTTTCTGTTTGCCCTGAATGCTACAGAAGGAGGGTATCGGTACTTATCTAATACTAGTTGACCCGCGCGACTTCGTCTGCTCCACTCCAATTGGTCTTAGCGAGATAATATATAGCCTTCCTCGATAAATGGGCTATCTAACACTGATATATTTTTTTCAAATCGAACCAGTAGTTCCTGAGATTACCGCGTTCAAGTTAACAAACATACCTACAAACAAACTCTTCAGCTTTATATATTAGTATACTAGTTGACCCGCGCATCTTCGTCTGCTCCAGCTCCGCTCCAATTAGTCTTAGCGTGATGATATATAGCCTGCCTTCCTCAATAAATGGGCTACCTATTTAACACTGAAAGAATTTTTTAAATCGGACCAGTATTTTCTGAGATTAGCGCGTTCAAGCAAACAAACAAACTCTTCAGCTTTATATATTAGTTTAGATAGATGTATTTAGTTTGTTTTATGCTAATTTAATAACTCTTCCGTCGCGTGACAACATCAGGTAAAAACATGCATGATGTCATTTTCTTTTAAAGTAAATTCATGCAAATATCGCGAAGGCTCAGTGAAAATGTTTTTCAGTCTGTAGCTCCGTGTGAGTGACCGATACGCGGGGCCTTGGCTCCGTTGGCTAAGCATGCATTATCTGGACGAATGTTTAAGCTACCTATTTCTTGTATCTACCTACTTTTGGTTGTATCAAAAAACTTAGATATAAGTGTTCCGGATTTCTTTAAATATTTTTTTTTATTTGTGATGGATTTACTCTTGACTCTAGTCTATGTCAGAGATGACAGAGATAAAGTCTACGATGGAGCGAGCTTACTCAGAAGGAGCCTATTCACTGTAACTTTGAAGAGATTAGGGTTGTAAGCGTTCAGGAAACAGACGCAGGCAGAGAGTTCCACTCCTTTGCTGTGCGCATTATAAAAGACGTTTGGAAACGCTAGAGTGCGAGTTGGTGGGATAGCGACAAGGGATACAACGATTATTACTTAGTAAGAGTATACCTACCTATGTGGTTTTATATATACCTACCTAGTCAGCGACTAAAGTTAAATAGCGTCACTCACATCATCATCATCATCATCTGCCTGCCTCTTCCCAACTACATTGGGGTCGGCTTCCAGTCAAACCGGATTCAGCTGAATACCAGTGTTTTACGTGGAGCAGCTGCCTACCAGACCTCCACAACCCATTCACTGGGTAATACAGTACTCGTACTTCTTGGCAAGACTGGAGTCAGATTTTCTAGCAGTCTGTAAAATGGTCACCTATCCATAGACCAACCTTGGCAAGCATTGCTTAACCTTGAAGATCGACCCGTGCGACTGTTACTATCTAGCCACGAGCTCCTCAAAATCGTCACTCACATGCCCCGCTGAAAAATCCATATGAGACGATGTCGCATACTTTATTTAAATCGGGTGCCACCAGTCAGCGTATCAATTAAGTAACAACATTCACGACTTCTTTTTGTTTATTTTTATTATTTGGTAATGGGCTCGCTCTTGACCACAATCACGCCTGATGGAAAGCGATAGATGAGGTCTATGATGGAGCGAGCGTGCTCAGAAGATGCCTGGTCACTCTTGCTTTGAAGGCAGACGGGTTATATGTGGACGGGAACACAAACGCCTGCAGAGTTCCACACCTTAGCTGTGCGCATAATAAATGTGGAAGAGAAGCGCTGGGTACGACTAGACGGGATATCGACCAAGTACGGATGGTACCCCGCCATACGTCTGGTATTTCGGTAGTTAAAGGGCGATGGTGGGATCAGGTCGTGGAGTTCTTGCGCACACTCTAAAGTACAGTCTATAGAAGACCGACAGGCAAGCAACACTATGCCGGTGAGCTAGGCTGTAAAACTGAGCCACCAACGTCTCATCACCTATTAGCCTTTTTGCTCTGCGTTCCGCCGAGTCCAATGCAGCAAGCTGGTATTTTGCTGAGCCATCCCATAAGTGGCTGCAATACTCCATAAAGGATCGGACTTGTGCTTTGTACAGACTAAGTTGTTCAGATGTGAAGTATACCTTACCCTATTTAGGATGCTCAGCTTCCTGGCTGCAGTCTGAGCTTTTGACTCGATGGTTGAGCCGAAGTTGAGATTAGACGTCAACTACATGCCCAAAAGCTGTAGGCGCTCGGTAACAGGTACAGGCGCACTTTGACTTATAACTCCCACTTCATGTAAGTATTCGGCGCATTTCGGAGCCATTTTTTCGTGTATGACGTAACTCTTAAGGTCAATACTACTTGAAGTTAATATTATTCGAATGATCGAAACGTGATGTAATGGACAAATAAAAAAAATTTAGCCGCGCGCAGTAATCGGACAGTTTAGATAATAATTTACATGCTTTACATGCACATAGCTCGTGGCTAGATAATAACAGCCGCACGGGTCGATTTTCAAGGTTAAGCAACGCTTGTCAAGGTTGGTCTGTGGATGGGTGACCATCTTAACATACCGAGTTTCCTCCGTGCCTCGGTGCGCACGTTAAGCCGTTGGTCCCCGCTGTCATTTGTAGATCTTTGGCAGTCGTTACGGATAGTCAGAAGCCAGTTAATCTGACTCCAGTCTTGCCATGACGTACCGTGTTACCCAGGTACTGGGTTGTGAAGGTCTGGTAGACAGCCGCTCCACGTAAAACAATGGTATTCAGCTGAATCCGGTTGACTGGAAGCCGACCCCAATACAGTTGGAAACAGGCAGGCAGATGATGATCGCTAACGCATTAGGTTCAAGGTTGATTGAGAACCTGACAGTAATCTTTGGCAGTCGTTACGGATAGTCAGAAGCCAGTTAATCTGACTCCAGTCTTGCCATGACGTACCGTGTTACCCAGTTAATGGGTTGTGTGAAAAGTTGGGAAAAGGCCGGCAGATGATGAGATAATAATTGACATGATTCATACATAATAGACATGTGAAATTTTCATTTTAAATCTTGCTATTCCTAGCTACACGTTTGCTAGGTACTAGTTTCTGCGCGAACGTCGGAATTTATCCCAAAGGAATATGCTCCCGGGATAGCCCATGTGCTATTCCAGATTATAGTCTATCTCTGTGCCAAATTTCATCCAGATCTGTTCAGCCGTTCTGGCGTGATTGAGTAACAAACAAACATCCAAACTGTCGCATATACATATACATTCAGTCAAAAAAGTATCGGGAATGGATGATTTGTTTATGGTTCCAAATTCAAATTTTTGTTTTTTTGTAGTTGTTAGATTGGCACAACTGTTTTCCATTTTGGCGCGGAGTTTGAGTTGCATCTGTTATTTATATTAAATACAGTGCTGGTTTTAGTAATATCATATATAGTGTGTATTGCGAATTTCATAATGGACAAAAATATCGAACAAAGAGTTTGTCTTAAATTTTGCATCGCCAATGGAATTTCGTGTTCGGAGTCACTGAAGAAGGCTTACGGTGAATCGACTTTATCAAAAACTCGTGCTTATGAGTGGTTCAAAGCGTTCAAAAGCGGTCGAGATGTGATGGAAGATTTGCCTCGCTCTGGTAGGCCGTCAACGTCTGTAACTGAAGTTAACATCGCAAAAGTGAAGGAAATAGTGACTGAAAATCCCCATTCAACTCTGAGAGAGATAGCCGCCGAACTTTCTGTATCTCACGAGTCGATCCGTACCATTTTAACTAATCATTTGGGTATGAAACATGTTGCTGCTCGGCTAGTCCCAAAAGATCTGAATTTTCTCCAAAAACTCAATCGCATGAAAGTCGCTGAGGACATGCTAGAACGAGTCAGTTTGGACCCAACATTCATGAAACGCATTGTTACTGGTGACGAGACGTGGGTTTACGAGTTTGACATGCAATCTACGAGTAGTCAACAAGCTTCGGAGTGGCGCCTTCCAACTGAACCGAAACCGAAAAAACCACGCCAAAGTCGATCAAAAGTCAAAGTCATGTTGACTGTTTTCTTTGACTATCGCGGTGTTGTGCACTCTGAATTCTTACCGGAAGGTCTAACGGTAAATAAAGAATATTATTTGAGCGTTATGCGGCGTTTAAGAGAGCAAATTCGACGAAAAAGGCCAGATTTGTGGAAAGAAAATTCTTGGATTTTGCACCACGACAATGCGCCTTCGCACAAGGCTATCATTGTGAACGAATTTTTAACCAAACACTCAACAAATACCATTCAGCAACCACCATATTCACCAGATATGGCTCCTGCTGACTTTTTTCTTTTTCCTAAACTCAAATTACCACTTCGTGGCACCCGTTTTCAATCGATAGAAGACATAAAGGAGAATTCGCGGCGAGAACTGAACTCAATTCCGGAAGCAGCGTTTAAAAAATGTTTTGATGAATGGATTATTCGTTGGCGCAAGTGTATCGTTTCTAAAGAAGCATACTTTGAAGGTGATAAAATAAATTTGGATGAATAACAGACATTTTGTGTATTATTGATCTTTTCCCGGTACTTTCTTGACAGAGTAGTACTTCTATCTATATACTAATACTAGTTGTCACGCGCAACTTTGTCTGCGTCACAATTATCATTACTGCTCCGGTCCTGTTGGTCTTAGCGTGATGATATATAGCCTTTCTCGACAAATGGGCTATCTAACACTGAAAGAATTTTTCAAATCGGACCAGGAGTTCTTGGGATTTATAGCGCGTCCAAGCAAACAAACAAACTCTTCAGCTTTATATCTATATACTAATATATAAAGCTGAAGAGTTTGTTTGATGTTTACTTGAACGCGCTAATCTGATCTGAAATTCTTTCAGTAGGCTATAGGCTATTTATATCATCACGCTAAGACCAATAGAAGCGGAGCAGACGAAGTTGCGCGGGTTAACTAGTTTAACCCGCGCGGGTTTCTAGTAAGATAAGGTTTCATGGTGCGGAATATTAAACCTGGCTATAGAAAATGTATTGTCTAAAAAGGATAAGAAATAAATGGCTATTTTTACTCATCGCATGTTAGTGTACCTACTAGATATGTTAATCATGAACTAAGTATGCACCACCTTGACCTACAGGGTACGACTGGTTTTATGAAGGGGCAACTTGTGACGAGGACATGCAGTCTAATGAAATTTAAAGTTTTCTTCCTGCCTTTATCCCATGTTACTTGGGGTCGGCGCAACACGTTTTTTTCTTCCATTCTGTCTTGTCAGCCGTCACGCTATCAATAACGCCCTTTTCTTTCATATCACTCCTCACACAATCCATCCATCTTTTCTTTGGCCTTCCCCTCTCCTCCATCCATCTACATTTATGTTCATAACTCTTCTAGTTATAAGTATGCGTTTCATCCCTCCTCTTCACATGACCATACCAAGACAAGCGATTCCCTTTTAACTTTTCCGTCACTGGCACCGCTTTTGGCGTACATTAGAGGTACTTTCCTCTAATGTAAGTATGTACTCATTTCTCACTTTATCCATTCTCGTTACTCCACACATCTATCTCAACATTCTCATCTCCGCTACATGCAATCTATTTTCATCCGTCTGAGGCAGTTACCCTTGTAATAGGTATCAAATTGCATTTAGCGTGTTTCTATCAGGGCGTGGTTGTTTACTTGTGATGTCAGTAAGGGTGCGGTTAGAGAGGTGCCGAAGGGGTCCATAAAAGTTTGTTTCGTACTTCAATAATAGCGTCATGCTGATACGATTTCAGTCTAGTAAGTTGTTATGGAAGATCACTTGTCTGTATAAAATAGAACTGGCCAAGTGCGAGTCGGACTCGCGTGCAAAGGGTTCCGAACCAATTTAATATTTTTCACATGTTATTTTAACACTATAGACTTCTTATAGGTTTTCCTGTAATTTTTAGAACTTTTATCTGCATTTTTTTCCAAAATTTTAGGCTCAGTAGTTTCGATGATAAGGGGGGGATGGTCATTTATGGTCTAATTTCTTGAATAACTTCAAAACCATTTATTTTAAAATTATGACAAAAATATAATTAAAACCCTCACAGTAAGCCCTTTCATTCGATATTTAACACGATGCTCTAAGATAACATGATACAGTTTGAAAATCATTTTTTTTTTTCTTGTTTGAGCCCCGGGACTGACTCCCATACTAAACATTTATTTATATACGTAAAGCGTCCGTTTTTGGGTCCAAGAAGTCCATATGTATACAATGTCAACAGAATCGGCCTAGTAGATCCGGAGAAAACTGGCTGTGACAGACGGACAGACAGACACCCGTGTGATCCTATAAGGGTTCCGTTTTTTACGGATGTTCGGAACCCTAATAAAGGACCCACCTACATACACGGTGAGCTTCCAAATTCGGGTACCTGAATTGGAATCACGAACTTAGCCTTTGCAGCAGTGCATAACGGTGTTACCTGTTGATCGCTATAGGTACGATTCCAATCTTGGGGACCGCGACCGGATCGGGCGGTCACGGTCGTCTGTCGCCAGGCGGCCCATACCAACTTCCAAATAAATACAACGATGTTATACTTTTCGATTATAATCTTGCATCATTCATAGGTCGGCTTTTATAAACGTCTCGTATATATTTTACCGCCTTCGAATGAAGGAAACGCCGCTATTTCATGTACTTTTCGGCTGTGTCGCGCGACAGTGCCGCAGTCGCCAAGCTGCTCGCAGGCCGCAAGCAATTTTATCTAAAAATATTCAAAATTATAATACTAACAGTGAAAATAGAATCAAAATTACTCGAAAAACGAAGGAGATATAATAATTTTCAACAAATATATCTGTCCCTCTCGCGAAAACGCTGTTTTCTATGGCAACTGTATAAGCGTCATAGACGATGACGTCAAAGATTACATCGGACTACTCTTTTTAATTTAAATCTTTGAAGCTTTATAACTTCATTACTGATGAAGGTATTTAAAAAATAATTTCACGATTGTTTACTAGAGCTAATAAGTAATTCATTTTGCAAATAAAAAAATCGCATGCATATTCCCTATTCATACAAATCAGTGGGTCGCGGTCGCACGACATTGTCGCCGGTCGCGGTCTCCAAGATCGGAATTGTACCTACTTTAACATTGTCTCCGGCGAGTTCCTCCGATATCCCCAGCTGACGTACGGGTTGTTCTGTTTACTGAAGTGTAACGAGTCAAAGACGTTGAGAACCTTCTCACTTTATCTTTGTCACCTTACTGATGCCACTGCCGTGTTGTGTCGGCCGGTGCCGTAAAAGAATAATACCATCCCATCACTTCCCGTAGGTGTCGTAAGAGGTGACTAAGGGACTCGCCAGAGAATAGGCAGCAGCGTTCTCTGTAAAACGCAACACCATACACTGCGATCGCCAACCCGCCTGCCAAGCGTGCCGATTATGGCGAACCCCCCATCTTGAGGCCAATGTCCAGTAGTGGACTTCTTTCGGCTAAAATGAGGATGATGACGTTACTGATGAGCCGTCTGTTTCTAATTGCAGAGTCATGGGTAAGGACGACAAGGAAGACTCCGGCTTCGGCTTCAAGGACAAGGCGAAGGCGCTGGAGACGCTACGCCTGCTGGAGCAGCACGACGTCAACTACCGCCGCCTCACCGTCAGGGGACTGCTGGGGCGCGCCAAGCGGGTGCTGTCCAGTGAGTGCATTTAATAATAAACCATTTATTTTCAGGTAACATCTTTGTTACCTGAAAATAAATGGTTGGGTCTTCCCATAGATAAGTACCATACCTAAGTATAAATATAATTACAATTGTGTTAATAAATAAAACTTAAAACTATGTTAGTATCACCTAATCGCACTGAGTACGAAAGAAAGCAAGGCCAAAAGCAAGTTGGTATGCGCACCACAAACGCCGCGGTCAGTTGTCGCTGGCACACGGGTGTGCCATTGGGCGTCAACTAAAATTGACGCTTAAGGTGGATGCTCCAGGGTAGCCAGCGAAATTCAAATATTTTTATGTTTTTTGCAATTTGCCGGTCAGTGTGAAGCTGTATGTGGAACAAATGCGATCCGCGACCGTAACGCGTATTTATCTAAAGAATTATAACCATTTTAATCATCAATATAGCCCTCTAAGTTCATGTAGTTCGAAAGAATGATTATTTCTGAAGTATTCATTCTTTCGAACTACATGAATAAATTTGTGCCTCGTCTTAGAGCAAAGAGTTGATTTTATAATATTTGTATACTTCTATACAAATATTATAAAGAGGTAAAGTTTGTGAGTTTGTAGGGGGTAATCTCTGGATCGACTGACCCGATTTCGAAAATTCTTTTACCAAATAGAAAGCCACGTTATTTATGAGCGTCATAAGCTAACTAGGTATAATTATATTAACCCGAAACATACCGCGCAACGAAGTGGGCACGGGTCAGGTAGTTTCAATATAAATAGAAGAGCATATTTAAAATGAGTGTAGTAAGTTTGCAGATGTACTTCCAAAGGCGGATGGCGTTTGGAACTACACTTACAGTGCAGATCCTTCTTATTCGGTGGTACTTTTGTTAAAAACGGTCACTTTGATATGAGTGGCAGAAACGATGGTCTACTAAGCTGAACATTGAAGGGTTCCGTACTCATGTGTCCCTCGAGGCCCATTGCTAGCGCTGTATGTCTCTCTTTAACAGGGGCCTTATTGGAACGAAGTTCCTTATCGCGCGTTGTGAAAGGGGGCTAGACGGAAAAAATTCTTACGAAAAGTTGTCACGACACTTTTTGCTATAGTAAGCTATTGTAAGCTGTGCGGCGTCGCATGTTTCTCTGTCTGTCTCTCTCTCTCTCTTATAGAAAGCAAGCCAGATATTTTCATTTCTATTTCGCAGGTGTCCCTTGACACCTCTCAAGTTGGAATGGAATGGAATGGAATGGAATGGAATGGAGTGGAATGGAATGGAATGGAATGGACTGGAATGAAATGGAATGGAATGGACTGGAATGGAATGGAATGAAATGGAGTGGAATGGAATGGAGTGGAATGGAGTGGAATGGAGTGGAGTGGAGTGGAGTGGAGTGGAATGGAATGGAATAGAATTACGAAAAATAAACAGTGGGTCATTAGTTGCCAACGATACGATACCATCTTAGGGAAAAGGATAAAGTCGTAAAACACAGTTATGTTTCTAGTTTTATTACAATTCGCGCGTTGAGAAAGGGGGCTAGACGGAAAAAATTAAGACCAAAAGTTTTAACGACACATTAAGACCAAAAGTTGTAACGACACTTTTTGCTATAGTTGTAAGCCATGCGGCGTAGGAACTTCGTTCCATCCGGGTGTCCCTTGACACCTCTCAAGCTTTTTTTTATAAGTCTTGACATTAAGCATCTGCACTATTATTATTAACTCAAACAGTCCTCGGCTGATTTCAAAAACTCTTTCACCATTAGAAAGCTACATAACTACATTATCCCTGAGTGACATAAGCTATATTTATGAATAGAAAAAAGTTAGGGATCATTGAGAATATTGTAGTGCTGGCATAACTTTCAGTGTCATGAGATCTAAATAATCCACATGGCTTATGATGTTCTGGTGCAATTAATTTCCAATTTTCATTTGCAGTGACAAAAGCAGAAGACAAAATCAAGAACATAAAGGAAGCGATGGAGGTGTTCGAGGGCTGGCTGGCCCAGCTCGCCGACGAGAAGAACAAGACCACTGCCAGCAAGAAAGAAGACAAGAAGGAAGACAAGAAGGACGACAAGAAAAAGAAGGCGGAGAAGAGTGACAGCGATGACGTACGTATAATAGGGAAAATGCAAGTACAGAATTTATAAGAAAAAATATAAAGAAGTATAATATAAAGGCCAATGCAACGTTTTATTTTAGTTTTTAACAAACATAATGAATTAAAGTGATGTGAAACGGAACGTACTTCAAAACAACAATCAGCGTTTAGTGACGTCACTGCTGTTATGACAACGAAAAGGCAACCTTATCTTATGTGTTCTTTCCTTATGTCTTTGAGTTAGGACAGTTGACAAGTGTCAGAAATAAGTGAGACAACTTCCTTTTTTATTTTATGTATGCTCTATTTTACATAGAATTCTTTAAAAGGGAAGCAATATGTAAATATTGCATTTTTTTTTTTACTATAGATAGGCACGCGTTTGACCACTATTTCACCTGATGGTAAGCGATGATGTGGTCGGAGATGGAGCACGCTTGCCTAGAAATAACCTATTCACTCTTGGCTTAAAGACTCCCAGGTTGTAGCTATCAGGAAACACAGACTCCGGCAGGGAGTTCCACTCCTTAGCTGTACGCACTATGAATGTGTTCCTAAAACGTTTTGTGCGTGTGGGTGGGATGTCCACCATGTACCGGTGGCGCATCGCCATTCGTCTTGTGGTCCGATGATGGAACGGGCTTGGCGGAATTAAATTATGCGATTCCGCAAAATGCAAAAAAATCGACAGGCTAGCAACTCGTCGTCGATGTTCAAGACTTTGGAGCTTCGTCGCGACGAGCCTCTTATTGCCGATGATCCTCTTGGCTCGTTTCTCAATTGACTCAAGGGCATCAAGTTGGTATCTTGCAGATCCATCCCAAAGATGAGAGCAGTACTCCATACACGATCGAACTTGCGCTTGATAGAGTTTAAGCTGCTGTTCCGGCGTGAAGTATCGTCTCACCTTTGCTAGAATCCCCAACTTCTTTGCAGCCACTTGAGCTTTTGCCTCTATATAAGGGCCAAAATTGAGAGTAGATGTTAATGTAACCCAAGAAGCTCAAGTTGGTCGGTTATCGGCACGGTTAAACCTCGGAAAGATGGAGCTGGGTGGAATTGGCTCCTTTTGGCGGAAAATAGACACGCTTGGGTCTTAGCAGCATTGAACTTGACCAGATTGGCATTGCCCCATTCAGAGACAGCCGGTAAGGACACGTTCAAGCGCTCAACCATTGTCTCCCGGAGAGACCGGATCTGCGACCCACCAGCTCGTGCGTCGGACAACGTATCTTTCAGCAACAGTGCTGTCGTCTGCATACCCAAAGGTACCGGGTTTGTGAAGCTGTATGTGGACCTGAGTCTGTGAAACGCGATCCGCGACCGTAACGCGTATTTATCCAAAGAATTATAATCATTTTAATCATAGTTCATGTAGTTCGAAAGAATGATTATTTCTGAAATATTCATTCTTTCGAACTACATGAACTTAGAGGCTATATTGATGATTAAAATGGTTATAACTCTTTAGATAAATACGCGTTACGGTCGCGGATCGCATTTGGTCCACATACAGCTTCACACTGACCGGCAAATTGCAAAAAACATAAAAATATTTGAATTTCGCGGGCTACCCTGGAGCATCCACCTTAAGCAGATCATTAATATGCAGCAAGAACAGTGTTGCCGAAAGCACCGACCCCTGAGGAACCCCGGCATTAATATCCAGCAGTCCAGACGAGCAGACATCTATGACCACTCGGAAAGACCGATCCCTCAGGAAATCTGCGGGCACACAAACCGGCGGGCAGACCGAAGGAAGGAAGCTTACCAATAAGGCTATCGTGCCAGACCCTGTCGAAGGCCTTCGAGATGTCAAGGGAGACCGCTAGTGCCTCCCCGTGCTTCTTTATTGCCTCACTCCAGATGTGAATGGCATACGCTAGAAGATCCCCAGTTGACCGATTTCGGCGGAACCCGTATTGACGGTCACTAAGAATATCATTCGCTTCTAGGTACGCCAGGAGCTTACGATTCAGCACGCGTTCCATAGTCTTACAGAGTATGGACGTTACGAGATGGGTCTATAATTCGACGGGTCAGCTCGACTACCCTTCTTGTTCTGCGTTTTCCCTATCCTATACTCGCACTTATGACACCAGGGGCGTAGCTACCGCCGTAACAAAGATACGGGGCCCCTGGACTACAAGAGCTCCGAAGTGTGGACGCAAAGCTATAAATTTAGTACAATTCTTATTCATGGCCTGCCAAGACAGTTCTGAGCTAGTAGAGCCTATTTTGGTTAAAAAAAACTTATACCCCTAAAACGGGTCCCCAAAAACTGTTTGATACAGAGCCCCTTTGAAACTAGCTACGCCACTGAGCGAGGCCCACTAGCATGGTATTTGTAGTGTATGCGGGTAGATAGTGACATTATAATGTATAATCTATGGTAGGGCAGTCGCTCACAGGGCAATGATCACACTATATACAACCATCGGAGTGTACTCGTATACAGTGTGATCATTGGACACGAGACCTTACAATATTAAAATCAGCTCATACCCTTCCAGAGCTCGTCATCATCAGACGTGTCGATGGACGACAAGCAGGAGAAGAAGGAGAAGGTGGAGAAGAAGGAGCTCCCCTCGGAAACGGTGCCGGGGCTGGGCTTCAAGGACGCCGGCGCCGCGCAGGGCTCGCTGCGGGAGCTGCGCGGGAGGGACCCGGACTACCAGCGGCTGGCCGTGAAGGGGCTGCTCGGGAGGGCCACGCGCGTGCTCAGCTGTGAGTGTCACCTATGTTAGCTCGACTATATCGACTCGACTCGACGATCTTTGAAGGCACCAGTCTTGCTAACACAGACATCGGGCTGTGAGAATCAAAAAGGCGCTCCATGTAATATACTTACTGCTTTCCAGCTGCACCCGTTTAGATTGCTTGCAGTCCTTAAAATAATTAGAAAAATGCTAGCCTGACATTTTGATTATTTATTGCAACCTTCAACGGGACAAACGGTCCACTTAGCTAGGGCTAACTAGGGGTAGGGTTGCATGGTATCGTCTCGTCCCACATACCACAGTGTCTCAAGACGAAAGTCTATGACCAGTGCGTGTTGCCAGTGATGATATATGGAACAGAAACGTGCTCGCTCACAATGGGCCTCATCAGAAGGCTTAAAGTCATTCAAAGGGCTATGGAGAGGGCAATGCTTGGAGTTTCCTTGCGTGATCGAATCAGGAATGATGATCAAGAGAACCAAGGTTACCGACACAGCCCAAAGGATCGCCAAACTAAAGTGGCAGTGGACAGGGCACTTTGCTTGCAGAACAGAAGGTCGATGGGGCCGAACAGTTCTGGAGTGGCGACCGCGTACCGGAAGACGCAACGTTCGGGTAGCCGATAGATGCGGATAGCCGCAGGACCGGCCATTGAGGGGACGCCTATGTCCAGCAGTGGACGCCTGCAGGCTGATATGATGATGATGAACCTAAACACCGTTACATACCATAATCTCAGCGACCGTGAGTGCGATCAGTTACTCGCTGTTACTATAAAATTAATTGCTTATTCCAGGCACCCGCGACGAGACCAAGATCTCGAACATCAAAGAAGCGATGTCCATCTTCGAGAAGTTCCTGGATGAGTTCGAGTCGCTGCACCTCAGCAGACAGAACAACCCCTACGTCAGCCTGGGCATCGTCAGGACCGCGCAGAAACTGGCCGGAGATGACGTCAGCGAACAACAGGTAACACTCTGACACTCCTGGATCCCATCCCAAATAAAAGTTTAACTTCGTGACTCCAAATTCGTGTTATAATATAACTAGTCGACGGGCCAACTTGGTTTGCTCCGCTCCTATTAGTCCTAGCGTGATGCATAGCGTATATAGCCTAGAACCTTCCTCGATAAATGAGCTATCTAACACACTGGAAGAAATTTTCAAATCGGACCAGTAGTTCCTGAGATTAGAGCGTTCAAGCAAACATACAAACAAACTCTTCAGCTTTACAGATTTATATAGATCCTGGAGTCCTGGATCCTATGCGGTCCCACCGCTGGGCAATGACCTCCCCATCTTCCAGATATCTTTCTCCCTCAATATTACCTTCAAGTATTACGTAAGCAGAATTGTAGTCATTTTTAACCCCCTTTTCCCCTTGTCGGCGATAGTAATCAAATCTCTTGCTCCTCCCTTCTGGCATAGTTTTCAATCCCACCTCTGATATTTCTTACTAAAAATCGCGTGAGAGTAAAAACAACTTTCTAGCCATAATTGTGTCAAATTAAAATCTACTAAGATTTGCAACCACAAAAAAGGAAGTAAATATTGCTGACGTAATCACCATTTACATTCCCCCCGTCCTGGGTGGAGCAGAAGGGAGTGTTCCTCCTAGGGCCCGCCGCGTGCCCCTCGGCGGCGTCGTCCTGGGTGGAGCAGAAGAGAGTGTTCCTCCTAGGGCCCGCCGCGTGCCCCTCGGCGGCGCCGTCCTGGGTGGAGCAGAAGGGAGTGTTCCTCCTAGGGCCCGCCGCGTGCCCCTCGGCGGCGCCGTCCTGGGTGGAGCAGAAGGGAGTGTTCCTCCTAGGGCCCGCCGCGTGCCCCTCGGCGGCGCCGTCCTGGGTGGAGCAGAAGGGAGTGTTCCTCCTAGGGCCCGCCGCGTGCCCCTCGGCGGCGCCGTCCTGGGTGGAGCAGAAGGGAGTGTTCCTCCTAGGGCCCGCCGCGTGCCCCTCGGCGGCGCCGTCCTGGGTGGAGCAGAAGGGAGTGTTCCTCCTAGGGCCCGCCGCGTGCCCCTCGGCGGCGCCGTCCTGGGTGGAGCAGAAGGGAGTGTTCCTCCTAGGGCCCGCCGCGTGCCCCTCGGCGGCGCCGTCCTGGGTGGAGCAGAAGGGAGTGTTCCTCCTAGGGCCCGCCGCGTGCCCCTCGGCGGCGCCGTCCTGGGTGGAGCAGAAGGGAGTGTTCCTCCTAGGGCCCGCCGCGTGCCCCTCGGCGGCGCCGTCCTGGGTGGAGCAGAAGGGAGTGTTCCTCCTAGGGCCCGCCGCGTGCCCCTCGGCGGCGCCGTCCTGGGTGGAGCAGAAGGGAGTGTTCCTCCTAGGGCCCGCCGCGTGCCCCTCGGCGGCGCCGTCCTGGGTGGAGCAGAAGGGAGTGTTCCTCCTAGGGCCCGCCGCGTGCCCCTCGGCGGCGCCGTCCTGGGTGGAGCAGAAGGGAGTGTTCCTCCTAGGGCCCGCCGCGTGCCCCTCGGCGGCGCCGTCCTGGGTGGAGCAGAAGGGAGTGTTCCTCCTAGGGCCCGCCGCGTGGCCGGCAGGCTCCGTCCGCTGTGCTGACAGCTGGGGGGGGGCCGCTCCCCCTGTGTCCTCGCTCCGGTCGGCTCGAGGAGCGCCGGAGGTGAGGCGGTGCTCCGCCCGAGCTCTGCGACGACCCTGTATTTAAAACTGTTTTTGTATTTTGTCAGAAATCGTTCATAGCGGCATACGCGTCCGTGCGCGGCTCGTACAAGCGCCTGCGCACGGTGGCGGCGCAGCGCGGCGGCCACACGTGGGACGTCGTGCGGAACGACGCGCTCGCGGACCTCAAGAAGAAGGTACCTATGCCTAGGGTTGCCAGCTCTTCAAACCAAAAATCCGGACAAACCAGCCAGTTTAGCCGGACATTTGGGTAAAATTGCCGAACACCCTTATTTTTTTTTGTCTTTTTATACAACAATTTTTTTAAATAAAACAATGCTTTTTTTATCATTTACCTCGAATTCTAATGAAACAATAGTAAAATTGAATGAATCAGTCTTCTTTAGAATTCAATATTCATTGCAACAACTACTATTGCAATCATATAAATTAAGCTACATTAATTTATATGATTGCAATAGTAGTTGTACCTACGTCACTGGCGCACAGCGGCGGAAATCGACACAATATCAAACTGAAAACTGCTCAAATTCAAAAAATCTAACAAGAGCCGGACAGGCCGGACAGGCCGGACACCGTCTAATCCGGCCGGACACACAACGAAAAAGCCTAACTGTATAAAAAGTGTAACTGTACCTATGCCACATACGTGAACCTTTCAAACGTCATTCGTAAACAAAGGTAGATCCTCATGGAGAAGAACGGACGAGAAACTCCATAGTTTCTCTTTTCAAATGATATCGGCACGATCAAATAGGGTGTAAATACACCGAAGTGCACCTTGCGAAAAGAACCACCACGACTACTATCTTGTACGAACTATCTTACTATCACACTCAAACAGTTGTGAAGGCGCTGCCGACGATATCTTAAAGCGACTTCCCAAAGCAATTCCTGAATGAAAACACCGAACCCTTACAGGACCACTCGTGTGTCTGTTTGACTGTATGTCCGTCTATCTGTCTGAAACAGACAATTATTTACGTGATAACGTCTTATAAATCAATGAACGCCGGCTGCACGCACGAAAAAGTGTCACGTGCCAAGAACGAGAGCGCGATACAAGCGATAGAGAGGCACGATCGGTCTATAAGGCCCGTATTACAGAACTACAATCAAGACTCAAGCATTACTTAAAACTAGTCTCAGTTGGAGTTCTAATTTTAGAACTTGACCTGAGCAGAGAAACTACAATCAATAATCACCTGAGCAATGTCACTTTAAAATGTCATTTTTTACGTATTATAGAACAGTGCTTGAGTCTTAACTGAGCTCCACTCAATGTGTCCTTATTTTAAAATTACAAGCAGTTCAGAATCACTGCTTGAGGCGAGATTTGATCTTTGTTTTCGCAAGTGTAGTCGAGACCACGCTTGAGCATAGATCTTCTTCCACCTGGCGTTAATCCCGGCTATTGCCAGGGTCCGCCTTCCTACTTAGCTTCCTCCACTTTGCCCGATCTTGAACATCCTTCTCAGTCAGGCCATTGGCTCTCATGTCGGACTTGACGACGTCCAGCCAGCGCTTGCGAGGGCGACCACGGGGCCTAGCCCCAAGAACAGCCATATTCATGCATCTCCGACCAACGTACTCCATAGGGCGGCGCATGATGTGGCCATACCATCGCAGACGACACTCTTGCAGTTTTTCTCCCACGTCACGGACACCAAGACTACCTCGGATGTAAGAGTTGCGCATGCGATCGGATCGCGTTACGCCACTCATCCACCTCAGCATCTTCATCTCCGTGACGCGAAGCTCCTGGGTGTGTCTGCTTAGTGCTGGCCAACACTCGCCCCCGTACAGTAGGACAGGCCGAATGATGCATTTATATATCTGCCCCTTGAGCTTCGGAGGCATTTTGCGGTCGCATACAACGCCCGTCACCTCGCGCCACTTCGCCCAAGCCGCGCCAATACGTGCTTGGACATCGTCGTCCACGATGCCAGACTCGTGCAGCACGGATCCAAGGTACCTGAACGTATCGGACTTTCCGATCAGGTCCGAACCTATTCGGATGGTGTTTGTATCCGTGCTGCCACAGGACATGTACTCAGTCTTCGCCACATTTAGTCTCAGACCACCGTTTTCAAGCGTGTCCTTCCAAATGTTGACTTTGCGCTCAAGATGGGCTTTGTTCTGATTAACGAGGGCGATTGTCATCGGCATACATCATTAGCCATGGAGGCTGATCTTGGATGTTTGCCGTAACTACATCGAGCACTACGTTAAACAAGAACGGGCTAAGAGCCGAGCCTTGGTGAACGCCAACAGATATTGGGAAGCCATTCGATTCGCCAACAGCGGTCTGGACAGAGGACACGGAATCGCGGTACATGTCTCTGATAATGTCAATATAGGCCTCGGGAACGCCCTTGAAGCGCAGTGCCCACCAGATGGACTGCCGAGGTATACAGTCGAAGGCCTTCTGCAGGTCTAAAAAGGCCATATGCAAAGCTCTCCTTCTCTCTCTGTAAGCCTCAGCCAGATTCCGTAAGGCGAACACTGCGTCCATGGTGCTGTTACCCGCCCGGAAGCCATATTGACACTCAGAGACAGTACACTCGCTACGGAGCCGTGTGTCAATGATGCGCTCGAAGAGCTTCATGGTGTGGCACATGATCTTGATACCGCGGTAGCTACCACAATCCTGTACGCTACCTTTGCCTTTGTAAACAGGAATAATCAGGCTAAATCGCCACTGGTTCGGCATTTCCTTGGTGATCAGGATGCGGTTAAAAAGATCCGTCAGAAGGTCCACACCATGTGGGCCCATCGCCTTCCACACTTCAATTGGCACATTGTCAGGCCCGACCGCTTTCCGGTTCTTCATGTGGCGAAGAGCAATGCGGGTTTCGTCGGGGGAAATAGGGGAAATAAGCCCAAGGTTAGGAGGCGGTTCCGGAGGAAGGTTATGGGGATGCTGTTTGTTAGACAGCTCCGCGAAGTATGTACACCATCTCTCCTTAACAGAAGGGGCATCGTAGAGCAGCTTACCCTGGGCGTCCCTTACACAGAGACATTTGCTAATGTCCCGTGTAGCTTTCTCCCGGCCACGCGCCAGCTTAAAAATAAGCTTTTGCCCCTCCGCAGTTTCCAGCTTGTCGTATAAGGGCGCCAGACTTTTGCTGCGGGCTCTGGCTACAGCTTTTTTGCAAGCGCGCTTAGCCGCTCCATATGCCTCCCTGTCATCCGAAGAGTTGGACCCTTGCCACTGTTTAAATAAAACCTTCTTCTTCCGAGTCGCCTCCTGCACCCCGTCATCCCACCACCACGTCTCCTTTCCTATGGTGCGGCCACCACGAGAAGTGCCAAGGACGCGCTTACCCGCACCGGTGATTGCTGAATGGATCCTACTCCAGATCTCTTGAGCGGACTCATGCGGAGCACTGATCTTGAGATGCTCGACCTCCGCGATGAAGTCCGACTGCCTAGGACCATCAAGCAACCACCACTTAGTGCGGGGTTTGCGTTTCTCGGTCACTCTCTTCTTCGGTACAACCGCAAAGTCCAGGACAAGGAGGCGGTGTTGAGCCGTTAGGCTTTCGCCTGGGATGACTTTGCAGTTGGTAACCTTGCCAATGTGGCACCGTCGCACCAGCAGGTAATCTATTTGGGTTGAGTAGGCACCACTACGGTACGTAATAAGATGCTGGGGCTTCTTCTGAAAGAATGTGTTCGCGATGGCTAGGTCCGACACAGCGCAGGTGCTAAGTATATTGACTCCCTCTGCGTTTAGCTGGCCATAACCAAAACCACCGTGAACACGTCCATACTCTCCAGCAAACTGACCTACGTGACCGTTGAGATCCCCCCCAACCAAAACACCTTCGGAATTCGGGATAGCGCCTAATACGTCCTCGAACTCATCCCAGAAGGCCTCCTTTTCAGACTCACAGCAACCAGTCTGAGGAGCATAGGCGCTGATTAGGTTCATTACCGATCCTTTGAATAGCACCCTAACTCGCATCAACCGGTCGCTGCATCGGTCTACTTCAAGGAGTCCATCCTGAAGGTCCTTAGACAGCACCACGGCCACTTCGCTCCTACCCGTTGGTGATCCGGTGTACACTAGCCGGTACCCCTGCCCGATGTCACGTGACTTATTTCCCTTCCAGCGCGTCTCCTGAAGGAAGGCGCACTGGACCCGACGCTTCGCAAGTACGTCTGCGAGTTCTTGGCAACGTCCGGTTAGGGAGCCAATGTTCCAGGTGGCAAAGCGGAACTTCTTCTTGGGTACTATCCTCTTTAGCCGTGCCCGTACTTGACACGGTAGCCCTAGCCCACTTATCGCAGGCTTAGGGCGATGTGCCTGCGCGTCGTTATGCGGCGACGCCCTAGACCGAGTACCCTTACCTAACTTGTTTCTCTCCATACATATATGACTGAAGTTGGTTTTACGTGGGGCGACCAGCCGTCTGACCCCCACAACCCTACAAGAGGGAAACCAGAACGCTTGAGCATAGATATTCATGAAAATTGTGGTGAATTTGGAGTAAATCGAGTACCTACCTACCTAATCAAAATGGATATATTTGCAGAAGTAGATTATTATAATTTTTTTTTTTTTTCTATAACATTTAAATAATTTTAAAAATTTTGTACTTAATAAATTTCTTTCCAAAAGCGTAAAATTCTTTTTTGTTAAGATATTTCCTTACCCAAATAGGTATGAACCACACGGAACCACAATAATTATTGTAAACAATATTTTATTGTACCTATTTCTGAAGAGCTTGACTCTTGAGTAATTTGACAATGAAGATGAAGTTTCACAGTTTTTTTTTTTTATTTAATTCAAGTCTTTATTTTCATTTATATCTTTTTTGAGTTTCATTAGAATGGGGGTGTATCTTTTTTGCAGTATTTGGCAGCATTTTACTTCATAATATCCACTAGGAATCAATTAAAACAGCCACTGAACTTCACTCGAAATAATCCCGCCAAAAAAACTCAGTTCCACAGTTTTGCTGTCCACAGAACATTATGTACCTATGATGTACCTACTCTGAAGGGTTAAGGGTGGCTGTCAGTGTCAATAACGTCGTGTCGTCCACCTCGTCATCCGGTTTTGATCCAATTTAATCGTACGAAAAAAAAAATGCAATAGAAAACAAACTATTGTTCAGGGTTACCATAATAATTGCTTACTCACTTAATCAGAGATCAAAATCTCTACTCAAGCGTAGTTTCGTTTGATTTGAGTTTGAGGACAGTTCTAAAATAAACTGAATGCTTAAGTCGAGATTCTTCGCTCAAGCAGTAATCAGTTGAACGCAGTTTAAGTAGTACTTGAGTAAGGTTCTGTAATACGGGCCTAAGCGTTCAAGAATTCAATTGTTTTCTTATGACGTTATCGCGTAAAATTATCTTCCGTAAACCGACTTTACAGACAACCAATTTTTAAATATATTTTATTTTTTAAGAAAGATAACATGGCACACACAGCATACAGTGTTGGAACAAAAAATAATATGAAACAGTAACATTCTCTGCCTCACAGCTGCGCCAAACAGGTCCAGTTCAACAAAATACCAGTAGTTGAGTGTCGCTGGTTTTCAAGTGAACGGTTACGTCGGAACGATCCGGTTCAAATAGTAAATAAACATTTTGTCATCAACAGCACGCTGACGCCAAACTGTTCACCGACAAAGACGAGCCCACCGCAGAGCATCTCCAGCTGCTGCTGTGGGCGTACTCCCCCGAGCCCGCGCGGGTCAAGAAGTACGTGCCGGAGACTAAAGAGGAGAGGGAGAACGAGGAAGAAGACACTGACAGAAAGAGACGGCACAGCGAGAGTGGGGACAGGAAGAGACGGAGCAGTGGGCGCGATGATGAGTCGCCGTCGAAGCGGAGCAAAGAGTGATTGTGATGATGTTGCATTTATTGTTCAATAAATATATGTTTACTTGGTTTTGTTGCGTTGGTTTATTTTTGTAACTCCTTGTTATTAGGTCATCCGAACTGAGAACCTCCTCCTTTTTTTGAAGTCGGTTAAAAATACCGCGCAACGAATTTGGTCAGGTATGAAATGTTGGGGATTCTAGGGTCTTTTAAATCAGACAAACAGCTCGATTGAACGTACTTTAATTACTGACTTTGGGGAAAATATATTACAATGCGCATTGAGTAAACTGCTTACTGAGCAATTATATATTCTAAAGGAGCGTACTTACTACATTATGCACTGGTAGGGAGCATACATACACTTCACATCCTGGGGCGAGGGAAAAAATGGAACAAAATAGATTTTTTTTTCTCTAAATAAGTACTAAGCAACTCTACTAATAACAGTAAAAATATATTACTTACAACATTGCAATGTATGTATGTTACTATTATATGTTTTCTCTTTGTCTTTATATCTAAACTTCTAAATACCTAAGTTAACAACAGTCTTAACTTTTTGAGCACTATGCCTAAACAATACGACATGTTTTTATTGGAAGTACGGTCTTGTCCTATTCTTATGAACTAAACTAAATCATCATCATCACCTGCCTAGCCTTTTCCCAACTATATTGGGGTCGGCTTCCAGTCAAACCGGATTCAGCTGAATACCTGTGTTTTACGTGGAGCGGCTGCCTACCAGACCTACACAACCCACAACTGGGTAATACGGTACATCTTGGCAAGACTGGAGTCAAACTTACTGGCTTCTGACAATCCGTAACGACTGCCAAAGATCTACAAATGACAGCCGGGACCAACGGCTTAACGTGCTTTCCGAGGCACGGAGGAAACTCGTTATGTTAAGATAGTCACCCATCCACAGACCAACCTTGGCAAGCGTTGCTTAACCTTCAAGATCGACCCGTGCGGCTGTTATTATTTAGCCACGAGCTCCTCTCTATACTAATATGAACTAACCTAAATCCATCTTATTATTTGTATGTATCCCAACGTTACTACCTAAATCTTCTTTTACTCTAAAGGGTCCTTCGAAAATAGCATCTAGTTCACGACCCGTTTCTTTTTTTAACAATATTAAATCATTTTCCTTATATACTATAGGATTTACTGATTTATCGTACTATTCCTTCCGTTTGTAGGTATTTATTAGACAGTAAATTATTTTTTGCCTCGGCATGGGCTAACTGTAAGCGATATTTCAACTGCAATGGATCACTCAGAAATACTATCTACTAGATATTTGACATAGTTTACCAAAAACAAGTTCGTAAGGCATTTAATTTGTTTCTGAATGAACTGTATTGTTGAAGCTGAAACACCAATATGGTATCCAATAGCTCCATATATCTTTATGGTTTTCACATTGGATCTTTAAAAATGCACCCAAAGCTTTGTGGGTATTTTCAAGAGCACCTATTGTTTGGTGATGGTAGGCAGTTGAAGATAATTTTTCAATTTCAAGAAGTTTACAAACCTGTTCCATCTTTGCGGAGATAAACTCTGTTCCTCTGTCTGTAGCTATTATTTCGGGAATTCTAAATATTATAATAAAATGTCTCACAAATGCGTTAGCCATGGATACCGTTTCTTTATTCTTTATGGGTATGGCTTGAACATATTTAGATAATTACCTAACAACCATCGGTTCTTTTCATCATCTGCCTAGCCTTTTTCTAACTATATTGGGGTCGGCTTCCAGTCAAGCCAGATTTAGCTGAATACCAGTATTTTACGTGGAGCGGCTGCCTACCAGACCTCCACAACCAATTAACTGGGAAACACGGTACCTCATGGCAAGACTGGAGTCAGATTATCTGGCTTCTAACTATCCGTAATGACTGCCAAAGATCTACAAATGACAGCCGGGACCAACGGCTTAACGTGCGCACCGAGGCACGGAGGAAACTCGGTATGTTAAGATGGTCACCCATCCACAGACCAACCTTGGCTAGCGTTGCTTAACCTTGAAGATCGACCCGTGCGGCTGTTATTATCTAGCCACAAGCTCCTCTCCACCATCGGTTCTTTTATGTAACGGATATACTCTGACTTCTGACACTTTATAAATTTAAATAAAAAAATTGTACATCCTTTTCTATACTCGGCCAATAAAATCAGTCTCTTCTTAATAGTGTTTACCATTTTGCGCACTCCAGCACGACCATCATTCATAATTATATTTTTTTCTTTCATTGTGGTTAGGTACTCCTCGTAAAATGCATGTTCGCGGTCCGGACCAATTTTCTAACTTCGATATCTCATCGCATACTTTTTAATAAATTCTATATTATCTTTATTTTTTAATCATGCACACTTCTTCAATATTTAACTTTTGGCAACCTTTTTAAAAATAATTTCTGCACAAATTCGGCTCGCGTAAAATGTGCCTTGAAATCAAGATTGATGTAAATAATTTTTCTTTTGGCTACAAAAACGAAACATTCACAAACATCAGTTATTGCACCTTCAATCAATCTCATTTCGACCGAGTCGCACGGTTTTCTTAATATATCCACAACCCTTGGTTGACCAGACCAATAGTCAGGAGATTTAGATCCGCCTTCTCTACGTCATCCTTATTATTACTTAATTCATCATCAATCTTTCGCTTTTGTGCCCTACTCATCACAGCAACCACTTGCGCTTGCATATTCTTAAGTTCGTCCGATGTTATACATATTCTAGACAGTGCATCTGCTACAACATTTTCTTTTTCTCGTACTTAAATAATTTTAAACTTATATTCTTCTAATGACAAACGGAATTTAAGAAGTCTACATGAAGGATCTCTCATGCCAAAAAGATAAACTAAAGGTTTGTGATCAGTCATTATTGTGAATTCTCTACCATATAAATACGGTCTAAAATATTTTACAGACCAAATTATTGCTAGAAGCTCTTTCTGTATTGTAGGGTAATTCTTTTCCGCTTTATTCAAAGGTGCTGCCGTGCAGCAATAAACAGATATTTCTTTCGCATTGCGCTCGGACTTATTTTGAGACCCATAGGCAAACGTTTCATTTGATACTGACCTGTATTAGTAGTAAAAGCAGTTAATTTACGACTATTAGGCTCTAGGGTCACTTGATAATGACCTTACTGAAGGTCAAGGTGAGTGAAATATACAGCTCCAGAAAGAGAATCTAAAATTTCATTTATGTTTGATAAGGGGAACTTCTCTCTTTTTCATTTAAATAATCTAATTTGAGCTGTGATAACAGTGTTTGTACCTACTCTAGGAACGTCGAAATTATTAGGTCTTTACCTATGAAATTGCCGTTCTGCAGTACTGGCCATTTCAAATCAAAATAATTTTTGTTTGGCTAAGAATTCTAATTTCAAATTAATTTTATTTTAAAAACATGGTTTTTTGCAAAAGTAGTCATTTGTTTATTGATTAGTGTTACATTTTCATCGCATTTCAATCTTTTTCGTCATCATGGATACGTTGAAAATTCGAGTAATTATGGAATATGAATACCGTCGTGGCAGCAACGCGGCACAAGCGGCACG
Organism: Lacanobia oleracea; assembly: GCA_950371165.1. NCBI lineage: Eukaryota > Metazoa > Arthropoda > Insecta > Lepidoptera > Noctuidae > Lacanobia > Lacanobia oleracea. Next base: position 625,636 of record CATNUG010000002.1, on the reverse strand, counting down.
CAACATCAACGACGTTTACGGAGCTAACACTACAAACCAACGCACCACCTGTTATTGGTTTGCTCGCTTCCGTTCTTGAAATTTTGACCTGAAAAATGAACCTCGCGGTAGTCCGAAGACTTTGGTCGACAATGACGAATTAAAGGCGATTGTGGAAGCTGATGATACACAATCTACGGCTGAGTTAGCTGCAGCTTTCGACGTTAGCGTCAAAACAATATTGGTCCATTTGCGTCAAATTGGCAAGGTAAAAAAGCTTGACAAATGGGTGCTCCACGAACTCAATGATCGCCAGCGCGAAGTACGCGTCGAGACGTGCCTTGCACTGCTCAACAGACACACAAATGAAGGAATTTTGAACCGCATTGTTACCAGCGATGAAAAATGGATTCTGTTTGATAGCCGCAAGCGCTCAGCAAGTTGGTTGGGTCCTGGTTCAGCACCTAAACAATGCCTAAACGAAAACTTACCCCTAGAAAAGTGATGGTCACTGTTTGGTGGTCTAGCGCCGGTGTGATTCATCACAGCTTCTTACCAAACGGGGTGAGCATTACTGCAGATGTGTACTGTGAAGAACTGAACACAATGATGGAGAAGCTGGCACATCTCCAACCAGCATTGGTCAATACAAACTTCTTGGCGGGAAAAAAATTCAATACCCGAGAGGCAGTACAAAATGCCTTTGAAGAATTTGTTGCTTCCCGTCCAGCTGATTTCTTTAAGAAGGGCATCAATTAAACTGCCACTGCGTTGGCAAAGATGCATTGATTGCATGGGTGATTACTTCGATTAATACAAATAAAAAATTAAAAAAAATCGTTTAAATTTTTTCATACAAAACGGCAATTTCATAGGTAAAGACCTATTATTATTACTAAATTGAAAAATATTATAATCACTCAAAGAATGCATGCTTGGATTAAACCTGGGTTAGTTTATTTTACTCTCACTAATGTCGTCGAATCTTTATAGGGATCCTGTTGTTTTTTACCGTGGCTTGCCCAGATACACATCCTTCGCTAACTCACGTCCACAGACAATAACATCATCTTTCACAGTCACTCAGAACGAGCTGGTACAATCAGGTTATTACCTACTTCTCCTAATACGTTCATCTACGAAATTTAAATAATATTCTTTCCCATGATAATACAATGTTAAAGTATTAGTGCTTAAGTTAATATTTGCTTGATACTTATTCAGAAAATCTAACTCTATAGGTAATTCCGTCTACTTTTAGTGGTAACGACTCAAAATTTATAAACGAATGCTGAACTGCTGAACTGCTGTACTCTAAACCTAAATCCTCTAAACCTCGAGAATGCTTTTGTCCACCGATTCCATTTATCAAAGTTTCTTTATTGTCACTTATGCATGGCTTATTGTCTTCGTTCTGATCCGCAAAACATACATTTCGGTTACTATTTCTAAAAATATCTTTAACCCCTAGAACTTCTTTGACCTCTATTTATATCCAATGATACACGATAGTTATTCCTATTCCCGTGGTTATACCTATTTCCGTTACTTCCTCTGAAATTACAACGCCATGTTCGGCAACGGCTTCGCCGGCCAGCCACAGTCGCGGCGGTGGGTGTTAAAACCACCTGCTCCTCAACTCGCGGGCCGCCTCGACCCTCCACGCCTACGTGATTCTAAATTACACTCTAGGGGTAGGGCAGACAAGACTACGTGGAGTCGGTTTCTGTCACTAACTTTTGTAGCACAACATATTGACTTTTCAAGAAGTTATTTTAATTTCAAGAACTAAATAATACGAGTAACTTCACGATTGACCTACGCTTGTGTGTGATTTTCATGGATAAAATAGGTCGAAATTTTTTCAAAACCGATTTGGGGCACCCCAACTTTACGTAGTCTTTTGGCTGTTACCCCTAGAGTGTATATAAAAATCCGGAGACGCGAAGGGCGGGCAACCCCCGCCCGCTGTAACAAAGCATAGGCGACCAGCAAGCCGAAGCTTCGGAGGTGAACATGAGTGCCTATTCTTTGTTACGCAAGGGCGAAGGGTTTGCACTTCCCGTAGCGCCTATATCAAAATTTGTTCGATATTTTAACTTGTATGTATTTTTAGGGTGAATTTTAATAATTAATGTATTAAATGTTGAAAATTAACCGATTTTTACACGAAGGTGCCTATTTTAATTTTCGATGTTCAAATATTATATTATTAGAAGAAAATTTAAATCAAGAATAGCCACACCACGACGGGCTATATAAGGAAGGTGGCTGGCGGCACTCGTTCATTTGCTCGTCGGTCATCACAGCGTACGGAACCTCTGCCCGAATCACTAGCGATTGTCGTTATTTTCAAATATTTTATTTTGTTTGGTTTCTTATTTAAATTGTAATTTGTTTGGCCGAAGGCCATTAAAATCTTTTTAAAAAACCCTTCTGTGTTTCTATTTGTAACATCAGAAGTTGGATTCGAGGCTGAAAAGCCGCTGAACGCCTACATTTCTGGTTTTATAAAGGGAAACTTAGTATTCCTCCACGTGGTTTGGTTATTTAATATTCGGGCGGAGTGTTTGTTTGTGCGATGCCTGCCAACGATCAACGCGGCAAACGAAAACGCCGTGGGCGAACTCCTTCGCCCAATCCGATGGAAGAGATCCTGAGGAGGCTGCGCGCGTTGGAGGACCAGCCCCGTGCGTCTGTGGAGACGCAAGCCCTTGCAACGACCAGCGCTGGCCCTAGCCGCGCCGCCGGGTTGACCAACTCGACGCCATCGGTATCGGAGCTTGGGGCGCCTACAACGGCGCGTGAGCTCGAGTCCGCGCAGATGGGGACGCCGCCGCCGACTCCACATACTAGCAACATGGGGTCAACGCAGTCTGAAGACGTGGTGACGAACGCTGCAGAGCGTCTTTTGACCGCTATCAGCTGTGCTCAGGTCAGATCCAACCGTTATTTTGTCTCTGATTTTGATCCGAGTGTTCATGACTTCGACACGTGGTGTGATGAAGTAGAGAGAGCCCGTATTTCGAATTGTTGGGACGACAGAGAATGCCTTGCTCGCGTCGGACATTGTCTAAAGGGCGAATCTCGCACCTGGCTTAGCCAATGGACTAGCAATATTCGCACGTGGTCCAATTTTAAATTAGAACTAAAAGCGCTATGCCCACGTTCTGTCGATGTCGCGAACATTCTTTATGATGTAATGCGGACAGAGTCCTATAAATACTCCACATATGCTGAGTATGCTCGTAAATCGCTTTTACGGTTACGCATAGTTAAAGGTCTAAGTAACGAGCTGCTTACTGCTATTATTATTCGTGGAATTGCAGATCCACAAGTTCGCGCTATGGCTACCAACGCTAAATTATCACCTGATTCTATAGTGGAGTTTTTATCGAGCTTTGTTAAACCTTCTAACAGCCATAATAAGAAAGTGTTTCCTAATGATCGATCTGATAAGTCTTCCAATACTAGTAACTCAAATCGCAAACTATTAAAACGTCAATATGATTCTAAAGATTCAAAATCAGTCAAGTGTTTTCAGTGTAAGCAATTTGGTCATAAGAGTGTTAATTGTAACAAACGGTCGAATACAATCCCGAGTAACAGTGACGAAAAAGCAATCGCGTTACCGGCGACATCTCGTGGCGATCCGAAGAAGTGTTCGTTTTGCAAAAAAATAGGTCATTCCGAGGATACTTGTTTCGCTAAGGAACGCACAAATTCTCGAAATAATAACGGTGTCAATTTTTGTCGCGAAATTGCGGGTAGTTATAAAAATCGTGACGTGACCACTGCTGTCATATTGGGGATACCGTTAGACGTACTAATTGATAGTGGCTCATGTGTTTCCTTAATGTCAAAAAATGTTGTTAAATATTTTCCGTGTCAATTAAGGCCTACTAATCAGTTATTACGCGGCTTGGGCGGTACGGAAATTAGATCTGAATCATTTGTAACACTACCCGTTGAGTTTAGCGATATAACATTAGAAATTGATTTTTGTGTTGTAGGTGGCAATAATTTAAATGTACCCGCCCTTATCGGTACAGACGTACTGAATAGAAAAGGTATTACTTATGTTAGGACCGGTGATTGCCAACGTATAGTTCATAGTGAGGTGACCGTAAACGATGTTATGCAAGTAAACACGATTTCTTTGTCCGATCAAGTTAATACGTCGGTAACTGGAAAAGATAGGGAACGGTTACTAGAGATCCTCACCAAGTATTCCGAATTCTTTTTAAGTGGTACCGCGACCACAACAGTGAAAGATAGTGAGATGCATATCAAGTTAACAAGTGATGTGCCCGTGTACTACAGACCCTACAAATTATCGCATGACGAAAAATTAAAAGTACGCAATATAGTTAAGGATTTGCTCGATAAAGGAATTATTCGCGAGTCCGATTCCGAATACGCTAGTCCGGTCTTACTAGTAAAAAAGAAGGATGGTTCTGATAGAATGGTCGTGGATTACCGTGCACTGAATCGAATAACTGTCAAAACTAGACATCCACTCCCCTTGATCAACGACTATATAGATAGGTTAGGTAATGCTCGCTGGTTTAGCTCTTTAGATATGGTTTCCGGCTTCCATCAACTCCGAGTTGCTGAAGAGTCTATTCATAAGACCGCGTTCGTTACACCAGAGGCACAGTATTGTTGTGATTTCTTGGATTTGATTACAAAAAAATTGTTTGAATTTATTATTAATTATAATATTTACTGTGGAAAGACTGTCAGAACATGTAATGTTGTTTTAACTACTGTGAATATAATTTTACGTTGGCAACACTTTGAAATAACGGATATGACATCATCGTTATTTCTAGGTGGGGCAAATGCCATTTGAAATTGTAAGCGGTAGTTGAGAGTGAGTTGTCGTTCGATCACCAAACAGTGCAGTTGTGAATTGAGTAATAAAAAAGTATAAGTAATCAAGAAGTAGTTTTCTTTATATATCAGAAGTGTGTAGAACCACGAGCCATGTCTCAGGAAAATCGTAAGTTTAATTTTTATTTCTTTTCCTTCCTATTATGGTGTATACCTTCTACAGTCAGATACAAGTGCAGTTCAGAAACATTTCGTGCTTAAAAAGTATGTAGTATTGAATACCATGGAGGTTATTATAATAACAAGGAATAGATAAAAAAATAATTATCCCTGTTGAAATTACCCGTGAATCTGGTGTGCTGAAAGTACAGTATTGGTTAGCTATTAAAAAATAGAAGTTTTTTTTTAATAGCCATGTAGGAGTGTTTTAGCAATAGCCATGTAGGTGTGCTGGAGAAATATCCATGTGTGCTGTAGTACTAGCCATGTAGGTGAGCTGGAGCAATAGCCATGTAGGTGAGCTGGAGCAATAGCCATGTAGGTGAGCTGGAGCAATAGCCATGTAGGTGAGCTGTAGTAATAGCCATGTAGGTGTGCTGGAGCAATAGCCATGTAGGTGTGCTGGAGCAATAGCCATGTAGGTGTGCTGTAGTGATAGCCATGTAGGTGTACTGTAATAATAGCCATGTAGGTGTGCTGTAGTAATAGCCATGTAGGTGTGCTGGAGCAATAGCCATGTAGGTGTGCTGTAGTAGTAGCCATGTAAGTGTGCTGTAGTAATAGCCATGTAGGTGTGCTGTAATAATAGCCATGTAGGTGAGCTGTAATAATAGCCATGTAGGTGTGCTGTAATAATAGCCATGTAGGTGTGCTGGTGCAATAGCCATGTAGGTGCGCTGTAGTAATAGCCATGTCGGTGTGCTGTAGTAATAGCCATATAGGTGTGCTGTAGTAATTACCATGTAGGTGTGCTGTAATGATAGCCATGTAGGTGTGCTGTAATGATAGTCGTGTAAGTGTGTTGTAATGATAGCCATGTAGGTGTGCTGGAGCAATAGTCATGTAGGTGTGCTGTAGTAGTAGCCGTGTAGGTGTGCTGTAGTAATAGCCATGTAGGTGTGCTGTAGTAATAGCCATGTAGGTGTGCTGTAATAATAGCCATGTAGGTGTGCTGTAATAATAGCCATGTAGGTGTGCTGTAATGATAGCCATGTAGGTGTACTGTAATGATAGTCGTGTAAGTGTGTTGTAATGATAGCCATGTAGGTGTGCTGGAGCAATAGTCATGTAGGTGTGCTGTAGTAGTAGCCGTGTAGGTGTGCTGTAGTAATAGCCATGTAGGTGTGCTGTAGTAATAGCCATGTAGGTGTGCTGTAATAATAGCCATGTAGGTGTGCTGTAATAATAGCCATGTAGGTGTGCTGTAATAATAGCCATGTAGGTGTGCTGGTGCAATAGCCATGTAGGTGCGCTGTAGTCATAGCCATGTCGGTGTGCTAGAGCAATAGCCATATAGGTGTGCTGTAGGAATAGCCATGTAGGTGTGCTGTAATAATAACCATGTAGGTGTGCTGGTGCAATAGCCATGTAGGTGTGCTGGAGCAGTAGCCATGTAGGTGTGCTGGAGCAATAGCTATGTAGGTGTGCTGTAGTAATAGCCATGTAGGTGTGCTGGAGCAATAGCTATGTAGGTGTGCTGTAGTAATAGCCATATAGGTGTGCTGTAATAATAGCCATGTAGGTGTGCTGTAGTAATAGCCATGTAGGTGTGCTGGAGCAATAGCCATGTAGGTGTGCTGTAGTAGTAGCCATGTAGGTGTGCTGTAATAATAGCCATGTAGGTGTGCTGTAATAATAGCCATGTAGGTGTGCTGGTGCAATAGCCATGAAGGCGTTCTGTAGTTGCAGTTAGTATGTCATGTAGGTGTACGGTTAGTATGTCATTTAGGTGTGCGGTTAGTATATCATGTAGGTGTACAGTTGTATATCACGTAGGTGTACAGTTGTATATCATGTATTTGTATAGATAGTAATAGTATCATGTAGGTGTACAGTTAGAATGCCATATAAGTGTATGCTTGTTAGTGAAAACTAGCCATATAGCTACTTTTACATGGAGGTGTATTGTTACTAAGCCAGCTAGGGGTCCTCCTATTAAGTCTCCTGTGGATGTTCTTCTAGCCTAGTGCACATGTACTGAGTTAGTACAATGCGATTTGGTAGTTTCAGTGAAAAGTTGGTTTCGCTTTAGTGAAAAAGCTAATGATTATTAAATTAAGTAACTGATCTGGTTTGAAGATTAACGATAGGACAAAGAAATCAGTAAAAGATATGAAGTGCTCGAAAAACGTTTCAGGTCGACGAGATGACAGGTCCAGCCCAGATCGTGATGTAAGTTTCACTCCAGAGTGTGTAGAAAGCTTCACTCCAGAGCGTCCTAGAAGACGTCGCCGGAGATCCTCGTCAAGTGATTCTGAAGAGATATCTGCGAAATCGAAGCGCTAATCTGCAGGACTGACTGCAGATGACCTTCTGAAGATCATTGCAGTGATACAGAAAAGCTCGAGTAAGAATGTTCCAATCACTAATGTAGTCCCAGATTTTGACCCTGATAATAGATCCCAAGATATTGAGCGATGGCTAAGAAAAGTGAATGAATGTGCGAAAATTTATGATTGGAGTGAAAAGCAGACAATACATTATGCCCTTCAAAAGCTTTGTGGGTTAGCAAAAAAATGGCATAAATCTTTGCCAACGCTCAATTACTCTTGGAACAAATGGCAGTCTAAAATGAGAAAGGCTTTCCCAAGTGATGAAAATTTCGGAAAACTGTTAGAAGAGATGCTTAACCGAAAGTCCCGTACTGATGAAACTTTAAGAGACTATTTTTATGATAAGTTAGCATTGCTAAGTAGATGCGAAATTGATGGCCGAAAGGCAGTAGATTGTATAATTTATGGAATCAATGATAATTCCATAAGAAACAGTGCGCAGGCACTCCAATGTAAAAAACCAGAGAATTTGTTGAACTATTTAGCTTCCCAACAATCTGGCACATCGACAGAAACCCCCAAAACGCAGTCTACGTTTAGTTCAGTCAAAAAAGAGATTTACGTGTCACGAATAATCAGAATAGAGCTTCGACTAGTAACTCTGATAGGAGTTATAGTCCATCTTGTTTTAACTGCCGCGAGCCTGGACACAATTATAATAGTTGCCCTAAACCGTTAATTAAATGCGTTAAATGTGGTAGGGTAGATCATAATTCGGATAATTGCTATAGAAAACCTTTCTTATCCTATGACACCAAAAGCCAAGACCAGCAATCGGTTGACAAAAAGGTATTAAAAATCAATTCAAATAAGACTATTGACAATAATGGGAATGTAAATTTCGATAGAAGTCCAACCATAATGCATCAATCTTATTCTACCCTTTCAGCTACTGATACGCATGATAAGATTTTAAAAAAATATTTGTATCAACGGGAACATGATCGATGCATACGTGGATTTTGGAAGTGACTGTACGTTGATTAAGTCTTCGAAAGCAATAAAACTTTGTCTCAAACAAATTTATATAGATCTGCCTATTACAAAAGGTTTTGGTAACTCTATAACCAAACCGAAATTTCGATCCACTGTTCAAGTCAGAATTGATGAAATCGAAACCGAATTGGTAGTCTTGGCGGTTAGTGATGAATATCTGTCAGCATCAGTCTTGATAGGGCAGAATTTTACCGAGCTACCGTCTGTGACTGTAATGAAAGATAATGAGAAATTATTTTTCTATCACACTCCCTGAAGTAAAGTAACTGATATATCAATTAGGACTCTTAATATATATGTCAAGAAAGATACAACCATAGTTAGGGGTGGGTTAGTGGAAGTCTATACCAAAGAACCTCACTCAGGTGATATCTATCTTGATGGAAGTACACAAATGAATCCAAATCAATAATATCACTTACATCAAGGCTGTTATAAAATTATTAACAGTAAAGCAATTGTATTTGTTACTTCACTAACAATAGTCCCTTTAAAACTCCAAGCAGATAGGTTAATGGCTAGGGTAAATCCCGTTACAGAAACTAAAACTTTATCAATCAGTTCAGGTCCTAATAGTCAAGCTCTAATGCCTCTCAATAGATCCGACATTAAAATTGGACAATATATTGATCAGTTCACTATTGAAAGACTATTTAAGCTTTTGCAAAAATATAGAACATGTTTTGCTCTCAATCTTAGTGAGATAGGCTGTACAAATAAAACTGAAATAAATATAGAGCTGCATGACAAGATCCCAGTTGTTTATAGGCCCTACAGACTATCTTATCACGAACGTAGTAAGGTGAGAGAAATAATAGATGATTTAATAAAAAACGATATCGTGCAAGAATCTGAGTCCAACTATGCAAGTCCTATTTTAATTGTTAAAAAAAAGAACGGAGAATCAAAGCTTTGTATTGATTACAGAGCGCTTAACAATAAAACGATAAAAGATAAATACCCCTTACCCTTAATTGATGACCAAATTTCAAACCTGAGTGGTTATAAATTCTTCATTACACTTTACCTAGCGTCCGGATATTATCAGATACCAATGGGGAAAGACAGCCGGCACCTCACTGCGTTTGTTACTCTGGACAGCCATTATGAGTTTAAACGCATGTCGTTTGGACTTGCAAATGTCCCGGCTGTCTTCCAAAAGATGGTTAATAGATTTTTGGGGTCAAGGAGGTTCGATTTTGTATTTGCTTATATGGACGACCTCCTTATACCATCTGTTACTATTGACACAGATCCCAGAGTTTTAAAACCTGTCGCCTATTTCAGTCGACAGAACACTTCCGAAGAACGCCATTTCCATTCACACGAACTAGAAACATCAGCAAATGTTTGTTCCTTAAAAAAATTTCGACCTTATCTCTTAGGCCTAAAAATTACTGTATACACAGATTGCAATGCACTAAGGACAACATTAACTAAAAGAGATTTAATTCCTCGCATTGCACGCTGGTGGCTACAGATAAGCGAATTCGACTTCCATATTCAGTACCGACCCGGGTACAGAATGAGTCATGCTGATACCCTAAGTAGGAATCCCCAAAACAGTACCAGTATTACTGACACAGTAAAGGTCCTCAGTATATCCACAGAAAACTGAATACTTACGTTGCAAATAGCCGATCCAGAACTACAAAGAATTGTCAAAATTAAATAAAAAGAAAAACTTCGTTATTAGAAACCTATGATTCAAAAAGATCCCCTGCTGTTTCTTACTCTGTCGGTTATTTAGTAAAAATAACAAAAACGAATTTTAATAGCGATGGTAAAAGCAAGAAATTACTCCCTAAATTTATCGGTCCTTATAAAGTAGCAAGATGCGTAGGTAATGATAGATATAAAATTGTCAATGTGCCAGGGCTCAGTACAAAAAAATATGCAAGTGTAGTAGCTGCCGATAGAATGCGACCGTGGATTCATGTCCAATCATTGGAAATTGACGAGTCCTCGGGGTCAGACTCTGATTCCTCCACCTCGAATAGTGATAAATCAGAGTCAGACAAATACCTGTAAACTAAAATTGTTATTTGTGGTTAGAAAGTAGATATTATTAATAGTTTTTAAGTGACACTTGTTTAATCATTTCTCCTTATACATGTACAAAGTATTTATCAATGTGATGTGATTATATATATTGATTTTGTAATGTTACTTTAATGATAATCAATATCAATCAATAATCAATGTTATTGCTGTAATTGCCTCAATGTTGTGATTTTTGCGTGCTTCGGAGTTAGCACGCCGTCGGATGGCCGAGTGTTGTGATTTCTTGGATTTGATTACAAAAAAATTGTTTGAATTTATTATTAATTATAATATTTACTGTGGAAAGACTGTCAGAACATGTAATGTTGTTTTAACTACTGTGAATATAATTTTACGTTGGCAACACTTTGAAATAACGGATATGACATCATCGTTATTTCTAGGTGGGGCAAATGCCATTTGAAATTGTAAGCGGTAGTTGAGAGTGAGTTGTCGTTCGATCACCAAACAGTGCAGTTGTGAATTGAGTAATAAAAAAGTATAAGTAATCAAGAAGTAGTTTTCTTTATAGTATGAATATTGCAAGGTACCCTACGGTTTAGCAAACGCGCCGATTTTCTATCAGAAAACTATCACAAAAACGCTTAAATCCTTCATTGAGGATGGCAAGGTCATGGTCTACATTGATGATGTACTAATACTGACCGACGGGATTGACGAAAACCTCGTTTTATTAGATTCGGTTATAAAAACGCTAACTGAAGCAGGTTTTTCAATAAATCTAAAGAAATGTACTTTTCTTACTAATGAAATAGAATACCTAGGTAGGATAATAAGAGATGGTCAGGTTAGACCGAGCAATTACAAAATTGATGCATTGGTTAAATCACCGCGACCGAGTAATGTCAAACAGGTTCGCCAATTTCTTGGCCTCGCAGGATATTTCAGAAGATATATTCCAAATTACGCGATTAAGACTTCGCAAATCGCCGCACTAACTAGTAAAAAAGGAAGTAAAGGAGTAATCTTTAATTGGAGTGACGAACACGAAAATGCACGTCAAGACATTATTTCTTTTTTAACCAATGAACCAATTTTGGCAATATTCGATCCTGAATTGACAACTGAGCTGCATACAGACGCCAGTTCTATTGGTTACGGCGGAATCCTTATGCAGGTACACAAGGACGGCCGTAGGCGGGTAGTTGCTTATTTTAGCAAGTTGACGGCTGGTGCGGAATCCAAATATCACAGCTATGAGCTGGAGACCCTCGCGGTAGTAAAATCATTACAACATTTTAGGCAATATTTAATTGGTAAATCTTTTAAAATAATCACAGACTGTAATGCACTAAAAATGACACAACGTAAGAAGGATCTCCAACCCAGAGTTGCAAGATGGTGGATGTATATGCAAGATTTCGATTTCTCGCTAGAATACCGTAAAGGCGCACTTATGCCGCACGTAGATTATTTGAGTAGAAATCCGGTGAATATTATTAATGTTGTTCAAAAACCGAAAAATTGGGCTCAAGTGGCACAGGCAGGTGACGAGGAGACATTGACGTTACTTGAAAAATTAGATAACGGTAAATTAGACAACACGCGTTACGTGAAACGAAATGACCTCTTGTACTATAAGTATGACGTCACGGGTGAGCAAGCGCGATTCTTATGTTACGTACCAAAGGCATTTCGATTAAGTTTATTACGCGTTTTCCATGATGAGCATGAACACATTGGTGTAGACAAAACTACTGATCTGATCCTGCGACACTTCTGGTTTCCCGGTCTTAGACAATTTTTCAGGAAATACGTCACGCACTGCGTAGTGTGCATTTCACATAAGCAAGTTCCACGCGCACCTTTGCAACCAATATCCTCTTGGGAAAAGGCTCCGGTACCATTTGATACAATTCACGCGGATGTACTCGGACCACTGAGAGAAAGTGATGGTCATAAACATGTACTTATCATAGTTGACGCGTATACTAAATATTGTTTACTTCATGCCTTACCAAGACAAGATTGTAAAGAGTTGAAGCGCGTAATGACCCAAGTAATTTCATTGTTCGGTACCTTTAAAAGACTAGTATGTGATAGAAGTCGTATGTTCGATAACCATGAGTTTATTAATTGGATATCTAATTATGGAATCGAAGTGCATTTCATTACCCCTGAAATGCACCAGGAAAACGGACAAGTAGAACGTTATTGCCGTACAATTTTAAACATGATAAGAGTTGAAGTAAATTATAACGAAAATGATTGGTCTAAAATATTATGGAAACTGCAATTGGTTTTAAACGTCACTAAACATAGGACTACTCAATATTCGCCATTAAATCTCCTTATTGGCACCGATTCCACTACACCTTTAATAAACACTTTGATTAAAGATATAACTTGCGAAGGTTCGAATCCTAATCATGATGCAATTCGCGAGATAAGACGGCAACGTGCTAAAGGGCTTATTCGCGAAAACAAAGATAAACAAGACTCCTACGTCAATAAAAATAGGAGTCCGCCTAAAAGGTTTCAAGTTAATGATTTAGTCTATGTGATTAAGAGCTCTCAAAGCACCGGAAAGCTGGATAGCGGTATGAGGGGCCCTTATAAAGTTACCAAGATCCTCCCTAACGATAGATATGAGGTCCAATTGTTAGCTGGAGCTTATGGAAAGACTAGTCAGGCAGCTGCTGCATACATGGTGTTATGGAAGGGTGAATGGACACCCGAAACTATTGCTGCATTTTTTGAAGGTACTTGTTGTACGATTGCTGTTATGTTTGCTTTGTTAGCTTACATACCCACTAGTCTTTTCCCTATTCTTGAGTTAGATTATGTACTAAACAAGCCCGTATTTATTTATTTTGGCTATGTTATGTGTTGTGTTCAGTGGAAAAGACCCGTGTAAAGCCTGTGCGCATGGTATTGGGGTGACCCTGACACTGGTGGTTTCTGGGGTGAGTCGGTGGCGCAACCGACAACAGACCTGTGTAAATCCAGCCCTTATTAGGTATCTGGGGTGACCTGCTAGAGACTGATGTAAACCCTGTTTGCGCACGAGAGTATGTGCGAGGTATTCGGTTGCGTGGGAACAGACCTGTGTAAAACCTATGTGATTGGAAACGCTAGTGTGTAGCGTTTATTATTGCTTGAGTGGCTTGGTTGGCTAATTAGTACATAATCTGATGCTTTTGCACTTATATGAATTCAGACCAGCTGTTGATAAACGATGTAAAAGAGTATGTTTCTTAGAATGTGTGTATCTTCACAGATACCGATGATGATGACGCCGAACAGCCGCTGGACGCGGAGGGTGTTGCTGGACCATCCTCGAGCTCCTGCTGAGGGCTTCGAGCACGCAGCCCCGTCAGGAGAAGCCGTATTAGAAGAAAATTTAAATCAAGAATAGCCACACCACGACGGGCTATATAAGGAAGGTGGCTGGCGGCACTCGTTCATTTGCTCGTCGGTCATCACAGCGTACGGAACCTCTGCCCGAATCACTAGCGATTGTCGTTATTTTCAAATATTTTATTTTGTTTGGTTTCTTATTTAAATTGTAATTTGTTTGGCCGAAGGCCATTAAAATCTTTTTAAAAAACCCTTCTGTGTTTCTATTTGTAACAATATATATATTTAGGACATTCGATAATCTGTATTTCGATATTTAGATCTTTGATGTAACTTTTGTAGATATTTATATTTTAGATATATTGGACGTAAGCTATTTAACCATTCGATAATATAAACGTCCGTTATTTTAATTTTCAGTTTTATGGTCGTTCGATATTTTTATTTTCGATGTTTTGAACATCGACATTTTAACAGTAACTAGTATAGATTGTAAATAAGTTGCCATCAGATCACAACGGGCAAACATTAACGTTTTGCACATAATATATACCCCTACAAAAAAAAATTCAAATAAAATTTAGACCAATTACAGATAAAAATTTAGAGAAACTAAATAACAATTTAGCCAGCAAATTAGGTGATCATAACTTTGAAAACATGGATGACCCAAATGAGTTCTACGCCGAGTTTTTTTCATTATTAAACACTCAATTTAATGACACTTTTCCTCTAAAGTCTAAAAGTATTTACACTAAGTCCTTATTTAGCGACTGGGCCACTCCAGGTATTCGCATAAGCAGAGAAAAACTATATGAACTTTATGGCCAAAAGCAATAAGTATATGAATAATGCAAGCTTTCAAAAGTATGTTGCGAAGTATTCAAAAATGTATAAAATTGTATGTAAGACAGCAAAAGCTTTGCATATTGGTAATAAAATAAAATAAAATAAGCTGACGACAAAATAAAAACTACCTGGAAAATAATAAATAATGAAACAGGTAGGAAGAAACAACGTGAAACTAAATTTAATCTAAATACTGTACATGGCCCAATAAACTCAGATGCAAAGGTAGCTAAGGAATTTGAAAATTTCTTTGCTAATATTCCTCTTAAAACTACAGAAACTCTCAACTCGTCACCTGCGCTCTCTGTTGCCTTACTTAGAAAGAATGTGAAGGTATGTCCATCCGAATTTAAGTTTCAACATATAAGCCCCCAGGCCATTATAAAAGCTTTTAAAGATCTTAAAATTAAATCAACAGAAGATCTTTGGGGAATGTCTGTCAAAGTCTGTAGATCTGTTATTGAAACTATTGCCCCCTACTTAGCTGTCATATTTAACACTAGTGTAGACCGAGGAGTATTTCCGGATCTTATGAAACACAGTAAAGTAGTTCCGTTGTTCAAATCAGGTGATAGTCAAGAACCCAATAATTATAGGCCTGTGTCAATTCTGCCAGTCCTCAGTAAGGTGCTTGAAAAGTTAATGCTTAATCAGATGTTACTACACTTTAATAAAAACTCCATCTTTCATGAACAACAATACGGTTTCACCAAAGGGCGTTGTACAACTGATGTACTGATGCCAGTGTTACCCTCATAAAGAATATCTTTACCGCCTGGGAAGAATCGCAAGACGCCATTGGAATATTCTGTGACCTCTCGAAGGCGTTTGATTGCGTTAACCATGAAACACTTTTGTTGAAACTTGAGCACTATGGGATTAGAAATACAGCCCTTGAGTTACTTAGGTCATACTTAACGGACAGACAGGTTCAAGTTCAGGTAAACGGTGTAAACTCACTAGGGTCTGAAATGACAATGAGCGTTCCGCAAGGCTCAATATTGGGTCTATTCCTTTTTCTAGTTCACATAAATGATTTGTCCCAATTATTTCAAAATCACCTAAAGATGGTGTTATTCGCAGATGACACGTCATTGATATTTAAAATAAAGTGACGGTCACAAAATCTTGACGTCGTCAATAACTCTATTCTTCAGGTCCAAAATTGGTTTATGGCAAGCAACTTGGTATTAAATGAAAAAAAAAAACAAATGTATTAGATTTTCTTTACCAAATGTTAGAAGTAGCGAATGTGACATCATATTGAATGAAGAAAAACTGGAGTTTATTAATCACACGGTTTTCCTGGGAATCACTTTAGACGAGAAATTACAATGGGGACCTCATATAACTTCTCTAGCGGGGCTTCTAAGCTCAGCCGCTTAACGCTATTAGGAAGATAAGACAGCTAACAGACGTAGAAACCGCACGTTTGGTCTATTTTAGCTACGTCCACAGCATTATGTCGTTTGGTATTTTGCTGTGGAGTCGGGCTGCTGTTATGAATCCATATTTATTTTACAAAAGAGAGCTATCAGAGCCCTTTATAATCTGCGTCGTCGCGAATCTCTAAGGAAACTTTTTAAAAAGATTAATATTATGACAGTCCCTTGCCAATTCATATATTAAAGTATTATGTATGTACGGAAAAATCGTCATCTTTTTAGTAAAGTTAGTGATAGACATAATATTAATACTAGAAATAAAGATAAATTAGATCAATCATTTTATAGATTAGCTAAAGTACACACATCTTTCATGAGAAGAGTTTGTTTGTTTACTTGAACGCGCTAATCTCAGGAACTACTGGTCCGATTTGAAAATTTATTTTAGTGTTAGATAGCCCGCCATTTATCGAGGAAGGCTATAGGCTATATATCATCAATTCATCACGCTAAGACCAAAAGGAGCGGAGCAGTAATGAAAATTGTGACGCAGACGAAGTTGCGCGGGTCAACTAGTGTTACAATAAAATACCTTGTGACATATTAGAACTAAATGAAAGAAAATTTAAAACCTACATTTTAAAAGCACACTTTGTAAACAAGCATATTACAAATTAGAAGATTACATTCAGGATAAGAATGCTTGGGAACATGCTGGTCCTGCTCCATAGGACAATCAATGGTGGAGACAAGATCAAACTGGTTGGTTTATGTATTCACTTTATAGTTGTACCTACTGTTTCATTTCACTATGTTATTTTAAATGTAATGATGACGTTCAAAAGTGCCGTTTAATGGCCTCATTGAAATAAACGTTTTTGACTTTGACTTTGACTGTTAGGAACCTACATACACTTCACTATCGTCACAAGTCAGATCTTTTCAAATTATAATTCCATACAGCAGCTGAATAACAAACGCAGCTCACGTACAACGGAACGTCGTTGCAGTGATCGATTTGACACTTTGACAGTAGATTGTAAACACAGGGTACAATGAACTCTTTGATTTTAAACACAAACATTAATTATACTGCAGCTATTGTGAATTAAAACTGTGTCGCACAGTGTGTCTGCGGTGTTCTGTACCTAGGTCAGTCATGTTTGAGGCATAACTCGTGAGTGTCAAGCGCGGGTGCGTTAGGGCGTGTGAAACCGCATATTTCGTCTATTTTTGGACTAAAAGTAAAGTAAAACGTAGTGAAACTATAGTGCAAGTTCATGTCCAAGTGATTCACAGTGTCTCTGGTTAGTTTTCAGTGCGTTACAGTGAAGTTTTCAGTGGAGAACATGTCATAGTGTTAATGTAAGTACTCACTTATTAGATTCTTTGAATCATTTTATTATGTGAATGAAAGAAGAAAATTAAATGTTGAAAATTACGCGAGACCTACTGAATACAGTGAACACAACCGTCATACTCTCTGTCCTATGTACCTCCGTATTTACTTACATATGTATACATAGTAAGTACTTACCCATGAGATGATGATTACTAAACAATATTTTCATTTATACAGCTATCTGCTGCTAGTGATCTGATATGACTAGCAGTTTCTTGTGAACATTAGCAACTTTAAGCTTTTAGATAAATTAGTTAAAAGTATGATTGCTGATATTATTTTGCTCAACCTCGTTTACTTACTGATTTATTAACATGACATGCCGCCTGTATTCCCTGAAGCATACCTACAGAGCTGTGACATGTATGGACACTCACACTTCCCCAGTTATATTTAACTAGAATAGAGTTCCTCTTTATTCCAGCACACAATAGAAAAACTGGTTAATGAATCTTCCAACTATGTTAGTAAGCATTGACGGATAGCAAGCCTAGTGGCCTAGTGGATTAATAAAATAACACTTTGGGAAGTGGAAAATATATATTTATTTTTTTCCTACTCGTCCGCTGTACTTTTCTGATTAATATCACAGGATCCAAGACAGTTGCATTTTGATTCTCTGGAAGTCATTGGGCTTCATTGGCTCGGCGTTTTTCTGGTGATCGCCACTGTTGATTCTGTCTTTCAGGAGTTGCAGTGGTTGGGAATGTGTGGCGGGCTTGTCTCAATAGCATAGCATAAGCATATCAGCCTATAATGTCCCCACTGCTGGGACACAGGCCTCCTCTCAGTGAGAGGGAGTGGGCCGTAATCCACCACGCGGGCCCAGTACGAATTTATGGTTCTAGGACATGCCGGTTTCCTCACGATGTTTTCCTTCACCGTTTTGACAGCAGTGGTGATAAAATAATTTACACAAAGTAAAGCGCTTGCCTGGGTTCGACCCTACGACCTACAACTCGTTAGTCGCAGCCATAAAAAAAAAAAACAATAACACTGTAAAATTTTATAATATTCGCTTATAGTACATTTGACCGATATAACACCTGAAAGCCAATTCTTCAATGTGACGGGACTTCAACGTGAATGCGAGATTTGCCTCTCAGATTGTAAGTGATGATGTTGTGGATTGTGGACAGTGCCTGCCTAGAAATAACCTTTGTTTTTTTTTTGCTTTTGTGTGAGAAAGTGGTCTATCTCACCTGATGGTAAGCCATGTTGTGGTGGAAGTTGGAGCGTGCTAGCCTAGAAGTAACCTATTCACTCTTATCATAAAGACTCTCAGGTTGTAGCTATCAGGAAACAGACTCCGGCAGGGAATTCCACGCGCTGTACGTATAACGAATGTGTTCCCAAAACGTTTTGTGCTTGAGGGTGGGATGTCCACCATGTACCCTTAAAGACCCCTAGTGCTAGGTTAGCTAGGCTTCGAGGAAACATAGACTGCAGTAAGACATACCACTGCTTAGCTACTGTGTTGCCATGACGGACGATTGTCAACAGTATCTGTATGTTGCAGAGCGCCACTCTCACGGTGAGCGATGCAGGCGGCGGCGGGCGCGCGGCGACGCAGCGTGGAGGCCGGCAGCGAAGCTAGCTACTGTACGTATGAATGAACTATTCTAATCTAATCTGGGCGCACGGCAGTGCCCGCGCCAAGTCAAGCAAAAAATCGGCACGGTCCTACCATCGGATCCTTTACTCGAAGCAGTTCTGGTCATTTTCGACCCCTATAACTTCGTTGTGGATAAGGCTAGAAGCTTGAATTTTCAGTAA
Source organism: Lacanobia oleracea (assembly GCA_950371165.1). NCBI lineage: Eukaryota > Metazoa > Arthropoda > Insecta > Lepidoptera > Noctuidae > Lacanobia > Lacanobia oleracea. The sequence goes on along the minus strand of CATNUG010000002.1, from coordinate 606,497 downwards.
TGTGGTTAACTCTTAAACAAATATCAATTGCCTGATTTTGGTATGCGGCAATGGGTGCAAATTTCCGTAACCTTTATTGGAAAGGGTCCTTCGACCGACGGGTGTTGTGTCCGGTAGGCAACATGTGGGCAACTGCCCAATGTCTGTTGTCGGGTTGGCCTGTTGTTTATGTCAAATCATGCGGATTACTTTGATAACGCGATGTCCGATTTGTATGACGTAATGTCTGACGCTATTTATGTAGCTCGTATGTGGTGGTACTTATAGATGCCACTACAGCTTTACTCTTGAATAAAATTGAAGTCCAACATTAGTAGGTTAAGATTTAGGATCTGTCTGGAAGCAGTTACATACATAGATATAGAATCGTTACATATTATGTTATGTAGATACCTTCACAAATTGTTGCCAAGACTTACAAACTCATAAAGCTAGGGACACACTGGTCCTACGTACGCATCGTATGCAACGCAATGGTATCGTATCGTAGACTGCATAGTTTTTCATACAAAATCAATATTCCAGATATCATAAAGCCTCGTATCCACTAGGCAACATATTTTGTCGCGCAACACGTGACGCTCAACATGATCAGCTAGGTTGCACAACAACGCGCGACGTTGCCAGCAGGCGCGCAACATTGATAATATTACTGAACAAAAGTTCCTCGCTGCCGTTCAACATGATGAGCAATCTGTTGCGCATCATGTCGCGCGTCAAATGTTGCCTAGTGGATACGAGGCTTAATGCGTTGCATACGTATTACGTTGCGTACGTGAGACCAGTTTGTTTCTAGCTTAATGCTTCCGCTGTTAAAGTTCGCTGTTCAGATCTCGAGTCTAGTCAACCTCATAATTCTACTCCAAAAGGTAGGTAGTGCCCTCTTCCTTCGGATCTCGGCGGGGTACCACCGCGCCCCCAGTTGTACAGACAGCACTGCATAGAAAACTTAGGAGAAGATTTTGTATGCCCTTCGCAGCTATAGGTCTATCTCTGTCTAACCAGTGTTCCTTGTTGCAGGCGAGAGAGAAACATGGGAGGACTGGGGCAGTCGCTCCTCGCTCAGCCAGGTGGAAGAGGTATGTACTACAGCGTGATTAGGGTAGTCGACTAAAAAATCTAATTAGTTCGTCAGATAGATTTAATAACAATTACGACACGTACCTATTTTTTCTTTTGTTACGTAAACCAAAACTGACGAAGATACAACGCTTTTAAAATTCTCAGTACGTCACGCCGTGGTATAATTTGCAGTGCGCTCTGACGTCACGAGCCCCCACTCCCGTTATGATGCGTTTTATCTTTGTCAATATTCATTGATTTACAAAAATCAAAAGTACGTGTCTATTATTTTTCAATACTCTAACTGACGAACTAAATAGCTCTGCAATGTATTGATGGTGGAAACTAGCCTATTCTGTTAGCACTACAGGGCTTGTCTCTTTCGATGCTCGTCTCTCGGTAGTTCGGGAGTCGTAACTGGTGACAATTCCATCCACAGAAATACTGCCACATGTCTCCTGGTACTTGTGAATCTTTACCACTAACCATTCCAGCCCCGGAAATATTTCGACAATCGACATGTTTCTGCTCTCCTGGTAGGTACTTGTGACACTTTACCGCTCACGATTTCAGCGCTGGAAACATCGACATGTTTCTGGTTTCCTGGTTGGTTGTGGCTCATCTAGCTGGCTTCGAATTTCCAGTCTCTCCTCAGTCTCAGCTGGTTACGTCGTCAATACAAAATCGACCTTATTTCACAAGTTATAAAGTATACATTCCGCTACACCGTAATATACAAGACGCAATCTAAGCAATTTTTAGATAAGTTGCAACTACTATAAGTGTTCCAATCAGCAGTAATTCAGCTTAAAAATATTCTAATTTAAGTATTTTTTTTTTAATTAAACTAAACCGTACCTAATGATGATGGCCCGATTATGTAAAGACGCAACTCAAAGAGCTCTGGGCGGCAGACATCAGACAAATTAGGGGGAGCTGCAAAAAGTTCGCTCGCCCCCACCTCGACCGCGTCCGACGCGCGACCGACGCGCCCTCGTAAGCTAGTGGCGGCGTGATTGATGACTTGTGTCCTGATTGAGACACGGTACATAGGTACATGATAACTACGCTTCGTGTCCCCCAGGAGACGGCAGAGAGCTGTACAGTGAAGTACCTAATTTAATTTAATTTTAGACAACCAATGATGCATTACATTTACTTTTATATTGTTAGTAGGTATGTACTTAGGAACTATGTTAGTACCTTATAACTAAGAGAGATTTAGTCCTCTGGGTGAGGCTCCACACCAGAGGGCTGTCTGTCTTATTGCCTATTATCTTCAGGATGTTGTTACTGCTCCCACGCAATCTGCTTAGCAGTGAGGCTGTCTTTTTGCGTCAGATGGCATCAAAGCCGTCAGTGCGCGACACAGCGAACATTGTTGACGCACTGCAGAAGCGCGGCAAGCGCAACAGCTCCCTGTAGGCACTGTTAAACTGGATGCACAGAGAATTGTAAGCCCTTTGTGTATATCTGAAGCATAGGCTCGCTGAGTACAGAGATGTGCAATACGCTTTGAATAAAGTAACTTTCACCGCATCTGTACATCGAGCGAACCTGCGGGCCAGCATGTTCCCCCGGACTGAGAACGCCCTGCGCTCCCTCTCCAGGTCTACATCATCTGCAAGATACTTGAACTGTATACTGTATGAAGAGGAATACCTTTGAGTGACACTAACACTGGTCGTACGAAAGTTGGGCTCCAGGCCTCCATTTCGCCAATACTATTTGGTTGGAGGAGTTCGTTACTCTTTGAGGCTAAGCACCGTTTGCCGATGTCCGTTCTGTTGATGGATAACCATCTTAACATACCGACCCTGATTCCTCTGTACCTCGGACCACACGCAAGCCACAAGTCCCAGCTGTCATTTCTAGATCTCTGACAGGCAAGCCAGAAACCCTGACATCAGACTTGTTACGGAGTACCTTATTATTGTCCTCCTGACTGATTTTGGTTATGGCGGCCAATCTCAACGGAGACATCGGCGCGGGTCATAATGTTATAGTGCAAGCGTGTGTGCCGTATGGTGTCGGCCGGTGCCGTATGGTGCCGTAAAAATAATACCATCCCATCACTTCCCGTGGGTGTCGTAAGAGGCGACTAAGGGACTCGCCAGAGAATGGGCAGCAGCGTTCTCTGTAAAACGCAACACCATACACTGCGATCGCCAACCCGCCGCACAAGCGTTTTAACTAACGTCATGTCTTTAGTGACACTCGCCGGACTAAGAAAAATCGATTGACGTGTGAATCATATAAAACTCGGCTCATCAGGCGTTTGGTCTGTATAGTGCTTCAAAGAAACATACATACATAGGCTGATAAACTCAGCCGAGCCCTCGCCCGTCCTAGGAATCAAACTCAGGACCTAACGTTTAGCAGCCGTGCTTACGGCGGCCGTTGGGCAGTCACGGCATGTGGCGCGGATACCAGAGAAAGTGCGCGCCGATTGTAAACTAGAAATCTTTTATTGTGAGAACAAGTAATGGTTTCCTGAAAAAGATGAATATGAAACCATAGATCCTCGCTCCACAAAAAGATGAGAACGAATTTAATTCGGGAGCGCAGTGATGCATCGCGTCTGTAGCACTCCATAAACATATCTCTAAACTGGAACAGTGGAACTCAAACTTTGCGGATCTTGAGCCTCTTCTTAAATGAAAGCTTTGTAAATAAGCATATTACAAATTATATTACATTCAGGATAAGAATGCTTGGAAGCATGCTGGTCCTGCTCCATAGGACAATCGATGTTGTGGACAAGATCAAACTGGTTGGTTTATGTATTTACTTTATAGATGTGGGTACTGTTTCATTTTTGTGTTTTTCATTTTTCTGTTCACTCATACACTGTTCTAATGGTTCCAATATTTGTGAATATGTGAGTACTATGTACTTATTTAGAAAATTAATAAGTCTACCTCTGCATACTCTAGGTGCATGGTCCTCACATATATTAACAATAGTTTTGTATATCACAGCATTTATTTGAAAAGAGTAATTATGGAGTTTCTTGTCCATTCTTTTCCATAATAATCTACCCTTCCGAATAGACAGTAGAGTCACTATATTGTTTAAAATGTGAATGTTGACGTTCAAAAGTGCCGTTTTATGGCCAAATTGAAATAAACGTTTTGACTTTGACTTCGAGTAGGTACTCGTATATTGTTCTTGCTCTTGTGACTGTGATTCACTCAGCATTGCACTATTACTGTTACTTGGATGATTCCTTGTCTCATCATCTGCCTAGCCTTTTCCTAACTATATTGGGGTCGGCTTCCAGTCAAATCGGATTTAGTTGAATACCAGTATTTTACGTGAAGCGGCTGCCTACTAGACCTCCACAACCCATTAAATGGGTAACACGGTACTTCATGGCAAGACTGGAGTCTGATTTACTGGCTTCTGACTATCCGTAACGACTGCTAAAGATTTACAAAAGACAGCCGGGACCAACGGCTTAACGTGCGCACCGAGGCACGGAGGAAACTCGGTATGTTAAGATGGTCACCCGTCCACAGACCAACCTTGGCAAGCGTTGTTTAACCTTGAAGATCGACCTGTGTGCTCTTATTCTTTAGCCACGAGTTACCGTACCACGAGCTCCTCGAAGGATTCCTATTTTCTGGTAAATCATGAGCCAACTCTACTATAGCGAACTAGATTTTGACCGCGACTTCATCCGCGCGTAATGCATGATATTAATATTATATGTATTATAATTTATAGCCTAGGTATAGCTGTCAGGAACAATTAAGCATGCTACCAGGAAACAATATTAGAATTCGATCATTACCCCTACTTACAAAATAAATACGTCTACATATAATATTGGTACGGATATCCACCAACAAAGAAAGACGACCCTTTTTGAGAAACCAATATTTACAAACTGAAATACTTGTATTATACTTAGCTATTCTTTAATTTTTAATCACTGAAAGCGTACAGACGCACATTATCAAACTACAACAATCTATCAAATTTCTATGATAGATTTTCAACCTTATCGCTACAGCATTAAGTTCAAGGTTGATTGGAAAAAAATTACAGTTTCAGGTAGCTTGATGTTCTGGCTACCCGAAACTGTCAATTTTTAGGGTTTCGTACCCAAAGGGTATCCAATGGAACCCTATTACTAAGCTTCCGCTGTCCGTCCGTCCGTCCGTCCGTCCGTCTGTCTGTCTGTCAGCAGGCTGTATCTCAAGAACCGTAATAGGTAGACAGTTGAAATTTTCACAGATTGTGTATGTCTATTGCCGCTATAAAACTAAGGTTTATGGTACGGAACCCTTCGTGAGCGAGTCCGACTCGCACTAGGCCGGTTTTCTTACCAATCATCTTGTACCAATTTCATTTCAATTCCCGGTTGACATCAAATCCCTATAAGATTGAGTACCGCTGTCCGACTCAATACAAATGTGTGTCGTGTCCACACATCCGCTTCCGCATAGCAGTCCGCGACTCGTGCTGGGACGCAGCGCTAGTGAGGGCCGCACGCGGCACTCAATACTACCACTTATTAGTTTACTACGCGCCAACCGTTCTTTTGTTATGCACTTTGGTGTCGTATGGTGCCGTAAAAGAATAATACAACCCATCACTTCCCGTGGGTGTCGTAAGAGGCGACTAAGGGACTCACCAGCGTTCTCTGTAAAACTCAACACCATATACTGCGATCGCCAACCCACCTGCCAAGCGTGGCGATTATGGCAAAGCCCCCCCCCCCTTTGGGGGACCCCTATGTCCAGCAGTGGACGTCTTTCGGCTGATATGATGATGATGAACCGTTCTTTATTGGGACTTTAAAAACGGTTAGTTAGGCAAGAGACAGAACTTTATAAGCTCCTACACGTGCCTGTAACTCGCGCAGAAGCTGGTATACAAATAATATCTTGCTTGCCACTGAGCTATGGCATGCAAGCGCATTGCATAGTTTCTGTGAGTTACAAGCACTCGTGTATTACGGCTTTATAGAGAAGCGTCTGTCAGTGGATTTTGACCTCTGTTCCGTCGGGTGTTGAACGATAATACGGGCGACGATATTGCACACTCTCCAACTTTTGGCGTCAAAGCGTTGGCGTGGCCTCGCTAGGGATAGCATCGCATAGGTATTCCAGAGCTCCTAAACAAAACGATGTGGTCTATCAATGAAAACTATTGAAAAAAGTTAATGGATTTACAACCGTTACCAGTGCCGGATTAACCCATAAGCAAATTAAGCAATTGCTCAAGGCATCACGTCTCGGGGGCACCATAAACAGTTTTTTTTTTTTTTTTACTACTGACAGGCACGCGTTTGACCACTATCTCACCTGATGGTAAGCGATGATGGTCGAAGATGGAGCACGCTTGTCTAGAAGTAACCTATTCACTCCCAGATAAACCATGCTCCACAGCTACTTGGCATCCCGTTACATAATAACGAACATTTT